>CM020223.1:20682004-21159504 GCA_009819775.1 Phoenicopterus ruber ruber | reverse complement strand
TCAGCACCACAGGCCATCTTCCCACCCATACCTTTATGCCAACAGCTATTTCTTCATCCGTTTGAAACAGCGCAGACAAAATTTTCTATTAAAAGCCAGGCTATACACTGGGGGAGCAGGGACCATGCCAACAGTTTCTGCAAAGCCACTTCAGAGAAGCTGTGTGTCAAGTGGACAAAAGAATGAAAAAATGAAGGAAAGCTAAAAGGAGAGAGAGAGAGAAAGAAGCAGCCCCTGATCAAATTCAGCTTATACGTCAAGCAGCTCCAAAAGAATTAATATTCATGTCTTTATTTCAAACCACTGCTCAGTTATAATTAACTGCTTTGCTGCTATGGTGTCTGCCATTTCCCTGAACAGCTCCTATGATTTTAGATTAAAAGAAAGTCTGCAAAACAAACTGGAAAAGCTTTGAAGATATTGCATAAATCCCTTGCCCTTTTAAGCTATGTGACAGACTAAATTCACTCATTACTAACACTTCACAGGTGGGGAAAATATGTTGCTCTAATAAAAATGAGTACTTTTACTGTTTGCTGTAGCAATTTCTTTTACTTTTAGAGACTGACCCGGCCAGTGAAGTCAGAGCTAATCCTGCAAGTCCTTCCTACCAGCTTTGGTGCTTGCTATCGCTGTATGCTGCTGTGCACAGAAACAGGGCAAGAAACAACCACCACAAAAATTGCTTCTTTACTTCATCCCACAAGAGACTGCCAGCTTCTCCACATCCCATGGACTAACTGGTCTGTGTAAACCAGAGTCTGAAAAAAAGAAAAGTGAAAATATTGCTTCTGACATTTTCTTCAGTCAGTCCTCTAAAGGACACTTTTTGGAGTGAGAAATTCTGGTCCCCAGAGAAGCTGGGTATCTCAGCATTTGTTTTCCTTCTGGTTAAGAACGGGAATCTGAATATGCCTCAATAGCAGAAAACTGTAGGGGAAAATTCTTTAATACATTCACTTTGTCTCAAAAGCAACAAAACCACAAAAAATTATCAGTCCTTTAATCTTCATTTTCTAAGGATAAGAGTTTAAAAAGTAGAAACAAGTTTTTCAAATTAACAAATAAAAATATTTAGTTCTGTAAAATGTTGAAATGAGTGATTTTACATAGCCTGAATTCTTCCTTCCGTTTGTTTTCTTCAGAACCGAATGTTGCTGTAATTGCCATGATTTGATGGAGTTTCATGCTCAATGGACTTGTATCTTCCCAGCAGAAAACAGTTCTGAGATCTCCTGATCAGCACAATCTCCAAATAGTATTTAGAAAGACAATAGCACAAAGTATTTCAAGGGACATTAACA
Organism: Phoenicopterus ruber ruber; assembly: GCA_009819775.1. Classification (NCBI taxonomy): domain Eukaryota; kingdom Metazoa; phylum Chordata; class Aves; order Phoenicopteriformes; family Phoenicopteridae; genus Phoenicopterus; species Phoenicopterus ruber. The sequence goes on along the minus strand of CM020223.1, from coordinate 21,158,200 downwards.
CATGGAGTGGTGCCAGAAAAGTGTCTTAGAGGATACAGCCTAGTTTACTAAATTATCCATCACACAGAGAATAGGCATAGGATCGGGTTTTGTTTGAAACTTGGGGTTTGGGGTGGGTTGTTTGTTGTTTTGGGTTTTTTGTTTGCGTTTTGTTTTTTTAATTTGGAGACTTGAATGAGTGTTGACAGCAAGGCCTCTGAGCAGCAAAAGAAACTGTTCTTAAAATATGCATAAAATCCTCCATTTGCATCCTTTTACGCATAAAAGCAGGTACAGCTTTGCTTAAATAGTTACAAATGCATCTATTGTAACAAATACACGATTTTCTTCCGGCTGCACAAGCAGCGTGCCTGGTCAGACTCAGCTCTGCCCAACAACCCCATAATTTCCGTGTATCTGCTGTGTACGTCTGTATGCTCGTGCATGCGAAATATGACACACACCCAACAAGCAGAAGTTACAGAGCATCATTCCTTAAGATCTGTAAGATTTCTTAACAATACGTTCAGGGGGCTAATACCAGATAAACATATTTCCCACCTTATTACAGAAGCTGTATTAAAAGTGACCAGAAATCTTTCAGATTCACCCAAAACCATAGCATTATTCATTCCATAACTTGTTTTACATAATGAAAAAAAATAAAGATCCTCTATAAACACCAACTAATATCCCCAAAGGAAAATTAGAAAAATAGCTAAACCTTACAACACAGATAATCCTACACCTGGCAGTACATCCTACATGCCCTTGCTCAGGAAAAAGTCCTCAGTTGTTCAAACTGTACAGAATTATTCACAAAGCCAGATTCAGATCTCTGTTACGCTGCTGGAAATCAAGGGACTTCAACAAAGGAACCACTCTGATTTGCTGCCAGCAGGCATCAAATTTGATGCCAGGACCAGAATCTGGTCTTAAAACATATTCTGTATTATGGCACTAATTCCTGCCAGTTTATTGGAACATCTACGTGGAAGTACAACTTTGTAATGCCTCAGTCCATTACTTCTTGTTTCACAAGAGTGATTAGATTAAGCCAGTATCTCAAACTATGCTGGTTTCCTCTTTGTAACCTATCAAAACATATAAAAGGAGATTTAAAATTGTTCTCTTACTAAAATTTGACTCAGTGATAAACAGTAACTACAGCAAAATACAGGAAAAAGGAGATGACGGGGACTAAATCTAAATGTACTGAACCTGACGCTGAGCTCTGTACATAGCTCTCTTCCCCGTGCAATCAAGGACAGAGACAAATAAATGCCCAAATGCATCCCGAATATTTGTGTAACAGAAACTTGTCAGACAAACTTTCAGGGTTTTATGCTATTTTGATACCTGTAAAGACTCATTCTGCAAGTGCCTGTGGCACTTGCTCCGTGAGTGATGGATGTCTGATGAAAAGTGGCAGCAAAATAAGAATCCCTCCTGGTCCTCAACTTTCCCCTATCTCACCCTCTGGCAAACTGCCAGTGGTTTAAATTAGGAGAAGGAATAGGGTAAAAATAATACCCTGAATTTCTCTAGTACTTTTCCACTAGGGAAGTCAAAGGACATTTTATTTATTATTTTATAAAAATAAGTACGTACTTTGGAGACGAGACTACAGAGACATGATCATGGTCAAAAATGTTATATTCAAATTGCAAGAGTCTAAAAATGTTCCATGCAAGTGGGAACCAAATTCTCTCATTTCCCAAATATGTTTTAAGCTCTGTACAGCTGATGTAAAACAAGGACTATTATCCAATTCCCACTAACGGTCTAAGGCTGTCAGCCCACAACAGAACCAGAATCTAAAATGCTCCTTCTTCCCTGACTTTTGAAAAGCTGAAGTCCCACTGACAACACTCTACCAAATCCAAGCCTGCTGTCCCATTTTTAGATCTAATTTCTATTTATTCTTTCACCCTTTTCCCAAAATGGAAGGTAAAATTAATTGTAACTGATTGTTCACAGACTTGATTTTCAGAGAGTTAGATGGCATTGCATTATGCCAAAAGAAAAACCATGAATAGGTTGTGGTATTACGCATTTGAAATTTATTATAAAATAGCATCCGTTCAGATGACTGTTCTCCACAATTGCATGTATCTTTGTTCTGTGCTCCCTGATGCATGCAACACCCTTTTGCTACGCTAACTGAAACTCTCTCAGCAACAAAGCTGAACTCACCTGAAATCATCAATGCAGTGGTCACCCATCTTTTTTCCACGTACAGAAATTTTCCTTAGTTTTCTTCAATAGGTGTGTGAACCCTTGTATCGCAAATTTAAGCCAATCAACACTAAGCCGGCTTTTCCCAGTTACCTTCCACTGATGGCTTCAAACCAGTCCGTAGACTCTGTCTAGATAAATCATGTCATGCAATCCTAGCAAATATCACTGCAACTGCTACTGTTGTGGGCAAATAATTTGTTTTCAACCTAAACCACACAGAAACCCTGTTTTCTTCAAACAGCCTGACTGAAGTCAAGGATGCCTGAGCATGTATGACAGGCTTGAGCCAAAAGACAGAGCATGCAAACAGAGATCTTCCACGTCATCCCAAGTCTTGTTTTCCATTCTTGAAGCCATCAACTCAAACACAATATGAAACAGAGTTACTGAAACACGTTATTGCCAGCTCGTTCATAATTACGTAATTACTGGTTCCTCTTCCCCACTGAATGCAGAGCTAACTGCATGGCTCTCATGGAAAGGGACTCAAATTGTACATCTGGCACAGCTGGATGATCAGGATGGGAACACAGAGCAAGCACACCCAATAGCCACCACCAGTCTCCTCTCACAGCACTAAAGCCCAAATACAGGCTCGCACCAAACACACTTTATGAGAACAGAGTACCTGAGCCTTCTCTGATGCTCAGATAAATTGCTACGTGCTTCATGAGAAAGGTGACCTGGCGCTCTCCTCCCACAGCTTTGCTTGATGACCAGCTCCATGGTGGCACAAGTCACACTCACTGATGCTCACGTACCACCTCATGTATGCGGGCTGGCAGAAGGGTTGCTCTCTTGCCCGTACAAGCATTTCTTGAGTATTAGAGCTAAGATGATGCAATATTTCTTTTGTACCAAAAGGTGATTGTCTTTCCCTACCCCACTCCCCAGAAAGTGACTAGCCTTGCACGCACCAGCAGGAGAGTCAGCGTAGTTCAACTATATTTTAGGCTTGTGGTATGGACCGCTCTGCTTCACAGCCTTGGGAACACAGAAGAGCTGCTTACTCCGTTAGACATCCTCTGGTTTCTCTGTTGTGCCTCTGCCTTTAACAAAGATCGATGTGACACACACCGTCCGCTGAAGTAGTGGTACGTATTTTTTGTAAGCCTCCAGAACACAGCCTTGCAGGTAACACTAAATTGCCGCTTAAATCCATTTTTAACCTAGGTAAATGACTGCTGCATTTAACATCATGTAAATAAATTCCCACATAAAAAACAGCTTTCAAAATTCACAAAATGGAATGATGATGTAAGGTCATGTTGAAGACTTTTCTCTGGATGTTACTTACATGACAGACATGAAGTTCAGTGGCTGATTTAGTGCACAGCAGTTATGTTCTTGGAGTACTTATATTAAAACACATTGGGGCCATTTTCCCACCTTAAAGACAATTTACAGTGTATGAATAAGGAGGATTTTCTGAAGGCAGAGAAACAGATCATCTTTCCTAGGAACACATTTAGAAAACAGCTTCCCCTTCCATCTGGCATGGTGCCTTTCCCAGCAAGGCAGAAGTGGAATTTCTGAGACCTCTTTATGAATAAGCAATAAAAGACTCATGAGATGGGGTAGTTTAGTAGCTTCCAAAAAGGCACACAAACTGGAGACAGATAGTTCAAGGCTGGGTACCTCAGTTTGCACATGATCTATTGCCTCCTCTGCTCCAGGAGGAGAGCACCAGCTCCCAGCATAAACAGCTCTCCCCATCTTACCTCAAGAAAAACCTGTCAGGAAAGAAAGAGCCTAGCAAGTTTTTACTTTGGCCTTTGAAGTTCCTCCTTGGCTGACTGATGCTCGCCCATACATAACTAGAAGAAAAGACTTCCATTGTGCCGCTCTTCACACCAAGCATATTATTCTCCAGACAAAAGCTTTGGAGTCTAACTTTTAAACACACCTCTCTTTAGGGTGTACTGTTTCTAAGCCATAAAATCTTTTTTGTTCACTAAAAAAAAAAAATAGACAGCTTTTCCCCCTCAGGCAATCCACTCTGCTTGTTAGTTTTTTGTATTACTTTTTGCAAACGGATACCACAGCCACGCAGCAGTTAGCAGCGGAACAGCCAGTTCTCGTCCTCAGAAATAGAGTATTTTTCCCCAGCACAGTCTCCAGTGGCTTACCCAGCCCAGCTTCAAAAACATGAAATACAACCATTGTAGGAACTCCTTGGTTTTAGACGAGACCTGGTGAATAACCGCTCTCCCTGAAAACATCTCCAACATCTCGCAACTTGCTGCTATTTGCAGGGTCTGCGCGCTGGGTCAGGGCAGGGATGCAGGAGCAGGGCAGGGGGTTAAGCAATGAACATGCTCAGCACCTGCTTGCTCTCTGCCTGATTCTAATCAGTATTCTCCTCTCATGCCCAGGAATGCTAGAATTCCCCAGTTTCCTCAAAAAAACCAAAACTTTTTTCCCCCTCAAGGAAAGGAGGCAGGGGGGCAGGGGGGAGGAGAGGAAAAAAACCCTCTTAGTTTAGGGTCTGACCAAATTTCATTAAAGACAATGCAAGTCTTGCCATTACATTCAATAGGCTTTTTTGAGGTTTATGAGAAATCTCACATGCTTGACACTATTAATTAGAGGAATTACTGGTGTTAGAAAAAAAAAACCACCACACAAAACAAACCCCACAATTTTACTGTTTAAAAAACTGACTGTAACAGTGCATTTTCCTTGAAACTCTAGAAATCAGTGAAAACAATTTGTATCAGCAACTCTGGAAATCAAATCTTGCCTTACTGCAAGTTGTACTGCAGTTGCACATCTAAAAACTTTCCTTTTTTAAGACCTGTTGACAAGTTCAAGCCAGTCTATCAACTGGAACTGGCTCCTCAGTTTTTTGGCTCATAGCTTTATGTCCAAGTCACTAGACTATTGCTCTCTGTCAGGAAAAATGTTTATAAAAGAAAGTACAAATTTAATTTAAAAAAAAGTTTAAAACTAAACCAAAACAGTTCATCTCTAATCACTCTGTGTAACACAAAATCTCACCACCGAGAAATGCATTCTGTTGCATAAAGATTTTGCAAGCTACAGTTTTAAACTATAAATACTTGTAATATACAACAAAAGAATATTTAAAGCATGATTTTTGTCTCCTTTTTCTGCTCAGTTCATATTTCTATTTTAACAGGTACATGAGTTAAAGAAAAAAATCAAATTTAAAAAGAAATAAAATGTTTTAAGCTGCTATCCAGAGTTATGATACGTTCTTAGTGAATGCAACAGCAACACCCAGTTCTAGAAAACAGTCCGAGATCTGCGTGCCCAGTCACAACCACATAAATTTCAAGCATCAAATATTTGCTTAGAACCAAAGATTATTTGCATATATTATTGAATAGATTTTCCACACCACATATTTGAGAAAATTGCAGGCTCTTCATGGGAAACCCAGCAAAAAGTATGTACCATTAATTGCTGTACTCCAGTAAACACATTGTGGCTTAGAGCCTCAATGTAAATGGAGGCAACACCTCTGAATTCATGAACTTAATCCCAGACCATACTAGTTATTGATCTGCTTTTGCTGTAAACAGCAGTAATAAAAGTATTAGGAAAAAAAATGCTGAGTCTTGATGTACTTCATCAAAACGCACTCACCTGCTGCTCTGACCCTGGGGCTGCAGCGTTACCCTGTTCAGTTAGGAAGTGCTCCACACCATGGGCCACGGGACCAGAGGGCACTCACTGGCCCCTCTACAACCAACCTGGTGGTCCCCAGCTCTGCAACCCCAAAGGCTGGAAACCCAACTGCTCTTCCAAAGACAGGTTACAATCCTTTCTAGCCACAAAGCATTTGTTCTAAAGCATCCTCTCATCTGGATTTTTTGACAGATGAGCTATGGTAGCTGAACCTATGTAGCACTTTTTATGTCTGGATCCCAGACATTTGGAAATACCATTGAGGGAGGAAAACATAATTGGCCCCATTTCTAACAAAAAGTCCCCCACAAAGATACAACGAGAAGATTTAGCCAAACAGGAGCAGCTGACACAGACAGATCTCCTACACTCCAGCCCCTTCTCCACAGCACACACTGCCAGGACACACAGCAACAGGAAGAAGAAAATAAAAATTGAGGAGAGCGTAGAAAGCAAGAAACAACAGCTTCTTCCTGCTCTAGGGGATCATGACCAAGCAGAGGCAGAGACCAGTAACCAGGGCAGGGGAGTGAGCAGTCCCATCTCAGCTGGCTCCAGGCACAGGCAACACAGAGAGTCACTCTGAGAAACACAGAGCAAATTATACCAACTCAAACCAGCTCTCTTCCAAACCAAACCCTACTCTTCTAGCACTAATTTTGCTATGACCACTTTTTTCTGTTTGTTTGTATTTAGGGGTATCACTTACTTACAAACGCATTAGTCACGAAGACCACTCTTTCCTACTCAAAAAGGGTATTAAAAAAGCTCCCTCATCCCACCCCAAAGATGCAGAACCACACTCACCACAGCCCCGTCAGAAGACTGTTAAAGCCTACGGAAAGATGCCTTTGGCAGCCCCTTCCCCGCAGCTGTGGGAACTTCAGCAGCAAACCAGCACCAGCTGTGCAAGTGGGGGGAAGCCATTTAGCCCAAATCACTGGGACCGAAGGCATGTACTCAAAGAGCTGAACGTCACCAAGTGCAAAACACCACCGACAAAGCACAACTGCGACCACAACATCTCCACCTAGAGAACACAACAGTCCTGTGGAAGCTTTAAACTTCACATTAAAAAAAAAGGAAAAGCACTTACAAGTCTCCCAGAAGAGAAGGGCAGAGGCAGAGCAAGGAGCTCCCGGGAGTTAGAAACACGGTAGCACCAGCGCCCACCTGGGCTGGGAGCCACCCCTGAACTTAGAGGTACTGCAGCCAGCCCTGAAGCCCTGCAGGGCTCTCCTCGCTGGGGTGAACTCGCGCTCAGAGAAGCACAATGGGTCTTTTAACCAAAGGATCCAGCCCTGCAAAACTGGTCCAAGGCTCCCCAAGGGCACGCCGCTCCTCAAAAGCCCTGGGGCTAAAATGGGAAGAGCCACATAGCAAGAAAACAAAGGGCATCCAAAGGAGTTCCCTCTTTGCTGTCCTGGGAAAGCCGTCATTCTGCACGCCCTCCCAGTGCTACCCAAAAACAAGTGCTAGATGGCCTGTTTCTTTAATAGAGTGACTTTTCTGCACAACATCCAATGTTGGAAACAGATGAGTCCGTACTCCACTCTGTGATCACCTGGAGGATCTTTTTTCCCCCCTCTGTAAGTCTTTTCTGGGGTGTTTTATTTTTTACTTACAACTACCACTAGCTGGATTCTGATACTAGATGTATTTACAATTTTTTTTAATACCCACTCTAAATTTTTGTCTCTGATTTACTCTTCCAGGGCTGACAAGTCTGTTCCTAATGTCAGATTAAGAGAAATATTTATGTCAGCAATCATCACTCCATCTTTTCAACTGCCAACGCAAAAGAAGTACAGTAACTTTGAATCCTGGCTTGGTTTAAGTTCTTCCTTGGCCAAGTGACCTCTAAGAGTTTGGAGAAAAATCCTCTTTATGCCTGTCGTAGTGTAGGGCTTGACAACCATTCCACTTAGAGCTCCTGATTTCTTTCCCAAAATTTCATTTGCTGTGTTGATTAGGATCAAAGGTTGAGGGGAGGAATGCAGTTTAGGAGGACGGAGCACGCCTCCGCTTGTGATACCCTTCAGCCAGGGAGGAGCCAGAAACCAAACCGAGCAAGCAGCACTCTGCCTCCCGTCCTGCCGGGACTGATGGAGCAGATTGGTTACAGAGCTTCTCGCAGCAGAGGGCCGGGGGTTTTGTTTGCCTTTTTTTTGCTAAATCATGTGTTAGAAAATTTTCAAGTGCAGTTCTCCAAAACATCTCTTTTTAATTTGCTCTGCTTGTAACATTTTAACTAGGCTTACTTGCCGTGTCAGATCTCTTATTTATCAACAAAAATAAATATTTAGTGCTATAAAGTCTTGCTAAGTCTAAGAAAGCGAATGAGTTCCCTCAAATCTGAAATGTAATTAAACTTTCATATCAGGACCAAATTCAACCCTAAGTAACCTGCATAGCCCTCGATGAGAGCAGAGGATTGTTCAGATGTAAATGACAGTAAAATTTCGCCTGAAGAAGCTTTTTAAACATAGAAGGAGAAGGAAATAATAAAAAGATAAACAAAATGTCTGCTGTATGCAGCCATTTTGCATTTTCACCAGAAGTGAGCATCCCGAGAGCCTGCAATACTTTTCACTGCTTGAGTCCCCGCTGGGCAGCAGCTCAGCGCAGGCTGGCCCGAACCACCTGCCCCAGCGCACGCAACACGCAGTTTATGCCCGTCTCACTGCTCTTCAGAAGAGGTAGACAAGCAGTTTTAACGGCTTTTCAAAAGGTAACACTGTATTTGCTGGAAAACGATTTGTGGGTGCTAAAGCAACAGGCGTTTGTGCAATTTTCTGTATAGCTGCCAAGTATTTGAGTATTTTTGCTTGATCCTGTTGATTTAAAAGGGAGCAGGTCCAATCAACTGTGCTAAACCAGAGATGAACCCACAGGGCTTTTTCCTAACTGCAACATCTATTGTACGATCTTCTAAACAGATTCCCAAGTGTTTTCTTCTATTATTTTCCAGTTCCACAGATGGCGGCAAAGAACATAGTTGAGCTATACACCATACACGTAATAGCTACCATAGGCAGCAAGAGAGGTTAGAGCGTACAATACCTTTCTCTGCACTGCATGTATTAAAAAATTAAAGCAAAATGTACAGAAAAATTTGTAGACCTCCCTCCAAAATACTGCACAATAAAGGTTTGATGACTACTCACTTAAAACATCACTCCTTGTGTAAACAGTCCTTAGTCAGATAACTTTTCTGGCTTCGGGGAAACTATTGGAAGGGGCAGCACTTGGGCGAGTTAAATCTGCAGGACGGTAGTTATTTGAAATGATCCCTTCCTACATGTCAATACTGATGATCTAATTCAGCATTTGCTCACACACTAGCATCAGTCCACTAGCTGCAGTGGAGTTAATCTTGATTTATACATTGGTAAATAGAATTCCTGATGTTTTTTTTTTTTTTAATTTGGGCAAAACATACTTTGCAGGATTTCATTGTGAAAATGGGAAAATAGTGTATTTCACCTTCCATCTTCACATTTCTCTCCTCTAGGAAAACTACTTATTTTGCTGTTTGTGAAACCCGTGGAAACATGACTGCCTTCCAGCTACTTCTGTGCAGGTTTTTTCTCGCCACTCAGCCTAACCGGAGGGGCTGGGTAGGTGTCAGAGTCCTCACTGGGACACTGATCCCCCCAGCTCATGCTCCAACCCTTCAGCACTTCACACCAGATCAACCAACCAGGTCAAAATGAAAAGGAAGTCCTGCCACACCATCTTCAGTAAAAAGCGATTTTCTGCAGAAGCTTTCCCTGCTACCCCATTAGCCTGGTTTCTGTAAAACCCGTCTATGTTCATCTCCACCTCTCTCTGAGCCAGTTAAAGACACAGAGGTGGAAAGCAGTTTTAAGTCCAATTTGGTTACACTGAGTATGTTGGTGCTACTGCCTCACTGGGGGTATACGGATTATACATTGGGTACATTTTTAACAAAGAAGAGAGTAATTTTGCCAGAAGAACCATAGTTGTTATTGCTTTTCTGGGCTAGTATATGGAACAGATCCCGGTTATATTGGCATGAACAGTCCCACTCATTTAAATAAGGTGAATAAGATTTGACGGGGGCTGCATAAGCTGTCTGCTTGCAGAAATGTCAGCTGCAGACAGTTTATTCCTCATACAATTCAAACCACGGTGATCTATGTGACATTATATCTGATAAAGAAATTACTACATAGTCATTTTTGGATCAGACATCCAACATGAGGCATATCATAAATACAAAAATCCTTAAGACAGGTCCATATATGGACTTGTGCATGATATAAACATTGGTCATGTTTGGCAGAAAGTCTACATCCAGGCAAGTATCCATTAAAAAAAATTAAAAGGTAGAATGTATATCACTGTCCTCACCGCAGATCTCCATGGAAACGAACAAGTTGAGTTCATGGACTTGAAGGAAATTTGTACCTAAAATGCTTTCAAAGAATTTTAGCTGTTACTCTGGGGCAAAATGTCTCTTAAAGTAGCTGGGTATTTGCAAAGTATGTACAGACTGGTATTTTATTCAGAGATAGCCAGACAAAATGAAAACAGAGTGTGTTTAAGAAAGGGAATGAGAAAATGCTGATTAAAAAAAAAATCTGGTTTAGCCCTTTACTCTGCTGCTTGTCACTACAGCAGCCAAGGCTCACCCACGTAAAATCAATGCGACACCAGGAGAGGCTTTCCAGCTTTGCCAGGCTGCTGACTACTCTTTGTGAAGCTAAATTTCTGTGCCCAGAGATGCCAGTGGAAGCAGCGGGACCGAGATCTAATGCTCACATACCCTACAATTCAGCTGAAACTCCATATCATAATTACAAGCCAACATAACACATCCAGATTGCACAGCCTCTTCTATTGAGGATGTGGTGGAATATATTTTACTATCTCTGAAATAAGTATAGCTTTCTGTAATACAACAAGGAACCGATTATTCTCAAGGACTCTCGCTTGCTTTTCAGCACAGCCTGGCCGATCTGACTCCCCCCCTTTTTTGAGGAGGGGCAGCACAACTGTCCTCGTTGATGCAAGTGAGGTCTAAAATGAAAACTGAGGAAAACACACAAAGAAGTGCTGCAAGCTCGTATGTGTCCCCTTTATACTGAGAGCCCAGTCCGGAGAACCGGGTGGCTTCTCAAACTCCCTTTCTTTTACTGGCAGCCCTGGACCATTTATGTCCTATGTGATTTGGTATTAAAAAAAACATTTTTTTTTTCTTTAGACTACACTCAGAAAGATTACATGCAATAAAATTAGTTTCATTAAAATTCAGTGAAATACCACATATTTTACCTATTGTAAAATTTCAGTGCATTGTATACTAAAAATAAAACAATTCAAACAAAACCAAATCCAATAATGCTAAACAAAAATCCCCACAAAACTAAGAGCATACAGTGCATACATCACACAGACCATGCAAAATAAGGCTTCCATTCAAATTTCACATCTCATTAAAGACAATTTGGCCATTAATCCATACGGGTTTAGGAGCAAAGAAGGATTTTCCAAGACAGATAAACTGAAATGATCCTCCTTTGATCTCCGAGGTTAAGAATCAGCAACAATGGAAGATGAACAACAAGGGGCAGAACTACTGGCCTTTTTATGTGCCACAATGGCATCAGCAAACAACTACTTAATCAATATTTGGCCAGGGACACTGAAAACTTCCTTTTCAAATTTTAATTCCTAGTTGTAAAACAACTGTAGGGCAACCAACAAGATAAGACATTAAACTGACTGCTTAATTGCCTTTTACTGTCTTACTAGTTATATATGCACACTCTTAATAGTTCGTGAATCTTTATTTACTAGAACGAATAAATGACCTGTCGACAATTACCTCAAACTCCACTAACTAAATAATCTCAGTGCATGACACACTAACTCTAATGTGTCCTCAGTGAGTTTTAATTTCATTACGCTTCACTTTTTTTTCTAGGCAGAGTGATTTAAACTGAATTAGTTTAACAGCATGGGGCAGGAGTACTCCAGGGCAAGTAAAGTAAAATGCTGCGCTCACCCTACGCTAAACAAGGTCTTGCAGTGAATTATGTTACTGTGCATCATTTTTATTAGCCAGAGCGCTCAGCGTTTGGGGAACACTTGGAAGTATCCTGCATTTTTATTTATATATTTTGTTCTTTCTCTAGCCACATGTGTTTGTTACATAGGATTTAAAGTGACATTTACATGGCGAAATTCACATTGACTGGCTTGCTCTGATTTATTGCTTTGCGTTTCACTCAATTTCTTCTTAAATTAACCAGAGAGCACTTTGTAGTTCTGCTTCATTTCCCAATGCAGTTTTATTACACAGCCCTGGGGACTCGTGATAATTTATCACTATCAACTTTATTGGCTTCCCTCCTCTAAACCCTGTTCCAACCCTTATCAATAAGTGAACCTAATACCAAACTAAACCTTCCCTGAGCAAGTGTTAAGATAAAAGCATTGTCTTTGACTGATACAACAGAATTACTATTTGAAATCAGACCTGGAAAATAATCTGGTTTAAGGATTTCATCAACATCGACTTTTACTTTCAGCATTAATTGCTAATTAGCTTTTTATCTAATTAAAACCTCTGTCTGTCTGCCGATTCCATCGCTACCTCTGCGTAAACACAGACACAAAGATCCTTGCCCTCGATGAGAGTTTTGCCAGAGAGTTCCACTCGGGATTAGAGTCACACTCCTGTTTAGTGGGTACCTTCTATTAACAGAATAGAACAAATCTGGGCCCCAGTCCTGCCTGCCCCAACCCACAGGAGTAACTTTACACACATGAATAGACCCTTTGAGTGGGACTCCTCGCCTTTACCCGAATATGATAGCGTTTGCAGAACTGGAGGTCTGATACCCGATCCAGTAAACCCATTTTACATCCTAAACCTGAGGATTTCCCCAGAGCTGCAGTTGCTCGGCACATTACAGAGCTGGTTTCAAGAAGAGCCTGATCTCCACCGTGGTAAATTCCTACTGACGTCAAGGATTTTGCAATCGTAGGAGAACCCAGAAAGCCAAAGATAAAAATCACATTTTCAGAGCAAGTCCTAGCCACACCGCAGTCAACCGACCATGTTTCTTGCCTCAGCCTTTCCAGAATGACACTGTGTAAGTCTAATAGAATATTAAGATTTTCAGAGCAATTAAATGAGATGCAATCTTGGGGTACAAATTCAAGTTAATCAACTGCTGTGTGTGAAGCAATCCTGATATTTGCTAAAATAACATTTGCCTTTGTTCTAGACGTACGCAATTAGAAAAACTGGAAAGGATGCCCACAGTGGTTCTGTTTGAATAGGCGCTGACTCTTTTTAAGTTGAGGAAAGCGTCCCTAAGATGGCAAAACAGGCAAACTCATTAATGAAATCATTATTTCAAGAAAGGGATATCATGTATCTGTATAGTACTTCAGAGAGCCGCTGCTAGGCTGAGCAACAGCCTTTCTTCCCACAGCTGGAAGTATTACTAGTGCTTATGTGAGGCGATTAGTGTGCAGTTAGCCTGCCAATTACCACTCTCCTCAAAGTCCCCCAGCTCGCCTTCAAGACGGGGGGCATGGGCTGCTCCTGGCATCTCTGGAGCAGCAAACTCCGCTCTGAAGTCACTCAAAACACAAACATTTAGCACCGTTCTGAAAATGCTCAGCATGCTGGGACATGGCGCTCTCGCTTGATGGTGAGGGTCATTATTGATCATTGAGGTCATCAGTTATTATTATTAGCTCAGAATATCATCAGTTATTATTATTAGCTCAGAATAATGATTTGGAAGCGGGAGCCTGGCCCAGAGCCCCACAGTGACGATGGGTCAGGCAGAAGAAACAAAGAGGTATTGGGTTTGCGTGGCACCACCTGCATCGATTTGCACTTGTGCAGCACCTGGCTTTTCTATCCAGGACTGGACGCACACACTATTGAGATACGAGGAAAGAAAGGGGAAAAAGACAGAAAATACTGTTAGCACTGTCTGCCTTGAGCCAAATCCTGGAGTCACTAGGGATTTTTTTCTTAATTAAGCACTATTTTCTTGTCAGCTCTGAGAGCCTCAGAAACGAAATTCTGTTCAAGTTACACGAGCTGATTTCTTAGACCTGCTAGTGACCAAATATGTCAAGTACTGTATGAAATTCCAGACTCAAGAAGATAATTGCCTGCAGCCACAGTCACATTTCATTCAATAAGTGAATCTTTAACGGGAACATTGAGCGAGGGAACACATTGTGCTTCTCAGCCATAAGACACAACAGTATTTCACACAGAAAGTAAGTCCTGTTACCGCTGCGCCCCGAGACAGGATGCTGGAGCAAAATCACAACAAGCCCTGCATCAGAAAATCACAGCCAAAATCTAACTCAGCATCTGCCTCGTCCCATGCTCCGGCCACTAACCCAACAGTCTACGATGCAGAAATGAATGGGATGACTCAAACTGATATCTGGTGCCTGCATGTTAATCCTGTCCTTTAATAAACTGCCTTTATTAGTTTAACAACCTAAAAATAACTGGCTGCATGATACTGACCAACCCTAATCAAAACATCTGCAAGCCCATCTAGCCCAAGCTACCCTTTAGATCATGTGCCACCACTTCAAAGCCTGTGCATCAAGTCAGTAATTGTAACATTGCATCTAAATATTTAAGCTAGGGGCTGGTAGTCGCGTGTCCCATTTACAGTCAGCATCTGTCCTCTAATTCCATTACAGTACAAAGCAAAAATGTTTCCCAAAACTCGCAAACAGGAAAAGCATCACACAGCTAGAGAAGCAGCAGCAGCTTGAACTTTCTAGCTGCTGAGCAGGGCTTTTGTGCTAAGGTCCTTCCCCCCCCCCTTCAAACTCCCCACATACACACACAAAAATAGGGGTGGTGCCGAAATTGTATTAATGTGAGCCTCAGGCACACAGAAAAAAAGAAAAGAGGAAGGGGAGGGAGAGGGGGGAAGGGTTTGGTCCAAGATGAAAGTAAGAAGGAAATAAAGGAGGCAATTTAGTCTGCTGTAGCCTGAATTGCTCTCAGTACAGCCAAGGGTAGAGGCTTGGGATGAGTAGGGCCCTTTTTGGACGGGTGCGCATGACTGGGGGAGGATCTGCCAGGACAGGGCCCGGGGGCCAATTCCGCCGGCCGGGAACAGAGGCCCCCTTTGAGGCCGGGCGGGGGGGGTCCCAGCCCCAGCCCCAGCCAGCGCCGCCCGCTCGCAGCGGGCCCGAGGACCAGCTCTACGCCCCATCGTTTGAGCACTGAAAGCCACCGGTTTCTGCCAGAAAACAACAGCTATCTTATGAAGCGGGGAGTTATCAGATTAGTCAGCAAACCATGCCGCACATAATTCCAGCTAAAGGTACAAGCGACTCCCTCTTCTGTAGCGGTTATGCTAAAAATAAGTCCTGATGTGCCATATAAAGGCACAAAAGTTTCTCTTTCATGTTCTTTATTTATGGCTTATGCTTTTAAGAAAAATGTATCACACATGCAGAAATACAGATATGCTATTATAGAATTATAAGCTTCCTGATACGCACTGTGACAATCACGGTTTTCTTTAAATATATATCCAAAATCAGGGTAGAGGGTGACACCAACAGAAATGCCGAAATACAGCAAAGCGGGCTGCACATGTGGCATCTGTAAACGCCAGCGAGAATAAGATTTAAGTGTCCGTGAACAGAGGCTGAAACAGAAATACAGCGGGGTATATGAATGTTTACCTATGCTTATATATGTGATGGGGGAAATCCCAAGCCACATGATATACCGTTTCTATCACACATTTTTTAAAAATATCATGTTTCTCTTCCCTAATCCCACTCTGCTATAAGTGCTCCCCAAATCCCGGATTAGCTGCCATTAAAATGACAACAATTGTTATCCTTTCCTTCGGAAAAAATGCTTCTCCCCGAGCCACCCACACGCCCACGGTGAGGAGTGAATTTCAGGCAACATCAGCAAATGTCCAGCACTAGATGTGCGCTCTGGAGCAGGAGAGTGATTCTCCACTCCACGCTCAGCCCCAGGGCTGCCTTTCTGACCTAACCAAAAGCCTTCCCTTGCGTCTCCCTGCACCCACGCTCCTGCTACCCAGATAGCTCTGGTCTCAGAGGCTCAAGGTATGAAAATTACTCAAACTATAAGACTCCAAAATACTGCACTTTTTTTCGCTCCGTAACGCAGAGCACTCCCACAGAGAGCACTCGGTGGCGAGCTACCACGTGAGGGTTTTGCTGCGCACCGCTGGGATAACCTTCGGACATACTGCCAGCAACCCCAGCGTCGGAGAGGGCATCGAGTCGCCCTGTCAGCAGGCACCCTCTGCCACACCAGGCCTCGCCGCTGGGCTGGTGAGCGCTGGCAGATAGGACCCTGCAGCATCAAAATCCTCAGGAGCACTGCCAGTTATTTCAGTAAGAGAGCAAGATCTGACCTGATGATTTTTATAGACGGGGTGAAATGGAAGCTCCTCTGCTGGCAATGGGAGGTGAAGCAGGACCTTTTTTGTTGGCTGGGTGCAGAACGTAGTGGAGGACTTATTTTACGGTTGTTTTTTCTCTTGTAATGAGCTCTCCAGTGTGTTGTCCCTATAGTATCACACTATACATAAGGCATGTGTATGGTAACAAATCTTTTCTTGAGCAACAACTCTCTCTCACTCCAGCATCCTGGCCACTTCGGTAATAAGATTAAGCAACAGCTTGCTAGTCAGGGAGGGGGAGCAGGCGTTGCTGCAGGGAAGAGCACACTCTCCCTCCAACTGCCAAACCTTCCCAGGCACTGTCACAGAACAGGCGGGATTATCAAGCCGCCGTTTGCACAGAACTGCCCAGCCACGTTCATCCAGCAAAAACCTGCGTGCACAAGGACAGGACAGGGCTGCGCCACCCCACTTAGTCAAGGGGGAATTTTGCCACTGTCTGAACTCGGGAGAAGCGAAGTAGGACACTCACGTCCACAGAAAGGGAAGGAGAGGGTACGTCAGAGGGCAGAACGCAGCCTCCTTGTACGACTGCACTGCGGGGCACAAGCGAGCCCCCGTTCACAGTGAGGCACCACCAGCCCCAGTGCTTTTCCCACAAGAGTCGCTGGGCTCCCCTGGGCTGGAGGGCGGCAGCCGCACACCCAGACACTGATTTATGGTAGATCAGAAGCCCTGCTTTAAAGAGCGGAGAGTCAAAGAACAGGAAGACTGTTTCGAAGAGAAGCAGAGGGGTGGGTTATACTGATAATAATATTTTTTCTCTTGCTGTCTCTATTAATTACCCTGTGTTCCATGAAGCAGGAATATTATCAAGGCTTCCTATCTTCCGTTTCTAATCTCTGCTGAGAAATTCAGGAAAGCAGAAAAGCTAAATATTTTAACAACTAGGGCACCAAGTTTAGCGATTTTTCCCTTGGTGCACGTCCCTCTCAGAACAATCCTCTGTTGAAGGAGATACTGGGGGAAACTCTGGACCCATCACATAGGGGCAGCTAAACTGGGCAATCAAGCTGTGCCTTCTGGCCTTAAAATCTCTTACTTCTTAGCATCTTCTGCATGTTTGTATCACACAAATCCACGCAAACACAGACACATAGAAGATGAGGCTTCCCTGAAAGCTTTAATAACAGAGTTGAAAACTAAGTTTTGGGAGTGTTTTGGGGGTTGTTCCTACACAACAAGGAGATATCCTACTGTTAAAGAATGGGTTTCAGTTGTCCTTCTTGAATGACACTCAGCATCTCTAGATGTCTAGAAATGCTAGAAACATTTTCTAGGTAAAAACAACTACTTTTTCCACGATGGAGAGTCCATAAAACTGCGTGGAGCATCAGCTATTAGGGGCTCATTGAATAATTCATCCCTCATTGCAAGCCCATAATGTCTTTTCTCAGCCTTTTGTGGGGCTGTTTTCTCTTCTTTTCTCCTTGAATTATAAAAAGGTTGCCTTCTTTTGTTCACATCAAGCTGCTGCTAGCTGAAGCTTTGTCTGTGCAAAGCCAAAGTGTGAGTTTCAATGGACTCCCCCCTCTTTGTTTTCCAAGTTCATCTCCAAGTGTAGATTGTGTATAGAAGGCCTTCTTTGTAAAAGCTGGAAAAGTTGTACAAATGTTTGACCAGCTCATTTGGTACTTTTGTCTCGCCTTCTCCAGTGCCTGTGCCTGTGCTGGGCAGCCACTTCCACGCACAGGCCGCCCAGCCGGGCCCTCGCCTGCCCCTCGGCTCCAGCCCAGCGTGGGGACCTGGGCACAACCGCAGTGGGGGCCACGGGGGCAGCGGCTGCCCCCGGAGCAGCCCTTCGCCTCCGCCTTGTTCGGGTTGCAACCTCCGTGCAGCCCCTGGCCAACCACCAACACAAGCTTTTCCCAGCAGTTTTAAGAGGAGAAGAAATGAAACGTGCGACTCCCTGCCCTGCCCACGGCTGCAGAGACTCGAGGCCTTTGGCTACAACTGGCCCTTCTGTGCAGCTGCGGCCTTTTGCTCAGCTCAGGCTGGGAAAGCAGCCCCTGCTACAGCCGTGCCGGGGGCTCTGTGGCCGGCTCCAGCCTTCCCTGCTCCCTGGCCCCCGTCTCTGCTATTAAAAGCCAAACCAGTGGCAAACCCCACCTTTGCCCCCACCCCCGTGCCTCTTCCACACACTGCAGGGTCGCACCGGGGGGGGGAACGGGATGGGATGGGATGTGGCAGCTGCCCCATTGGGGCTAGCTCCTCACCCTGCACCTCCAGCTGCACTGGCCCCCCGGCGACCTCCGGGAGAAGGGGACAGAAGGGGGGCAGTGATACCCACCAGCACCCCGGGCTGGCACGGGCGGGTCCCAGGGCTCCACGGAGAGCGGGGGGAAATGGGACTTTACCTCTTTCGCTGAGGATGCCGTCAATGCTGTGCTTGGCCTTCTTGTCGCCTTCCTCCACCTCCTTCCTTTCCAGCTCGGCTTCCTCTTCCTCGCCTTTCCCAAACTTGCTCCGCAGGATGCGGCTGATGGAGCTCACTTCGGGGGGAGCGCAGAGCTGTGACCGGGCTTGTCCCCAGCAGCCCCCCGCGGCGGCTGGGCCGGGCCGGGGAGCCGAGCCCCGCATCAGTGCCGCTGCCCCGCGTCTACCCCCCGGCTGCTACCAGTCGGGGCTTTCAGGGGCACGGCCGCCCGCTCCCCTCCCCGCGGGGGTTTTCACGGGGCACCATCCCGCACGGCACTCCAGCGCCGGCACGGTGGCCCCGCTAGTATTGTTTTTCCCGAGCCCAGGCAGTGGGTGATGAGAAAAGCCCACGGACACCCGCACAAATACCGGCCCGGCTCCGTGTGCCCCCCCGCAAACAGCCCACCGGCCCAGGGAGCCGCTCCCCGCCTCCCAGCTCCGGGTCTCCGGCAAGCCCCAAGCCCTCCCGCGGCAGCAGCCCGGCGGGGGCGGCGGGGAAGCGGGGGGAGGAGGAGGGGAGGGGGATGCAGTTGCGATTTAATTGAAAACACCCCCGCCGAGCGCAGGAATCCTCCCGGGACACGACTGCCGGTACCAGCGTGCTAACGCCGACCGCTTCACGGGCACTAGCCCGGCCCGGGGCTCCGCTCCCGCCGGCTACGGGGCTCGCCCCGGGTACCCCGCTGCCCTCCCCGTACGGGCCCCGGCCCTCCGGGACGTGTCCGAGCCCCCCGCTGCCCGAGCGGCGCCCCGTACCTGACGGCACCGTGTTGCGGTCACACACCCCGTCCTTCAGCAGCTTGTCCCGGATCTCCCAGCTGAACATCCCCGCGTTTTCCCGCTTGTATTCCTCAATTTTCTTCTCAACATCCGGCGTCGTCACCTGCTTCAGTGAAGACAAGGCGAGCGGGCACAGTCTGGAGGGCCGGGCGCGGCCGCGGGACCCCGGGCTGCCGCCGCCGGGACCCCCGGTGCGGCCGGGGCCTCCCCGCCGCCGCCGCGCCGACCCGCACCGCCGCCAGCGAGAGCCGACACCGGCCCCGCTTAGAAACCTCGTTATAAAACTCCCCGAGGACAGGCAGGTTAAAATCGGAGGGGACATAATAGGTAACGACGGGCCCGCAAAAGGCAAGCGCCCCCGGGGTTAAACGAAACTTCCCAGGAAATCCTTGGGCGTTATACGGGAAGGTGGGGTCGGGCCCTCGGCAGGGAAAACCCCGGATTAGGCAGCACCGGCTGCCGTGCAGCCGAGAGAAAATCCCGGGGAGATTCTGGGTCGGGATCAGAGGAGGACTCCGAGTGAGCGGCGCTCCAAGTCAGTCAAGTTTCGGCTGAACTAAGTTCGCAGCGCCAAGTAAAAAGTCGCGTCATAAAAACGCTGAGAGGTCTGAGTACCAACAGGTTTCTTCGATGGCCCCGTGATTTTAAAATAAAGCCGAATTCAAACAAAACAAAGGTCTCCCGGCTGGGAACAGCCCTTCGTTCGGGTAACACGCTTATAAAAAAATATCTCTGGTCCTACCACCGAAAGGGAAAGTTCAGGCATTGCTGCTTTAGAAGCAACAAAGGAAAAAAAATCTAGCAAGCAACTTTCAAGAGAAACTCAAGCCTTTGCTTCGCTTTTGTGGAAAAGAAAAGCTACAGCAGAAGGAGGAGAGACAAGGATCCATATTTGTCTGCATTATGTTATTGTAAGCATAAGCTTTTAGCGGTGTAGCTATAAATACACGCGGCTTTGGAGCGGACAGAAAAAATAAACAGAGCAGGAGAAGGAGCAGTAGAGAGGCAGACACACAGAAATACCGGTAATTTTTCTGCGCTTTGCAACGAAAGAAGCGAGGGCCCGATCCCGCCGCGCTGCACAAGCCCTGACATCTGACCGATCGCTTCCCCGGTCCGTCCCGGCAGCGCCGAGCCCACCCGCGGCTCCCGCGGGGCTGAGCGTGGGGCACCCGGGGCTTTGGACAGCGAAGCGTTCACAAAACGACCCCCTTCTCCCTAGTTTCGTTTGAGAAGTTATTTTTTAAAAAACGTAATCGTTGCCACGAAACTGCAACAACATTCTTCAAAGCCTCGCAAACTTTCGGAGCAATAGGCGGGGACGCGGCAGGCGGTGCTGTGCCCGGTGCGTGTCTGCGCCCACCCCCGGCCCCGCACGGTCCCCCCGGCCCTCCCGGGGCTGCTGCCTCCCCGCCTGCAAACCCCGGTGCCACCCTGGGCTGAGTCCCGGCTGGGCCTCGCTCCCCGCCGCCGCGGCCGGGGTTTGCCCGGCCCCGGGCGGGCGCGGAGGGGCTCACCTTGGGCTTGCTGCCGCCGATGGCCCCCGGCCGGATGGAGCCCGTCTCCTGGTACCTGCAGAGAATTTTGGAGACGCAGCCGTGGGACACTCGCAGCTGGCGAGAGATGACACAGGGCCTTATGCCATGGTGGGCCATCTCCACTATCTTGTGTCGGATATGGTTGGGTAAAGGCCTGCCATTGATAAACACTCCTCCGAGCTGATTGACTCTGCCCTGGCCTAGAGGAGTAGAGACTAGAAAAGGAGGGGAGGGGAGGCAGGAGGGGGAAATGGCGTTAACGTCTCCTTCGGATCCTGCTGGGTCTTTTTTTTGTTATTGTTTTTTTGTCGTTGCTTTTCTGTAAGGCAACTCGCCGCCACCCGCCCCCGCCCGCCCAGCCGCCCCGCAGCGCGCCCGGGGCCCGCCGGCCCCCGCGGAGCCCCGCGCTGCCGCCCCGGCGGGCAGGGGAAGGCGGCAGGGCGGCTTCACCTGTTGCACTAGCACCGAGCCGGGATTCGGGGCTTGCCCGACTCCAGCGGAGGGAACCGGTGCGGGAAGCCCGCGGTCTCCCCGGGCGGCGAGGGGGCCGGTCCGCGGCTCGGCCGCCCCGGGATGCGGCGGTGGGAGCCGCCGCAGATGCCGGTCCTCCCCCCGGGCAGGGGCCTGTGGGGCTCCCCGGCGCTGCGGGGCTCTCGCCCCGCCGCTGCCTGGAGGAAGAACCACCACTTGCAGCGGCCCGGCCCGCGCGGGACATACACGCGTTTCTAAAGTCCCTTTCGATTTGGTTTGCATCGCGTTTATTTGATTTTAAATTTTTTTCTAACTTTTTCCTCACTTTTTTTCCTAACTTTGGGCTCCCCAAATCACTGCCCTTCGCTCTGCTGAAGAGCGGATTCAGGGTCCGCTGCGCCGCCGACGTCCCGGTCGTTTCCCCCCGCTCCCGCCGGCCGGAGGGGAGGGACCGGTCCCGGGGTGCGAGGCCAGAGCCGCCGGCCCGCAGCCGGGCCTTCCCCGCACCGGCCCCTGCCATGCCCGTCCCGGGACGGGGCCCTCTCCAGCCCTGCCGCGGGACGGCGGCTCTGACAGCCCGGGGGTGTGAGCCGTGCGGGCTGTCCGGGGAGCCGGCTCTCGGCGGGCCGGGGGGGTGCTGCTTTGTCCCGGCACGGAGCAAATCTCACTTTTCCGAGTGGGAGCAGCCCGGGCGCGGCCTTACCTTCCAGCGGGAACCCGCTGCGGGGGTAGTTCTGCCCGGCCCCGGGTCGCATCATCCTGGGGACAGCTCCAGCCAGAGTTGTCATCGCGGCGGCGGCGGCCCGCAGGGTTATATCCAGGTGAGGGCTGATCTAGGAGAGATCCGCGCTGTCAGCGGGTCCCACCGAATCAGGAGCGGTCCCGGGAGGGGGTGGGGGATGCCGCCGGGGGGCGGGGAGGAGGCAGCTCCGCCGCTGCCCCTTTGTCAGTGACCCGCGCTGCCCCGCACCGGGAGGGCAGGGACCGGGGCCGGAGCCCCGCCGGGCGGCGAGGGCGGGCGGGGGGAGGGGGGGCGGCGGCGGCGCTGTCCCCGGTGCGGCGGGGAGCGGCAGCCGCGGGGCCGGGAGCATTTATCGGCTCCGTCCCCGGCGCGGCTCCGCGGCGGCGCCGCCGCGATTGGCCGCCGCCGCCCGGCCCGGCCGCGCCGCCCCCGCTGATTGGGCGAGCGAGGCGGCTCTCCCGCATCGCCCCGGCCGGCGCGACGGCAGCGTGACCGGCACGGCCCGGTATGGCACGGCGCGGCACGGCACGGCCCGGTATGGCACCGCGCGGCACGGCACGGTACGGCGCGGCACGGCACGGCCCGGTATGGCACCGCGCCGGGCAGAGAGCGGCCGGCGGCGGGGAACTGCTCGGTGCCCCGACGGCCGCCCCGGCCCCGGGGAGGGGCGCACCAGCCGGAGGTGGCTCGGACCTCGCACCCGTGGGGACCCGTGTCCCTCCGGGGCTCCGCGGGGCCGCAGCCCACCGCCCGACCCCGCCAGGCTGCCAGGCACGAAGGGGCAGCCCCGGCCTCCCTGCCCATAAAGCGCTTTGTCTCCTGGCTCCGCTCCTCCGAGCACGAGTGGCGGGGACACGGGGGAGCAACCTCCCTTCTCTTTTTTTGTTTTTAAGAAAAAAAAAAGCTTCTTCCTTCCTTTTGTTTATTTATTTTGCATCGAAATCTCTTGCCGTGCAGAAGAAACAATTCTGTACCAAATGGTGCTAACGGTTTTGCAGCGAGAGCTACCAGTGATCCCAGGGGGATTTCTGCTTTTAAAAACCGATGGCACACGAGTGTTCCTGCATCACAGAGTGTCCCCGCATTCCATGCGTGTGCGTGAGCGGGTATATGCGGGTGTGTATGGGTGCGAGGCGGTGCGTGTTAAAGTCTTACTAACAAGCGTTTGTTCCCAGGAATTTATTGTAGTATTCAAACTAAACTGCTGGAAAAATAAAAGAGGTAAAGTCTGCCTAGGAGCTGAAGTGACCACAGCAGGATATGACGCCAGGAGTGTTGTAAAGACTGTCTGTCCTTAAAGAAGGTACTATTGTGCATGGCCTTTTATTTATAACTTGGTAAGTGCCAGCAAACTCGCCTCCTTTACACTCTGAAGTGCCAGCCCAGCTTTCCACAGTGCTCTTTATTTGCAATAGTCTATTCAGTAACTGTCACTCCCGAGCTTCAAGTTATTCAAGACCTTAATCAATCAAAAGGATGAGAATCGTTCAGGTTTCCCCCTTTGAAATGAGGGAAACAATGTTTTCTGGGCTCCCAGTCCGCTTCTCCTTTACGGGCCGGGCGACCGTTTCGGAGCCGGTACCGGCCCCGGGGAGGGCGGCGGTTCGCGTTATTTAGGCAGAAATCCGGAGCCGGAATAATAAACGAATCCGCCCGCCGAGGGAAAGGCGGCAGCGGCGCAGGCAGCGGAGTTCGCCGCGGGCTCCGCACCGGGGTGCTCGGGGCGGAGGAGCCCGCAGACGGAGCGGCCGTGCCCGGTCACTCCGCGGTACCCACAGCGGCGTGTGCCCCGCACGCCCGGGAGGCTCCGGCCCGTCGTCCTGCTCTTTCCAGCCCCCGCGCCCCGGCCACCAAACCGAGCGGTTTCCATCACTTTTTAAATGCATAAAAATAAACCGAAAAGACCGAGTGCGCGGCGGCCGCCGGCTCTGCGCAGGAAAGCTTTCCACACGCCCGAGAAACAGGTTAGCGAGAAAAGTTCGCACGACAGGAAAAGTCCGCGTGTATTTTACACAGCGTTTGCGTTTTGCAAAGCACCCCGATGACCGAGGCTCTGAGAAAACCGCTAGCGAGCCC
Organism: Phoenicopterus ruber ruber; assembly: GCA_009819775.1. Taxonomy (NCBI): domain Eukaryota; kingdom Metazoa; phylum Chordata; class Aves; order Phoenicopteriformes; family Phoenicopteridae; genus Phoenicopterus; species Phoenicopterus ruber. The sequence goes on along the minus strand of CM020223.1, from coordinate 21,133,817 downwards.
TGTGAACCCCCAGCCCCGTGAAATCCCGGCCAGAGCCGGGCGGCGGAGCGCGGCCGCCGGCCGAGGGAGCCCCTGCGGCGGCCGCCCCGCCGGGCCCGGGCAGCCGGAGGTGTGCGGGCACACGCGGCCCTCGGGAAGTCTTCCAAAGGCACCGTTCCCACCGCACTCCTTGCCTCGCATATTGCACTCGGGGACGGAAGGCGGGAGAAGTGTTATTTTTTAAAAAGGACGAAGCTATTTGAGATTTAATTCGTGCTTAGGAAACACGCGGCGGGGAGCAGGGACGCACGGGAACGCTGCTGGCGCAAACAGCATCCCCGTGACCGCCCCCCTCACCACCGGTGCCGCTGCGGGCCCGAGCGTGGGAGCAGAAACCTTTCCCACCCGCCGCTGCGGCGGGTCGCTGCCATTGCGAGCCTCGGGCCGTAACTCACGACCACGGGAGGAGAGGGCGCGAACGGGACTGCCTGGGCCCCTCACCCGGCAGGAGGAGGAGCGGAGCCCCTCACCCCCGGCAGGAGAGACGGGTTTGGAGTTCCCGTGAGTTGCTTTTCCTCGTCCTTCAGCGACGCGCGTCCGTGTGCGTGGCGTGTGTGCGCGCGTGTATTTGCGTGGGCCCATGTGCCGCGCTCGGGGCACCCCGGCAGGCCGATCCCACGCCGTCCGGTGCCGGAAGCGTTTCGGGCGCTCCGGAGCCGCCGCCGCTCCCGCGGAGGCCGAGGGCCGGTCGCAGCGGGGCAGGGGCGGCCTGGGCGCGTCCCCCCGACGGGGCTGGCGGCTCCCGCAGCACCTCCCGTGTCCCCGCTCCGCGCCCGGCACCCCCCCGGAGCCCCAAAGCCGAGCCCCGCGTGTGCCGCGCTCCCCCGGGACAGGCTCCAGGCCGGGCTCGCGTGGGCGGGACGGGAAAGCGGTGTGAAACCCACCTCGTCTCGCCCTCGCGGTCCTGCGCTACCAGACACCGGGTGCCCCGAGATGAAACAGCCGCATCCTCCCGCACGGGAACTGTTAAAAATTCAAGGGAAAAAGATTAGGCACGAATGCCTGGCCCCGCTCCTCCCTCCCCTCCTCGCCCCCACCCCCATATTACAGTCCTTTAGGCCCGCAGAGATGATTTCACGGTTTTCCAGTGGAAATAGCTAAAAATGCTCCTGCTAATTACAGAGCCCTTCCAGGCCAGGTGCACTTTTAATTGGATTAGTAAGTGCTCTATATTAAACCTGCAGCACATCAAATGGACAGTGAAAATTAGAGCTGTTAAGAACACAGGCAATCGTCGCTGAGCGGCAACGTTACTGGGTGCTCCTCGATTAGCAATAAATCAATTAGACTGTTTCTGGGTTTGCGCGCATACGTTGATTTCTCATAAGGATTTCGGAGGGAATTCTCTGGCTGGCTATTTCTAGGGGAGGTGAAGGGGAGAGGAGCATACAGTTTCGGAAATAGAAACAACAGGAAAAGGAAAAGGAAAAGGAAAAGGAAAAGGGAAAGGAAAGGAGAAAGGGAGAAAGGAAGAGAGAAAGGGAGAAAGAGAGAAAAGAAGGAAAGAAAGAAGGAAAGAAGGAAGGAAAGAAAGAAAGAGAGAAAAGAAGGAAAGAAAGAAGGAAAGAAGGAAGGAAAGAAAGAAAGAAAGAAAGAAAGAGAAAGAAAGACAGACAGACAGACTGGCATAACTAGTGTGTACGGGCGCCTGTAATTTCTGGTTCGTGCTCCACGCTGCCCTTGCAATAAAGACCTCCCAAGGCACCTCTGGGTTCGGGGTCTGTGGCCGTGGGCTGCCTCGGGGCTGCCCGGGCTCGGTTTCACCCGCTGCCTGATGCATCTCTCTTTACACAGGTTTCCCTCCTTCTTCCCTTCCTCCAGAGCGAGCGGGCTGTGCGTTTGGGGGGATCTCGTACGGCCCGACCACGGCCGCCCGGGCAGGGCAGAGGCCCGAGAGCCGCTGCCCGGCGTGCGGAGGGGTGGGGGCTGCGGTGCGGGGGGCTGCGGGGCCCGCAGCCGTCGCTGGCCCCTCCCGAGCGTGTGCTCCGCGGTGAGAAGGTCCGTCCCCGCCGCGAGCGAGACGCGGCGAGCCCTGCGATGGCCCAGAGGCGTGTTAAATCCTACCGCCATCGACTTTTTCGGCAGAGGGTGACCCGCGTACGGCGGCGAGTTGTAAAATGGCAAAGAAGAGAAACTTCCATACTGTTCTAGTAATTTGGGGGTTGGAGTAATACGAGCGGCTAACAGATCCTCTGCTTTGAGCAGGGGACGCGCTGGCGGGGGGCGGCGGGGCGGAGGAGCGGGGCAGGGAGGGAGGCAGTAGGTGATGGTACCCTGCGGCACCCCGCGGGCGGCGACACTAGAGAAGCGACCGGTTACAGCGACAGACAGCCCCGTACAGCCCAGTTTCCCTCTCCGAAACCAGCTCCGCGCATGGAGCCCTCCCAGGGAAAGCCTCTCCAGGCCGTACTTTTGCCTGTCACTCCCGTCCCGTTCATGGTCCCAGAGGTGTCCGGGGACATTACCTGTCGAGCCGGGGCGTGTGAGGGGGCCCCGCCGCCGCGTCCCGGGGCAGCCGGCCGGGAAGCACCGCCCCAGAGGTGGGACGCGGCGGTGGGACGTGCGGGGCTCGCCCGGCTCCCGGCCGGGCCGCTTCCCCAGCCGCCGGGAGGGAGCCAGAGCCCACCCCACCTCCAGGTTTAGAGGGAAAAATACCTGCTCGGACACCTCCCCCGGCTCCACCGAGCACCGCACTGCGGGGGGCAGGGGTTGCCCCCGGACCGGGCCGAGCCCCCAGACGCCTCCGCCCCGGCGGAGCCCGGGCCGGAGGCCGGTGTCCCGGGAAGGCCCGGGCCGGCGGTGGAGCGGCAAGGGCGCGTCGCCCTCCGCGCGGCTCCTGGGCCCGAGCCTTAGCAAATATTTCGAGACAAGTAGCCTTAAGATTAATTGTTTTAAGGGCGCTTTTTTTTTTTTTTTTGGTGGCAGAAACATAATACTATTTGGCGAAAAAAGAAATTACCAGCAAAGGGCCAGGGAGATTAACATTTGGAAACTTATGAAATGCAATCTGCATATCCAATTGATTCCCAGCATATCAGTTGAAAGGATAAAGATGCATATCTCCATGATGGATATTGCATTAATAGGCACATAAATAAAGGTTGAAAAGTCATCACCGAAAGCTTTGAACCTTTTTCCATCGCTTTTATGTCCCATCCGCACGTCTCCGCACCGTCTTATTTTTATTTTTTTTTCCTCTTGAGTTGTTACGTTTTCATTGATTTACAGGCACAGCGCGTTTAGCAGCCCGAGAAGGGCTCGGTGCGGGGCGCGGAGCTGGCGGGGCGGCAAGGTACAGCTCTGCGGAAGGGCAAGGGCGGGGGACGGGACACCCCAGATCCCCCTAACCACCCCGGGCACCCCTGAGGCGAGCCCGGGGACCACTCCGGAGCCCCGCTGTCCGGGTCGAGGGGAAAGGAGGGGGCTTTGCCGCTGCCCCGCGTAAGGCGGAGTTTTCTCCGAGGGTACGACCGCGGGGCTCGGCTTTGCCAGGACCACGGAGGAAAGGGAAACCGAGAGGGTGAAGGCAAAGCACTTCCGTGGGTGGGGAGATCCCAGGTAGCTCCCGCCACCGGTGCCCCGAGGGAGCCGTGAAAGGGGGCAAACACCCAGGAGAGCACCCTCCGCTGCTCGCTGCCCGCCGGGTCTGGCCTTCGGGGGCACCTGCCCGCGGCCCAGGGACGGGCCGTGCCCCGGGCTGGGAGGTGGTCCCCGGGAAGGGCGAAATCCAGTTCCCCGTAGGCCGGCGAGGCTGCCCGTGGGATAAGGCTGAAACACTTAACCCTACAAATGGCTCCCTTTGCGGCACCGGCCGCCCTCTCTCTCCCTGTAAACGGGCAATAAATACAACATGTATTTCACTAACTCCTCACCTTTCTGATTACTACCAGATCCTCCAGTAAGCGATACTACAGCTGCCACTCCATACTAACACATGCCTGCTGGGACGAGGACAGAGATGCATCTGCGGTCTCGGGGCCGAGGGCCAGGAGGGAGTGGCGGCGGGTGCGCCCCGGGCTCCCCCAGCCCCGCCGCCGGCCCCAGCTCGGCAGAGCCCGGGGGGCTCCTTCCCGCGGGCCGCGGCGGCAGGGACGGGCGGGTCCTCTCCTGCAAAGAGACGGGAGGAAAAGGCGTGTGTTACCCACGTAGTTATGATTTTAGAGATTGCAACTGAATTTCGGACTCCTCTCGGAGAGGGAAGGTAACACCCCGCCGTGCTCCCGAAAGAGAAGGCTGGGCCGGCGCCCCCGCGCCCACCTGCAAGGTCTCACCCGCGGGAGGGGAAATTCGCATCTCCCTTCCCCACCTCCCCCGTAGTTAACAGCCACATTTCAAAACGCAGCGTCTAATCCTCGTTAATTACTTGTAAAAACACCAGTGATGATTAATTCCAGCAGTATCACAATAGATTTCCACCGGGAGTTTTACTGCAGTAAAGAGACCATGAGGGTTTTACGGACCCAAGGCTCGGACGGATCAAATACATTTGCCTTCGGAACAAGGGATTTTCACAGCAGCGGGAGGGAACGAGGAACACGCGTGGCCCTGCGTGACCCGCTCCGGGTCTGCCAACAGGTACCGGGGCACCGGCAAGCATCTAGCCCTCGATCCCCGAGCGTCACCCGGGACATTCCTCCCTCCCGCCCTCCATCCAACATGATGGAGCCACGAATTAACGATATTAGGGGAAAGCGGCCGTACTAGCACAGACATTGAATTCATTAATCGGTATTTCGCCCGCAGCTATATGATTTCACCGCTTATTCTTTTAAAGATGAACTGGATTAAAATCTGGGAAGAGAGAAACCGAAAGAGAAAGAATGAGAGGAGAAAAAGACAGAAAAAGAAAGAGAGAAAGAAAGAGCGAAATAATGAGAGAAAGAAAGAGCGAGAGAGGGAGAAAGAAGGAAGGAAAGAAGGAAAGAAGGAAGGAAAGAAAAAAGAAAAAAGAAAAAATAAGAAAAGAAGCGAGCAAGAAGGAAAGAAGGAAAGAGCAAGAAGGAAGGAAGGAAGGACGGCAAGAAAGCAAAACAAGTAAAACAAGAAAACAAAAGAGGGGGAAAAAAGGCAGGAAAGAAGAGAGGAAAGCAAGCCAAGGAGGGCCGGCGCCCCGATCGGTGCCTGCCCGGCGAGGTGGCTCCCGGCGGCGGCTCCGGCCGCAGCGATGCCATAGCCCGGGCCGCCGGCCCCTCCGGCGGAGAGCCGGGGCCAGCGCCCCGCGGGGGCCTGCAGTACCGGAGAGGGGGCCCCGCCGGTGCCGAAGGCTGCGGGCCGTGCGGGGACCGCCCTCCTCCGCCCTGCGGCGGCGGGGACCGGCTCCGTCCCCTGCTTCCCCGCAGCGGTGCCCCAGGGCCGCTCACCCCCAGAGCGGGGCCGGGAGCGGGCTGATGCCGCTGCTCTCCCGCCGCCTCCCTCTCCGCCACCCACCCCACGCTAAAATCAAAGGACCCTGCTCCCCAGCCGCCGAGCACTGCTCCTGCCAGCGCCAGGCGCTTATTGTCGACGCCAGTGCACCGCTGGGTTAAGTAGCACACAACGGGAACAAACACAGCGCAAGATTTGGGGGATTTCTGGCGCTTTCACCACAGGCCCGTGGCCACCCTTCGGGGCGATCCTCCAGGTGGCTCGGGGGGACCAGCCCCCCGGGTCTGGCCCGGCCCTGCCCCTGCCCTGCGGGCGCCCAGCGCCCCTGATGCCACCGGCGGGGCAGGTCCCCCGCGGGGTGAGCCGGCGGCCCCACCCCACGGCTCGCCTCGGGCAGGAGGTGAAACAACTGCCCACGGAAAGCACGGAAATTAGGGTGGGCTTTTTTTTCGGGGGGGCAACATGAGCCAGTTAATTTCTGGAAGAATACTTTTAGTGATTGTAACCAAAGAGAGGCTCTTCCCTCTCCTTCAGAAAGAACGCAGAGCTTCCAGAACAACTAGAACGGCACCTATTTCCCATACGATTTTGATGCTTAAGTAATACAGGGAGATCTAAATTCTTCTCAGAGAGAAACGTTTACTACCTGGCTAGAAGAGAGTGTGGTTTCTATTTTATTGTTATGGTTTCATTTAATTTACTTCAAATTCTGCAATAATTACAGCTTTTTTTTGACAGAAGAATATTTTTCTGTCTCCTAATATTACCTGCCTGAGTAACGAGTCCTTATTTACAATGTGGAAATCAAACTGGAATTATTGCTCATCACCACATTTTCTAAGTCATAAAAAGTCTCATTCTTCGCATTTTAAAACAAAGCAAATTTTGATTTATATTTCTCAAATTTCAGTCATTACCCTCCCCCCCCCAAACCAAATGCTGTTATTGCTATTCACTATTAATCAAAAGACAACAAAATAATAGCTGAAATGGATTTGTTAGATTTTGCTAAATGGTTAAACAACCTAGAGATAAGATGGGGAAACGCTGCTTACATCTGGACCTGTAATGAGCTGAAGTGTTAAGATTTAGATTCCTTGACAAATCAGGAGTTATTTAGGGGATAAATGATAATAAACAACCCCTAACAATTTTTAAAACTATTCCTTCCAAATTTCATAAACCAATGAGATATTTGTTTACTGTAAAAATCTCCTCAAAATAGCTGAGATATTTCTCAACAGAAGCTATTTGTAAGAGATTATAACCACCTTGATCCAAAATCTCACGACCTGCGTGATGTGTGGAAAGTAAGCCCGAGACCAGCTCAGAACCAGAGCCGCGAGGCCACTTTCGGACCTGGATGTTTTTGGTAAGAGGAGATACACACCAAACAGAGGGCCACTATTGCTCCTTCCCCATAACACAAGCAAAAGTATTCTCTGCTGCACTGACGTGGTTGAATACGTCTAGTAGGAATATATGTATCCCCCATGATGGAAACTGCATTTTGTTAATGTAGTTGTGGCATTTCTTCCAAATATCACCATTTGTACATCCACCTGGATAAAATGTAGAAGCAGGATAAGCTGCAGCGTTTTCTAGCTTTAATAAAAGTGAGTCACCAAATTTAAATGCCCTTTGGAAACATTAGAAATCATAGCCATGAAAGACCCATCGCCCGTTTGTGACATGAAGGGAACATTTGTAACGCTTGTGTGAAGATCTTGCACCAAGGAGCAACTGACAGGGAGTCGCCTCTGGTGTGGTTTAAATGAGCAGAGCTTAATACAAACAAAGATTACAGTTTTCTTTGGCAATACAATATGCTAACAAAATTAACTAACATCCAGTGAGATAAAGCATAGTCTCTAGACTAGTAGAACAGACAGGGACATTATATCTACAAAACGTCTGTGACACCGGGAAAAGGACCATTGAGCTCAGAAGGATTTAAGTGCACACCAAGAGCTCTGACAAAGTTAGTCAAACAATTCTCCTACACTTTTATTTCCAACGAATATTAGGCACTCAGTATCGTGTCCATAAACATACCTCGCACCATATTAATATCAAATGCACTGTTTATGCTCAAGCCTGCAGGTCAGAGATGATTAATAACCATTCCTCTGAATGATGTACACATTCATATTTAAATACTGGCTTCTTCAGCAGTTGTTAAATTTTCACTGCTACAGAACACACCGTGCGGGAAAGAGACTGGACTGTGCCAGATATGAACACGAGCGAGGGAGCTGTGACAGCACTCCTCCTTGAGATTCACGACTATTCCCCTAAGGAAAGGTTTTCAGCACCAGATCCAAATACAGGATTGCACACCATTTTCCAGAGAAATTTGTAGTTCACACACACCCAAAATTCCCATTCAGCGGGATTTTGTCTGTTTGCACAACCAGCTCTCTTGGCCAGCTGGAACAGCTCGCCCACTCCAGTGAAATTGCTCACTGAAGCAGGATTTCAACTGAAAACCCACATTAACCCTATAACTACACCTGTATTCTTGTCTGTGGTAACTGCCTGTGTGAAGGCAACTCACTCTTCCGTCATTTGCAAAAGACATTTTATCCAAAGTGTTATACACAATAAGCTACTTTGGGATGTAAGCCTTGAAAGCAAATGGTAATTTGAGCTACAAAAGAAGAGCATTAAGGTAAGAAGCAGCAGTATCTCCATATGCACCTGTAATCCATATTTTAATGATGTATTTTTACAGTGCAAGGAAAAATAACGAAAGGTTATTCTTTTCTGTTCTCTGAAGTATAAATGCAGACAGAAACTCGCTTTTCAGAGTAAGATGGTCTTTTGGGTTCTCAGCCCACAATACTATTATTGAGCCTGATTTTCAAAATGTGCCTACAAAATGCTGTCTCAACCCAGACAAAAATAGATTGGACCCAAACTACCAGTTACCTTTGGAAATTCAGGTCGTTGCTCTAACTTGCAGGGAGGTACCACTCAGTACCCACTGCTGGTAGCTGCTTTTTTAGTATTTGGCTTTGTGGCACATTTCTAATGATCATAAATATGAGAGGAACTGCTACGTTGCTTTTTGCATGACAAAGGAATACAAAAGTACCTCCGTACATGCCTTTTAACCAATCCAACTAGATAATTGAGGTTTTTATTCCTTCCATGCATTTATGAAATGTTCAGGTATTTTTCTGTCAAACTTGTCTTTCAGAAGATGAATACCTACTGCTACGTAAGCTAACATTGTACGATTATTTACTACTTGCGGGCTAGCGACGCAGAAAGGAATAGAATTTCTTCCCTGCAGCTGCAGTATTTACCAGAGACACTTTCAAAGGAGAGAGCAGAAATAAAAATTTCTACACTGTGGCACTGAAGGTACATGATATGTGTTAAAAACATGATGGTGCTTTAAAAAAAATGAATTCTTGAGCACAAGGTACTGAGAAGGGCAAGATGAAAGAAGTAAAGTTGTAACGCGGCAGTGATTGTCCTAACGCATCCCCATACATGGTAAATGGCAGAAGCTCCCCGCAAATAGCATGTACTGAGCTTTATGCTGTGGCTGCAGTCAGCTCCAGCGAGAACTTCCCTCAAGCAGAGACGGTAGTCACCTGCCCCAGGTAAGACGGAAAAGAACGGTTTCAGTACGTGACTACCCACCCAGGTTCTGCATTGGGAAGCTGGGATCTGCCCTCCTACCTGCTTTTTTCTCCCTCTCTTGGACTAATACCACTGATGTCTGGCAGCCTATGCCACATCATGAACTTAACGTTTAATCGTCCAGTCTGGAGTCCAGTATGCTCCACTCAGGTAGAGGAACAGGGGATTACCGCCACACAAAATTTAAGATCTTTTGGCACGACTGGAAACTGCAGATCTTTCAGAATTCACGCACCCTGCAATCTTGCAGAGGTCAAAAAATTCCTAAGAAAGCTTGAGGCCTTTGTTTACTTTCCTGGTGCTTCCGTTTCTTGGCTGTAGCTGCTTGTGCCCCAGACTGTGTAACGCAGAGAAGAGTTGCACAGCAAAAAAAAGAAAAAAAAATGTGCAAGGGAAAAAAAAGCAAGCAGCTTGTATTTCCCATGATTTTCCCCACAGTGTTGTGGTATACCCCGCCTTCTCTGCTTTCCCACAGCATGCCCCAAAGCCCCGTTTTTTTTCTGTAAGATGTGTGGATAGTGTAACTGATGCACACCCCTTCAGCTGCGTATCTCTGTGCATTTTTAAACAACTAGAAAACACAAGTGTTCTGACTGAAATAGTTACAATAATAAAACACCACCAGTCACACGGATTTTCTCTTTCTGTTTTTTACTTAACTTTTTTTTACTGAAACTTGAGCAAAGTTTCGCTTTGGACAAGCAATCTGTACACTTAAAGGAACCCAAAACACAAATATAATACTGGGATTCTACAGTAGCCAGAGATGTATACAATGCATGATTTTTTCTGACTGGTACTGTGATGTGGATCCAGACTAACGTTCCTGAAACCAGCGGAGTTTCCCAAAATTTGCATAAGCAGAGAGGAGGTTTTGGCATATGGTCAGACTGTCCATTTTAATTTGGCTCTGAAATATTTTCCAATATATGGGTAGGAACCTGATATGTAATACGATCGTTCAATTGTGAATAAGCCTGAAAATCCTGTTTAGGCCTGTGATCTTCAACTGTGTGCAATGTGCCAACCTCTAAACATTTTAAAGTTGACCCTCACGTAACGAATTTCAGCTTCTGATGATCGATTTGCTTTTCTTACTTACCTTTCGCAGATCCTTTAGAAGTAGTCCATGGATCCCAGTTGAAACCATTGGTTTAGTCAAAATGGCAAATACTGTTTACAGAGAAAAGGCAAGAATAAAACTATGATGTGGAAAGAAAAGAAAAAGATGGAGTATACATTTCTTACTGTAATCAGTATTTCAGGGCATAGCTACGTAACAGCTTCTGTTGCGACTGCAGCTCCTGTAAACATACCCAGGCTGGTGCGAGCCAGCTAGCTCGCCCAGACAGTGCTGGCAGCGCGTCTGCGATATCCAAGCGGCTCACTGCAGCCAGAAAGCTCGCAGCGGTAAAGCAAGTAAGAGCTACGCAGTGAGCTCCAGCTGAGCTTCACGAGCACTCACCGCTAGTTAGGGCATGTCTACATGCCATGGGGTTACAGCAGCGACTGCTGCGTGGGCTCATCTGAACTCACGGTACCGGAGCTTACCTGACCGAATACAAATGCTGATACGCATGCTGCATTTGCAGTAGAAGCACAAACAGGTAAATCATATATTGGTGCATATGATGTACACATGTACATATTTTATATATTTATTTTTCTTAGAAAACATTGCTGCTGTTTATATCCATTAATTTACATATATTTATTCTTACTACAGTATCATTTATAATAATACTTTCACTTCTATAGCACCTCCTCTTCAAGGATCTCCAATTGCTTAAAAACTTTAATAAATAAAGCCTCACATCTTGCCTGTGAGGTAGGTCAACGCTATTATCAAACTTTACAGATGCATTAACTGAAGAACAGAGAGGTTAAGGCCAAAATTTTCAAGTGTTTGTACCTGAAGTCAACCATCTAAATTCTCATTTAGATGCTTAAATAAAAGTCTCGTGATTTTCTTTGGTGCAGAACATCCACAACTACTGCTGAAGTCAACAGGGGCTAATAGTCAGGCCTGATTTTAGGAGGCATACACCTTTTACACGGCTAACGAGCAACTCCAAGTTTGAAAACACTGGTCTAAATACACGAACCACGGTCAGAGCCACAGTTGATCCCAGTAATTTATCTCCTCGGGGCCTTTATATTATGATATACGACTTTAAAAGGCTGGTGCGGATCTTTTTAAATAGACATAAGTGACACAAAAATCATATACTGTTTCCGCAAACTGTGTCCATCATAACAGAGTCTGTATAAATACTGCTTGGGTTTGTGGGGTTTTGGGGGGCCAGGGGGTTGTTTTTCACAGATTTGTGATACTCAAGACAATGCACAGTACACATCACTTGTGCAGTCATAAAACACATCACACATCTTCACCTGCTGTCTTTACATTTCTACACAGCAAATTCCTTTGCACTTGTGATAAATAGAAGTGGTCAAGTAAAAGTCTATTAAGAAGATACTTGTCGGAATATCATGCAGACAGCTTGCAAAATACACATACTAAAAGATCACTTTTAAAATTCTTGAATTGTTAAGCACGAAAATAATTACCTCATTGCATTACAGTACTGTGTAGAAACACGGAATAAGCAGCATTATCTTATTCCCAATAGAATAAATAGAATAGATTATAACAACTAATTAAGTTAAAAAAATTCAGGCACCAAATGAATTATCCTGCAACATAGAACAGTATCTATATAGAGTGCTCTCCTTAATATACTACAAAACCAATCGTACGGCAATGTTTTTCCATTTCATATTATGAGCATCTTGTCACATTTCAAAGACATCTTTGATGTTCCAACCTCGCTAACAAAAACGTTTTCTACTGGCCTTTACACAAACTCGTAAGACAGAAGAGAAACTTACCAAGAGGGGAAAACCATCGTCTCATTACAGCTACCTCGACCGAAGGTAAATGTTCAATACACAAATTATGCTACCGCATTCCACTTTTACAGCGATGCTGAAAGTCCGTATTTTAATGTGGGCTTCTCTCACTGTGTAAAAATTGAAACCAATGGCCAGTGAAATATTACTCTCTACCACAGGAATCTCTTAGCTGTATTTTAGAGCTCATTAGATCGTCTTCCATAAATTGTTTTAAGTGTGCAATGTAGTGTTTCAGTCTCCCACATTAAATGAGAATTTCAAAGAATTAAATAATAAAGCTTATTTTAAGCAACCAACAGAGGACCCGATGGCCTTCTAATAAAATTGTAACAAAACCGTTCTCAATGCATTATAGGGAAACTTTGGCTCAGTTTCTTTAAGAGAATACATTTCTGTTACAGCTTCTTCTATAGGTACTTGTTAATTTCATAAAAGGGGAAACACAAACGGCGTTTAACATCGTGATCCTGTTCTGCTCCTAACCACAGTGAATCTCTCCAATTATCTTCCAGGTGGGGGCAACAGTAAGCCAGTTTTCTTTAATCGAGCTTGTGTCCTTCTGCATCAGGGAGCACGGAAAGCAGGGTACGCTCCCGACAGAGGCGGGGAGGAGCGCGCTCCCCAGCCTCGGAGCCCAGCTCCCCGGGGAGGCCCTTCCGAGACATCTTTGCTGGAGAGACGCGTCCTGCCCTCCCTCCCTCCCGAGCGGCTGGGCGCTCCGCAGCCCCTCGCCTGGTCACCCCGCAGACCATCCCCTCCACCTCGGGCCCTGCCTGAGCCGCGGGGCTGGCCTGGCTGCAGCGCCTACCAAGCCACCGCGGGGCCTGGGGCCTGTCACGGTGGCAGGGCAGGGGCCTGGGGCCTGTCACCATGGCGGGCCTGGGCCCTGCCCCGCCGTCCCCCGCCACCACGGCAGGCGCCAGAGCTGGCGGGCCCGTTACACCCAGGACAGCCACGGCCTCGCCTGTGTCCTCCCCCCGCCGCTGCCCACCCGCCTCTCGGCTGGGACGGGGCTAACGCCATCCAACCGAGGGGTACCTGCGAGCAGCGGCCGCGGCCGAACCGCTCCTGGCCCTGACAGGGCCGCCCGGCCGCGCTCTGCCCTCACGGCGGCGCGCGGGGGGGCGGCGCGCGGGTCCCCTCACAGCCCGCTCGCGCCTCCCGCCCTGCCCAGCCCAGCCCCCGGGCGCCCGCCACCGCCCGGCCCCGCTCCGCTCCGCTCCGCCGGCGCTACGTGTCGCTCCTGCGGGCGGCCGCCGCCCGGCCCCGCGGGGTGGCGTTGGCCGTCGCCCCGCCGGTCGCCGCCGCCGCCTCGGGCCGGTACTTGAGCCAGCAGATGAGCCATGTGACGACGACGGAGAAGAGGGCGAGGATGCTGGCCACCGACAGGCAGATGGGCCCCACCGGCGACGGCGAGGCCGAGGCGCCGGGCCCGGCGTCGCCGCCGTACTGGTTGACGAAGATGAGGCCGGTGAAGAGCAGCACCACCATGGAGAGGAAGGAGACGACGACGCACACGCAGCCGGCGCTCAGCGCCGCCCGCTTGCAGCTCTGGCAGCTCTCGTAGCCGCCGCCCGAGGAGCGCGGCCCGGCCCGGCCGGCGGGGGCGGGGGGCGACGGGGCGAGGGCGGCCGCCGCCTCCCGGGCGCGGGGCGGGCGGCGGGGCGGCAGCGGCGGCAGGCTGTCCTGGGGCAGCGGGTCGCGGGCCCGCAGCTGCGGCGGGCAGGAGGCGGCCAGCTTGGTGTTGACGGGGAGGCCGTGGACACGGTGGTCGGGCAGCGCCGTGCGGTGGCGGCAGAGCGGGCAGGCCAGGGAGCCGCCGGCCGACCGCCCGGGCCCCGGCCCCGGCTCGGCGGCGGAGGCGGCGGGCGGCTGCTGGGCGGCCCGCAGGTGCAGCTGGCTCAGGCACTCCTGGCAGAAGGTGTGCAGGCACTCCAGCAGCTTGGGCGCCCGCCGCTCCAGGTCGAAATAGTTGTAGCAGATCTTGCACTCGTAGTCCTCGTAGCTGGGGGCGGCGGCCGCCGCCGCCTCATCCTCCCGCCGCCCGCCCTGCCCTACGCCGCCCTTCTGCGCCGGCTCGGCCATAACATCTCGCCGGAGGGGGGACGGAGAGCCGCGGAAAGGCGGACAGTCCCGGGCCGCGCCGCGCCTGGGAGGCCGGCGGGGAGCCGGGGAGCCGCGGCCCCGCCGCCTCCTGGCCGCGCCCGCGGGCTGCGGCGCGGCCCGGCGGGGAGGGAGGGAGGGAGGGACGGAGGGAGGCAGGGCCGGCGGCCGCCTGCCTGCCTGCCTGCGCCGCCCGCCGCGCTGGCGGCTGCCGCGGGCGGGGGGCGGGATCGGCGCCGCCCGCCCCCGGGAGCGGCCGCCGGTGCGCGGCGGCGGGGAGCGCGTCCCGGCCGGGGCGGCGGCGGGGCCGTTCTGCCAGGCGGCCCGCCCGCCGTGCGGCCCCGCGGCCGGTGCCGCCGGGGAGCCGCAGCCACACGGCCCCAGGGCCGGCGGCGCCCCGGCGGCGTGCGCGCCTCTGCGGCGGCAAGTCGGGGCGGCGGGGCCGGGCGTTCCCCGGCGGCCCCACCGCCCTGCAGCGGGGCTGCGGCGTCCTGCGGCCCCGGGTGCTGCGCCCGCTCTGGGAAACGCTCACGGGTGGCAGATGCCGGGGAGCTTTATAGTCCTGAATGGCATGTTTGTCGTCGTTCTATTGATTGTAACAGTTTACGAGGATTGCCCAATGCGATTGTGCATTAGGACCAGCAGCTATGGTTACAGAACGTTCGTTAGGCAGCGAACACCGCTCATCAAGGGTTAACACGGGAAGGCCCGTACGCTGGCAGGTTGACATCTGTTCAGTGCACTGCAGCTCGCAGGCTAACGTGTATTTTGCTTCTCTTTGGGAAGAACCGTTTGTGCACGGTGATTTCCTTTCATTATGCACAGTGAAAATAAAAGATACTTTATCCTAGAAACCAGAGGCGGAATGAGCTACTGATGTTTTTATTTACATCCTGACATTGCATTAGAAGGTTGAGAGCTTTTGCCCAGTTTAATTAAAGCCAATCAAAACAATAAAGCGTTCATCACCTCCAATGTCATAATGTTAAACTACCTGATAGATGTCACTAAATCAAATTCTGCTCTGTCACATCAGGGAAGTCTGGAGTAACTCCATTATCTTCAGGTGTCGCACAGGCCGTAAAAATAATTATTTCTCTTTGTAGTTGTGACGATGCACTTGCGGGCAGGGATAGCTCTAGGCAGGTAAGGCCCGTGTTTCAGGCACACGGCATCGCCCTGCCGTGTTGCTGGAGCTGCGTCTTGGGAAAGCTCCGGACTGAGAGCTGTCTCGGACGTCTTCCCCTCCCCTCTGCCCTGTGCCGTGCTCTGTCAGGTGTGCTCCACTGCAAGTGCCGGGGGAAGCTCCCTCTCCTCCTCGGTATTGGATCCCTTCTTTTGCCTCTCTGTGCTAGGGCTTACGTTGGTCTTGAGCCCTGAGCATTCTTGAAGAGCCAGACAAAATGGGGAAATGGTTAATTGTTTAGTAAGAATGGCTTTTTGAAAAGATGAAAAGGCACATGCTACTAAATTGTGGTGGCAGGTCTGAAGATTGTCTGTGAGTCCTTGAACAAGAAAACTAGTAAAAGAGGGAATTTCCTTAAAGTTTTTCAGCTTAGCATAAACCGAAATAATGGGATAAAGTCAAACACAGAAAAGTAGGAACATTCTCTGGACGGGGAGCCAGATCCTTTTTGTAATTTATCCTAGGAGATAATTTAAAGTCTGCTAAAAATCTAGGCTCAGTCTCTGAAAAGAAGAAAGAAAATGACTTTTGCTGCCACTGTCCGAGGTGCAGAGCTACTTCAGCACGTGGAGTCAAAAATCGCCCCTTTTTAAAAGCCCACACTGGTTTGCAACCTCAGAGCTAATCTACCCCTGTCACCCGGAGGACTTTTTCAGTGTTGCTGTTTTCCCGGTGCTGCATATCATCCCTGATGAATTTGGCCTGTTCTCATCAGACTCTCGTATCTTATATTTTTTACACTAAATCTCATCTTATTTATTCAGATCTTCTTCAATTCTTAAGTGTATGTTTCTGGTGTTTATTTTGTTTTGTCTTTTTTTTTTTTTCCTTGCCGCTGTTTCCCAGTTTAGCGTCATCTTTCCATTTAATTAGTTCGTTGTCAGAAGATGTATGTCAAATTATCCCAGGCACCGCCCTTCCACTTAATATTATTGCCACTTTTGTAACCCTACAACTTCCAATTAATTTTCAAAACACGTGAAAGTCCTTAGATCCAAGCAAATCTGAATTAATTTTTCAAGTAAAATTTTTTGAGGCACTGTATCAAATGCTTTAATAAGGTCCAGATACATCAGCTACGTTTCTGGTTCAAGCTGCTTTGCCCCTGTCTTTTGTGTTCTGAGTTTTCTTATCTGATGTGTATCTGCCTTGAGGTCAACTGAAACTCCACCTAATAAGTATATGACAGTCAGCATTGGGAAAGCTTCCTGTAATTCTGGCATGAAAACTACACAGAATAGATGGCAAAGTTGAGCATAGCTGAAAAAATAATAATAATTTAAAAAGAAAACTAAATGCGAAATGAGGATGACATTTACTTTTTTTTTGATAAAACTAAGAATGAGAAAAACTGGTGTGTAGTCACAGAAATGTCTTTGCTCATGATTACCCCTGTGAACACCCCTGTGTATGACTAGATCCTGCCCGAGCAAGGTTATGTTGTGCCGGGCGGTCCCTAGAGAACATTATTTAATAGAACATGTAAGCCGCGTGGTCCCCACGCCTGGGGAGACGCTGCTTTTTTCTGTGGAAAGGTGCGACTCCTGTTTACCTCTGTGCATCTTGCAGGTTCTGTCCTTACCCTTTGCTAGCACAGGAACTCACGTGATGACACAGCAAGTCCATTCGTGGAGTTGATCCAACCGAACACTTTTTTATTCGTTTTTCTGCTGGAACGACTCTGCGAAGCAGGTCACTGCCTGGTTGCATGAGGTCTGCAGCCAGAGCAAGGGAGAGTGCCGGTGGCTGTGGTCAGGAGAGGAAATGAGGCTGGGACCACAGCGACGGTGATTTATGTACGCTTAACCTTACTGTGGAACAAAGCCATTAATGATTTCAGCCCTTTTGTCTTAGTCCAGCCTCGTGTCATGTATATAATGGGATGTTAGAGTCCAGCGCAAGGCTTGAAAGGCTGCTGTGACAACCTGAAGAGTAAGCTGCGTTCTTGTATCCCCTGCCAGCCTTCTCCGTGTAGGACAGTGCTCAGCTGTAGCTGTCTGAGGGTGCACGGACTCAGCGGGCAGGGTGTGTGTCTGCAACACGCACTCGGGCTCCCTGTGACGTGGTGCTACCCGGGCTCCTCGGTCGCTTGGACCGGCAGAGCGCCCGGCCTGGAGCTGACGGTGGCTTCTTGGCTGGATTCCTCTGGTGACTGTGATTCTTCACAAGCGGAGGAGTTGGACCATGAGCGCTGGAAAACATCTTCATGTTGAATTTAAAGGCTTCCTAGGCTGGGATTCAAGAGAAGAGATTTTTCCTTCAGATTTTTGCAAGAGTTACTGTATTTCTGAAGATCCGGACGTATTCCCTCCTTTAATCAGTTTAATTACAATGAGCATTTGTTCTTTGGATTGTCTGCTTGTAGGAACTGTTCTTTAGTGGGAAAGATGTATTAGTTATTGTAAAAAAAACCCTGAAATGCAACTGAGCCCATTTTGAGGGCTGACTTTTGGCTGAACCACTATCGGAGACTTTGGATGTTGTTCAGAAGAAGTTGTGTTATGAATTCTGAGCAAAAGTGGCAAACAACCCTTATGAAATACACATTTTTCCACTTAAAATAATCATCCTGCGGCTGGTAGGAATTGATTTATAGCGTTTTAAATATTGGGCCTGATTTACCCAGTTCAGTGTGCCAGTTTTAAGCTGGTGTAAGACTTGGTCTAGGAAGAGCTGTAACAGTGTAAAACGAACGCACCGATGAGCCAAGGCCAAAACCTTGTACAAGAATCCTCACATTTTTCACAAGGGACATGCTGGCATACGTCCCTGCAGCAATAACCTCTTGTTTAGGTGGTTTAATCCTTCAGAATTTCTGTGTTGCTGTACAATAGGTATGTTTAATGAAATTTGACATCTTGCTTTTTATGTACAGGTAGGAAGAAAGTTCTGTCTGATGGATCAGATGCCAGCCCATTCACAGTAGAACAGTTACCCCCCTTTTTTTATGCTTATGTTTTCTCTACATTTCAACAATTAAGTACCTTGTTTAGGACTGATGCAAAGGTCATTGAACTCAGACAGCTCTGTGGATAAGTCCTTGTGATTTAATATACTATTACGGTTGACATCAGAAGCTTTTTGTTGATATCTTAATACCTGGACTTTTTTATTTTTATAAAAGTCTGCTTATTGTATGACTTTCTAGAGTGCATTAAGTAACTAAGCCTAGAGCTCATTTGTTAAATATTTAGAAACAGGGAACTCTCTTTCTTTTCATCTTTCTACTCAAATTCATTTATATGAAATTCTCCTCCAACCTCATTTCCAATCACTTTTGAGGGGTAGCAAAAGCTCTGCATTATTTTTATGCCCTATCATTGTATTGTAGGATGCTGCAGCATCATCTTCTGCTTTCTTCACGTTAACATTTTATTTCATATAATCTATTTCTGAATAATTTATAATTTAAAGTGCTTTTTTACCTTTTCTGTCTTGGAACTACTGTAAAAGCTACTGCATGTGCGGTCTATTGCATTTGGTACAGAAAGGAATCTTAATTTTCAATAATATTTGTGTGCCATTTCAGAGAGCTGAAAAAGGAGAGAAGGAGGATTACAATTATGAGCAATTCCATGCCAGTCGTAGTCATATACAAAATGTGTTGTTCTCTTAATGCATATAATAGGAAAGATGCAGAGGTATGTAATGCAGAGGTACCATATTTGATACCCCTCTCCCCCCAAAAACCTCTTTATTGAGTTGTAGCTGCTAAATGTGGTCCTACTTCAGTTGCTTCAGGCAGTGAGGAGTGCGTGACAGGCAGTGCCTTCACTGGCCACTCACTTCTGCTGGTGAGGTCTCTGCTTTCTCGTCCTCACCCAGTGCTGACCCGAAGCCCCAGGCACAGACACACCCTCGGTGGCATCAGTCTGGTGCCAAGTTGCGCAACAGGTGTATTTGCAATAAAATGGTGAGGGAGGAGGGCTTAAAGCTGGGTATGCCCGTGTCAGACACCCTTTCTGATTGTTCCCATCCATTTATTTTCCATAATCCTGTGTTTTCAGCATGTCCCAAACTGGTTACTGCATGACGAGCTTTGGTTACGAAAAGATGGGGAACCATTTAAAATTGTGAGGGTATGTCCCTTAGTGCAATACCCTCCTCAAATAGCCAAGGTTTAACAGCAGCGAGGGGCATCGCCACAGACTTGCTGTCCAGAGCAAACCCATCTCAGAAACGTTATTTAAGCGGATGGCAGACGTGGGCTAACTCTGCAGCTCAGGCAGAGGGGACTCGTGTTGCCCATGCGGACCTATGTTTGATCTAGCTAACGGGACTATCAAGGTCAATCGTTTGGGCTCCGGCGCCGCGCGCCCCTTGGGTCCCTCGGGCTGTGCGGTACGGCGAAGCGCAGCCAAAGGAGCCCGCAGTGCTCTCCTGTGTGGCATTTTATCAACGGCTCCCTGAAGCAGGAACTGTGTTTCTGTGTTAGGGCAGATCTGCCCTGGGTGTTTGCAGGGATTTAATTAATCTCATAGAAAACTGTATTTAAATTGGTGCAGTCTTCCAGGTTGGTTGCAGCTTTAGGAACAAACAAAGGTATTTTTATAAAATTTACCTTCTACTAAGCAAACTGCACTTCTTCAAACCCTTTTCTGAGAATATAATTGAGAAAAGAATCCAGGAATTGCATTGATTTAACACTTGTTTTTTCAAAAAGGACCAAGCTAAAAAGAGGACGAGAGAGAAAACCTCAGCGAAGTCCTTTGTTTGGGCCAGCGCTGTTTTCTGCAGGTCACGGTAACAGTGAAAATTGACTTTGACACTGGATGCTGATTTAGGTGGCAGCGTGGGGCCGGCAGAGCCTGTTTGGGCTTGCTCGGCGCAGCGTGCTGCCTCAGCGGCCTCGGCAGGGAGACGGATCGCTGCAGCGCAGGGCATTTCGGGATGCGGGACTGCTGTGCCTCGTGTGGCACCTTGGGGCTTAAAATTACCTAAGTGTTATGGCTATGGTGGCCACGTTAAAGCAGCTCTGTGGGAAAATACAGCTAGCATTAATAATTACTAATAATGGTTATTAGAGTAATTAGTGAATACCAGCATGGCTATTTGCTTCTGGGCAGCTACTTTCTGCTACCCAAATTGTCCTCACGTTGTACTGAGAAAGAAAAGCTATTCCTATATGGAATCGCTTTAAAAGATTATTTAGTGCTTTGGGAGCTCTGTTTAAAATACGCAGTACACGTTTCAGGTACTGCTTTACTACAGCATATCATTGGTAACGTTGAGTTAAAACAGAGATGGTTATCTCTGAAGTAAAATCCTGATCCAGTGAAGCTGGTAAGAATTTTTTCATCAGCTTCAAAGGGGACAAGTTTTTATCCTTGATAATGACAGGGATGTAGTTTTTTAAGACAGCTTGGAAACAACTACTACTGCTCAGACCACAATATTATGTATATGTGCTTAAATCAGTTTTATTCAGAATGAGAAACAAATGAAAGATTTGGGGATTTTTGTGTACTATTGTACACTAAATTGCACTATTGTGTACTATTGTGTATATTCAGATATTAAAATTGTAATTTTTTTTGTTTTGAAGTGAGCACATGGGAGTTTCTTATTGTTTTTAGACAAACTTTAACATCTTCTCACAAGAAATAACAAATTTAAAAATCACTTGACATGAACCTAAAACCTGACCTATAGCTACCTGAAACCTAAGGAACCCTTTCTATCAATTTCTCTGAGCACGAGGTTAGTTTCAAATAGTAGTATTTTCTATTGTAGATGTATTTCAGCTTTGTGCTCAAGAAGTGCCTGTGTAGAGGAGAAGAAACGTCATAGGCTTCACCTGCGCTAAGGTAGCTTGTAAGGGGAGGTAGAGATTGGGTTGCCTCTGGAGTGGCGGGGCTGTGTGCCACCCTCGCCACCCCCCGCTCTCCCCACCTCTCGGAAGCCTCTGCATTCCCTACCTGGATCTCTGCAACCTCGGAGGAGCCCAGCCTCTGCTTTCGAAAGGGGTGTCAGTCAGAAAAGCAAACCAAGTGTTAGGGGTAAATTAGGAACAATTAAAACGTCGTTTTGCCACTGTATTCATCACGTACTGAGCACCGCGTGCGCTTCTGGTGCCTCATCTCCAAGAAGGCAAACTAGGAAGGAAAGTGTTCAGGGGGGAGCAAGAAGGACTAGGGATTGGGAAGAGCTTCCTTACGAAGGAAACCCAACGGACCAGGACTCCACAACCTCCGGAAGAGGCGGCTTAGAGGGGATACAATAGTGGTCTGATTGACTCTGCTGAACAAGCCAAGCCACTCAGACATAGCGAACGGATCTCCAGCATTACGAGGGGACGGAGACTGCCAAAAGGGATGCTGCCAACTTCTGAACTCGCCCCGCCAAGGGTGACTGTAACTCTAGAAGGAAAGGGATATCTGATTTGTTACTTGGCATACTCCTGCTGTATAGTCTGTTCTGCTGGCCCACTCATTTTCATAATATTGGAAAGGAAGATGAGAAGCTTGTTTCTAATGGGTTGATTAGATATTAAATATTTTGGAACAAAAACAACTAACAACTGGGATGTCTTTCTGATGGGGGTGAGAACTCAGGATGTTACATTTGGAGAGAAGACTCTCCAATTAGCTAAAAATGCGGTTCTAGCTGAGTCAAGAAAGAGATTCCTTCATCCTAATTTGAAATCTAAATTACTTTAATTGAAGAGTATATGGTTCCTGAGTTTTATGAGTAAGAATAATTGAAAATGGATTCAGTTGCCATTTTTTTGTTCATAATTGTTTTCCCCACAAAAATATGGACCAAATTTGTACTCCCGCTAGTGAATGCCAATTTGGAAGAATTCCACTGGATTCATTGGAGTTGCCCTACTTGCACCTTCCTTAGCGAGTACAGAATCAGGCCCTGCGTGCATAATTTTTCCACTTTTAGACCTGAGGGAATATAGTCGTGAGCCAGGCTGAGGTCCCATTCTAGATCAAGTCTTTCATATGCAGATTATAAAATCAGTGAAAAACAAGCTTGGTTTGGCAGTTACTTTAAAGAGACCTTTGGATGATTTTATCAACAGCAGAAGAGGCAATTCATTCTTCATGCTAGAAATCATTATATATCTCATTTTGGGAGATGAGATCTATACTGACTGGTTTTTGTGTAGAGAGAAAAATACCGTATTTGGGATAAGTTTTCTTAGGGGCACTTTGGAACACTTCTGCCCTCAAAAACCTCATCCCGTAATCTCAGAAAAATATTTTTGCCCAATGTATTTAGATCAATATTTTTGGTTTATGTATGTCTATAGTCTTATCTCTTTGACTGTCTGAGGCTTCAGATAAGATTTCAGAAGCTTATCCAAAGTTTCTATATTAATTCTGCTAGAAGCATGGACATTGAGTTATAGTTCTGGTTCGGATTTGTAGACGCTAATGCAAGAAAGCACCCAAGGAATGCATCTTCTCTCCACTCTTGCACTGCTAGAGACCTCGTAACTGCTAAGGAAGAGAGTTAAAACAAGATTTTCTCTTCAGCCATTGCCAGGAAAGCTGCCAACCGAATGGATGATCCGTGGTGGATGGTGAACAGTCGTAGTTAAAAGCTCTGTAGGTCCTGCCATTTTCTTTCAGAAGAATGCGTATTCCCCAAACGAGCACAAATAAATAGAGATGACAGAGTGGGCGTGGATGTCTTCTCTAAAACAATCAATGGATGTCTCAAGTCTTGTTGACTTGCACAGTGTCCGTGCAAGGGACAGGCTGTAGCACTGTAAATGCTGCCGTAACATCCACCCTCCCAGTCAGAGGGTGCAGCAGCTCCTGCGGGTGCGATCAGTCGCCTCTCGGATGACATCTGATATTCAACGATTTGATGCAGAGGAAACATTTTTGCTAAAATAGTTACAAAGAAGTATTATTAAAATAGCCGTACAGACAGTTGATAGAGTTTGCATTAAAGGGAGACGACAGAGTATGGCCATGTTTCTCTCCTGCATAAAATATTGAAAATGCCTGCCATTTGGTGATACTTAAATACATTCCAACAGCAAAATGTTTGCTCTGAGAGTGAGGCATAGTAGAAAATCACTTCTGTGATGAGTTATTAGAGGTGAAAGATCAATGATGACTCCATTCTGAAGAGGGATGAGGGAGCCGCCCAGGCAAGCCATCTCCTCCGTCTGCCTGCGTCTGAATTCAGTGCTGTCTCCACAAAGAGGTCTGTAAGTGCAGGCTAGCCCTGTATTTCTATCTTCCTTATGGATCCCTTTTCCTCCCTCCCTTCCTTCCTTCCTTCCTTCCTCCCTCCCTCCCTCCCTCCCTCCCTCATTCCCTCCCTCCCGAGGATGGAATCATTTTTAAGGGGTTGCGAACTGCTTCAGAAAGCAAGGGCAGGACAGCCTGAGGATCTGGAAATACGCTGGTCACACTGAAAGAAATAGTAATCTCAGCTTCTCTTACCCATATGTAAGAATGGCAGTACCCTTGCTTCGTCAGTAGCTGAGTATTAATTGCTAGAATCAGGGCAAATTCCCAGAATATAAAAGGTTTTTTTCTGACTGCCCTGTACAGTTAATCTCATGGCTTCCAGTGTTTGAAGTGTATGACTTGTATTATTTCTAATGAATCAAGGTGAATGCTGTCAGACCTCCTAATGATTGTTTCTATCTACTACACCATAAAAATGTATCCATGTGTCCTTCTTGGTTTACTGCCAGTCACTCAGTGTTAAAATGTTGACATATGGGTGTGGGATTTTTTGCTGTCTTTAAAATAGGATCGATGACATTAAGGTTTGTCATGTAAATAGTACAAATAAAGCAAAAAACCCGAGAGCTATTTATGGTTTTCGGGTGACATCTGTAATGTGGGTGGCAGTAGAATGAAAAGTAGAGAATTTCAAAGCTCTTCACAGTTGAATGAATTGACTGAGCATATATTTTTTAGTGGTTTAAAAAGCATTAGTTACCCAAAGTTCATGCATACAAACAAAATAAATCTATGAACTAGAGATAAAATAAATCTATGAACTGGCTGCGCTAGCTTCAATCCATTTCATTGCTCATTTTCCACTCCCATCCTTCTTCCTTCTCTGGATTGTTAACTCCCGAACAGACTTTTAGTTGAAACTCATAAATTACCTGAAAAAAGATTTTAACAAGTCAGCAGCTCCCAGCAAGAGCGCCTGTTGCCCTTCTCAGGATGCTTTGTGCTGGCTGTTTCTCTGCAGGGACTGAACCACTTCTGATGGGCAGGTTAACCTGCACTGGCAATGCCCAGCTCCATACCGCAAATAAACAAGAGCTCAGAGGAAAGAAAGAAAGAAAGAAAGAAAGGCTCTCAGTCTGTTCCACTCCTAACAAGTGTCTGGCAGCAGTGACTCATGCCACAGCAATAAGCATTTAGAAAACATAATGCTGCAGCTTCAAAAGTGATGGCAGGAAGTTTCTCATAGGTAAGGTGCCACTAAGAGAAGCTATGACAGGGCAGGATGGAGAGGTACCTGCCTTCCAAATCCATCCTCAGCTCTGAACAGGATGAAGAACGATGGAAAAATGTGCAGTGCACAGAGGGCCTTGGAAGTGGTCTCTGCCAGGGCAAGATAAACCGCTGCTCCCCAGCACTAGTGAGTATCAATGACTTTTCCTCCAGAAAAGGTATGTGATTAAAATCAGCAGCCCCTTTCCAACAGGCTTTGCTCAGCTTTGTATGTGCTATATGTGAGCTGCCTGTTAGCAGCTGACTGCTTAAAGACGGCACACCGGGTTCAGACTTCCTTGTGCGCATGTGGGCTCACAGCAAAACTGACCTTTCTAGAATAATAGCTTGCTTGAAAGACAAGAAATTTGTAAAAAGCAGGGTATTACGCTGTATTTAGTAATAATTGCTCAAGAACTGTCATGTTGTCACCATTTTTTCACATGCTCTATGAGAGTTTATGCAAGAGAGCATGCCAGGAGATGTCTCAGAATAAAACAAGCGAAGAGCAAGCATGTTTGTTCAGCTGAGCCCTTCCAGCAGCGCCCACGTCCCTGCAGCAAAGGTGCGCTATCAGACCGGCCGTTGCCAGGGGAGCTGGGTATAACCATCTAGGAGCTGCTCACCGCTAGCAAAGACCCTCCCGGGCGCTTTTCCCGGGGTGATTTGCAGAGGCTGCCGAATTCCCTTGTCTTTGTGTCGTCCCTTCGGTCTGGGCACTGGCTGCTGTAAGCAGAGACACGCCAGACAGCAGCATGGGAGCCGCTGTAAAAAATGCTGGAAACCCTTTCCGTGGTTTCACGTACATCAAGGCAAAACTCAACCCCAAGAAAGAGAAGTTTGCACCACTTTAGGCCTAGACTGCTGTTGAGACAATCAGACATTTTTCCTGAGGGCTAAGATACAGTATCGTAAATAAAATCAGACAGGTCCACTCTTACAATAGTCAAGCTTTTAAAAATTCTTTGGGGGTAAATTTGATATTTAAACACAGCATTAGTAATCTCTCTTCTGCTGTTATTTCCCAAAACGCTGAAACAGCCAAGGTATGGTATAGCCTACAAATAGCTTGAAATGTTGAGAACACCCCTAGGTATTTCACAGTAGATTTGCGTGCAATTGAAGTGTCCGAATGATATGGTGCAGAATAATTATTTAAATGACATGCTAATCATCACTGGAAATTAGCAATACCATTTCAAGCAATGCAAATCATAAGCAATTACATAGCATTATCTGGTTACTTACACTGCAAACAGAAAAGTTAATTATTCCTACCCAAGACAGCAGCCGCAGCTTCAGCACATTCTCTTTCTCGCAGTTTTTGGAGATGCTTTCATCTTTCAAAGTTCTAAAATTCACTTTGCTTTTGTATTTGCATTCTCTAAAACTGGAAATATGACCATATGTATAAAATAAGGATTTTATAATAAAATTATGTGAGAATTATAAAAACACAGGTCTACAATTCCATTTTTTCCTTGTCTAAAGTTATGGGAGTTGATGAGCAGTTAGGACCTTAACGAACTGATATATGTTTAGCACATGCTGTGTGCTGGAGCTTTACATTTTTAAAACCACCTGTGCAAAGACAATCGGCTGCGTGTTCAGTGCGTTGAAGGCTGCTGAGGTGTTACAGAAACATGTTCCGATCTTGCTATACTGCTCGGTTAAACTAATGAAGATATTTGCATAGAAAACATTTTCTCGTAGTCAGAAAAGGCATAAAAACATGCAGGCTTGAGACCCGTTACAGCTCTGTGGAGTTCTGCTGTGCAAAATCAAGCTGGTTTATGTTGTTGTGTCTCAAACGGAGACCAGATCTGGGAGAGGTTCCCTGAGCATTGTACCTATGCATAGCTTTACATTGCAGACACAAGACCCTTCCTACTGCTGCAGAGCAAAGCCTGGTGAAACTTTGTGATTCTTTCTTCACTGACCTATGTTGCAAAAGATTTTTCCCCAGAAAATGTCTTCAAAATGAATTTTATTTGAACTTTGATATGCATTAAATCAAAAGCAAAAGATTCAAGTGCTGCGAAAGCCATCATCTCTCGTGCATTCGTTTCTAAGGGCACCTTCTACAGAACTTTCTGCCATCTCCTCACCTTACTTCAAAACCTTCAGTTCTTCCAGCTAAGCTAAGCTCCATGGTGTTCCCCGTGAGGTCAGTGGGTGGTTGGGTCTGACATTCAGTACAAAAGTCTCAGATCCAAATAATGTGTTCAGTAACATGGTAACTAAATCAAATGAAAATGCAAGATTCTTATAAAAAGAGTACTTGGAACTTTTGGTATTAAAACCATACAAATTTTAATAGTTTCTTTCGCAATATAAACACTGAAAAATGCAAATTGCCAAAAAATGGTGAAGGAAAATGAAAGTAAGAGCTGGGCTCTAAGTACATTGAGAAAATGACTGAGGATAATGAAAACATATGGGACGAAGCTGGGAAAGAAAATTTGTCCAAAGTCCGTTTAAATACAACATGCCATGGTACTGATGGGTTGGTGGGATTTCTGTCTTCAGTGCACAGCCAAAGGATTTCTACGTCCAGCCCCAAGTGTCTTCAAATGATGAAGAAGAGGGATTGCAGCAAAACAGTCAGTTGGGTCCCACCCCTCCCTCCGGCAGAGCCCACATGCCAGCACCCCGCTCTGCGGGGCCCAGGTCACACCGTGCTGGTCTTTGTAGCTCTGCCCCGTCAGATCTTTACCACCCCTCCAGGTATAAAAGATGTTAGTAAGTCCTGTCCCCTGGTACCGGAGACGTCTCATAACGCTCTGTGCCTACTCTCCAGCAGCCTAAGCAGAGGCTTCAGTTTGTCCATGTTCACGTCATCTCAGTGTTTTCTTTGGAAAACTCCAGTTTTGACATTTGTGTGCGTAACTAATAACCCGCCGCTGCCCGAAAGGGCTATCAGCCGAAATAACTCTAAGTACGATCCTCCGCAGCGAAGCGTGGTTGCTGTCTGTAGAGCAGCTGTAAAAGTTGTGCTTGAATTTGCTCCTCCAGACCCGTTCCCTTGGCTTACGAGTCACAACAAGGCTTGCCTGGCTGTCAGGATTGCAAACTCACGCTGGCATCCGAGAACCGAGCTGTGTTCTCCTAGCATCGTCGTCTACCCCCAGCCGTGGAATTTGTACTTCACTCCTAGCTTTGTTGATGCTGGAGGCAAAATTATCCACCGTCATGACAGTGACACCCGTTGTTGTTAAGGAAATGCTTTCAGCGCAAGGCACTATTTTCAGCTTTCTCAAAGTTACCCCTTGTGTTCTCATCTTTCATGCTTATCCTCAGCCCAGAGGTGATTTTTTCCCTTGTGAAAATGTAGCTGAATGCTGACCAGCTATTAGTGAGATATTTTGGCCCTGGATGAGGTAGTTTCACCAGCTGAAGTTTTAAAAATGTTCTTTGCAGCTGGACAGTTTAAAAATAGCTTCTTTTAAACAGTCTTAGAATGCTACTCATCTAACCCTTTGCAGTGATGTTGCTTCCCCTGGTTTTACAGAAAACTGCCTTCCTACATGTCAGAAAATCCGTATGGGGCATACAAAGTGGGGGACAGTTCTTCACTTTTTTTTTTCATTTTGTTTTTTTTTTTCTAAAGCAAATCTTTCAAGGAGCCAATCCTGAGTATTTTTCTTGGCCATCAGAGGTAATGTGAGGTAGGTCTCAGGAAAAGGTGATTAGAGCATTGTTCTATAAGAGGAATAGAAGAGGAATGATTCATACTCTTGCTTTGAGCAAGAATAAACAAGTTGTTCCATGAGCAGCGCAAATGATAAAACAAGCTTCCTATAGATTTTTATTCCACGTTACTAGGCACTTTCCACTGCAATAGTCAATCCTCTGCCCTCGGTTCTCTCCTCAAACCCTCCATCCTCTTTGTGGCCCAAATACCTCCCACTGATGTGCTACGGTCCTTCCTACGATCCTCTGTTCCATCCTGTAAGTTCTGTATTTCCCTCTCGTCTCCGTGTCTCGCTCTGCTGTTCCACTGCCGTTTCTCCCTAAAACTGCAGGAGTGGGATTCTGGGGAAACCTCTGCTCCCGTGATGTGGTTTGACTGTGGTTTGAATTTGCCAGATGGTTCAAAAATTGGTTGAGAGGAGGCGGTAGAGGCCGATTGATTAGACTGATCATTATCTTCCTAAGAAAATGTCCAAAAGCCATCCGTGACTTTTCTTTGAGTCCTGAACTGAACCTGAAATGTTTCTTTCATTCCAGAAATCGGTCTACATTAGGAACGTAACTTTCACAAGTCCCTTCACTTTCCTTAGCAAAAAAGGGGTCACAGACTTCCACCATCAGCTTACGTACCGCTTAGAATTGCTCATGTTGATTCAACGGGTGTTGGGCGTCTTGCCTCTCCAGGTGTTCCCACAAATCCCTTTTGCTGGACCTCTGCGCCCCTGGGCCCCCAAGCACCTTTGTAAAATGGCCCCACACCTCCAGCCTCTCAGGCTGAGCTCGTGTCTAAGCTGGAAACGACGCGCAGCATCCTTTCCACGCGCAGCCTTATTTTGCAGAGACAAAGGGTCACTGCAGTCTTGACTTACGGGGTGCTTAAAGTCCCTTCCGATCTGGCACGCTTCAGACCCAGTTTGCACTTTTTTTCGACGACACTGCGATTCTGGCCTTGCTTTTTCTCCCTTTCCCCGGCGGTCCGTCCCTGCGTGCTGATTCCCCGTAAGGCGAGAGGGCTTGCCTAGTCTGGCGTTCCCCGTTCCACACAGCAGCAGGAACGTCCCGGGCCTGGCTTTATCTGATGCTGTGCTACTCAGGCTAGCACGAGGAGACATGGGGGTAAGCCTGCACGCTGTCGTGGTGCACCAATGCCTCTGCTACAATCATCTACTAATGCAATCTAAAGTCACAGCTGTATTAAGCGAACGTCAAGAAAATGGTAAATTCTTAAAAGTAGATCCCCCCGCCCCCGCCTTTGGCTTTCTTGGAAGCCTTAGTGAATAAAGACAAACCAAGAGCTGGAGCGCTCGAAGACATGGACAAGGCAGATTAAAATCAACAATAGGTAGAAATCCCCTCTTTTTTTTTTTTTTTTTTTTTATTTTTTGGGGCTCTATTAGGTTTAGAGTAAGTTTGGAAAAAAACCCTCAGTCATCCTGAATTCTTACCGGCGGGATGCTGACGTCCTCGCTGAGGCACGCTCCCACTAACCAAAGCGTTTGCCTGAAGAAGAATTAGGTAGAAGCCGGCTACGAATTGTTAGTTCTATTTTAATACTTGGGAAGTATTATAATGGCAACGGGGAGACACAAGTATGTAGGCAGATCAGATAAATATTGACTTGTGGTTGACAGAGAGACGTTTTAAAATCCCTGCAGAGTGCTGGCCCCAGCCGTGCACTTTCATTCCCGCTTCCCTGCTTTGCGCCCTGTCTCGGGATGAGATCCTATCTCCCCGGCGTCAGTGGGATGAGATCCTATCTCCCCGGCATCAGTGGCAAACCTCCCAGCCGCACCGGCAGGGCTGTCATTTTACTCTTCAAATTCACAGTTAAAAACTCTTGTATGCGTCGTCATATAGGTGGATAAAATAAGAATGAAAGAGTTTTGAAGACTCTTTCTGTAATACAGTGAAAATCACCATGAAGGAACTACGGACCGAACTCATCCAGCTCTGCTGAAGTCAGGCTATGTAGAAGGAATTAAGTCATATAAATGCAATTTTTAATTGAAATTCCACACTCGTGGATGTTTCACATATCCGAGAAACAGGAAAAAGAACCGAAAAGCTTCCCAGATACTTATGAGCGCACCTAATAAATTATACAGCCATTAAAAAACAAAACCAGAAGCAAACAATGAATAATTCCTGCAGGTAAGCAATATAAACACATAACCAAGCCGGAACGGGCAGCCTCCCTCCTCAGCCCACGCGAACTGGTCCTGCCAAGAAGCGAGCCGCAGCCCCGCCGCCACGGCCGCGGGTGAGCGCGCGCGCACGAGCGATGAGGAAAGCACTTGCAACATGATGTCACCTGGAGCTGTGGTTGGGCAAACCTCGAATGACAGAAGATTACGTTTTGAGAAGATAAAAGAAAATGAATCACACGAAACAATTAGATGGGATCCATGGAGTCTGCCCGAGAGTCCGGGCGGTAGTGAGGGAGACCTGTCCCTGCCGCTCCTCGCGGAGGCCACGCTGCTCCCGGCCGTGGAGCTGGCCCGGCCCGAGCGGGGCTGGGTGGTGGAGGGCCCTGCCATCTCACATACATATGCACGTACACATGCACATACAAGCACACATCTCGGAGTATTTTCTCCTGTCAAATTAGCTATGGAGTTTCCCTCAGAGAGAAGTTGTCCCTCGGAGGACACCCCTCAAGCTCTGGGGCTTTGTCCTGCCTTGGAGCCAGCATTAATCTTTTCTCCTGAATGTATACGGGACGACGTGAAAGCGGGGCCAGCCCAGGGTACGTTTTACACCCGAGAGGGGAGCTGAGGGGAGGTGGGCCGGGTAGCCCCTCTGTGCAGGGGAGCAGTAGCGTGAGTGGGAGGGAGCGAGTGGAGGGAAGAGGCTCTCCCCTGCAGTCCTCCTCGCCCGCCTTTTCGTGGCACCCACCTTTAAGTGTTTTCCGGGGAAATGCCGAGGCTGTTGGTGAGATTGGGGGTGTTTCACCTTCGGGCCAGGGCTTAGGCAGGCCGTGTGGGGCTCAAGGCAGACTGTGTGCTTTTTTTTACCAGGGTACTCCTGGCAGGAAAACGGACAAAAAAGAGGAACTCGCCGAGTTTCCTACTGCCGCCGGGTCGGGGACCGCCGCACCCCGGCCCGGCCCGGCCCGGCCCCGGAGCACGGGGGGGCGCACGGCCCGGCCGGCAGGGGGCGCTCCCGGGCGGGCCCCGCACCTGTGCGGGCGGGGCGGGGGGCGGGCGCACCTGGCGGGGCGGGGCGGGACGCACCTGCCCGCGGCCCCGCTGCCGCTGCGCGGGTCCGGGCTGCGCGGCGCGGCGCGGAGGCTGCCGGCAGCATGGCCCGCCTGCTGGGCACCCTGCGCAGCTCCCAGCCCGTGGCGCGCTTCCAGCGCTGCTGCGGGCTCTTCCCCGCCGGCGAGGAGGGCGGCGGCGACCCCGCGGAGGGGGCCCGGGACCACGGCGCCTGCAACGGCGCGGCCGCGCAGCGCCGTCCGGCAGTCGCCGGCCGCGGCCCCCGCAACGGGGTGCGGAGCGGCCGCGGCCCGCAGGTGAGTGCCGCGGGGGGCGGCCGGGCCCGGCCGTGACTCAGCAGAGCCGCCCCCCGCGGCCGTGCGCGCCGGGGCTCCCCGGGGGGCCCCCTCGCATCCCGCCGCCTGCCCGGGCGGGGGAGCGGGAGGAGGGATGGAGTGGCCGGGCTGCGCGGGGGCGCCGGTGCCGGGGAGCGCTGCGCGGGGCCGCAGCCCGGCATCATCCTCCCGGCCCCGCCGGGGAGGCGTTTCGGGGAGCCCTCGCTTCCCCCCCCCCGCTAGCGCCCCCGAATGAGGTAACCGCTGCGAGCGGGGTCTGCCCGCAGCCGCGCCTGGCGAGCGCTGCAGCAGCGCTGCCTCGCCCCGGGATGCCCGTTTTCCCGTGGGCAGCGGCTGGGAAGGCGATCGTGTTTCTCCCCACCCGAGGGTGCACCTGCTGTGCTGCTTCGCTGCCCCACGGCTTCTCGCTGCTCTCAGGTGGGGGGAGGCTCGGCACAGGCCCGGGCCTGCGCTGGGTCGTCACTGTCTGTTGCAGCTGGGGTTCCGATGGAGATGGGCTGCGCACCCCGCGCTTCCCTCTGGCCAAGCAGGTCACGGCGTTTTATGGCACGGTCTGTAATTCACTTGTGTATCTGAAGGGAACAGGGAAGGGCATGACGCAACCGATGTGTACAGGTTGGATGACCTGCTTTTGCTCTTACTGTAATGACTTGAATTCATGAGCAAATCACTTTGTGGTGCCTTCTGGAAAGGAGGTGTGATAATGGTCTTCCAAACTCTACCTGCAAAGTAAACACGGGCCAGCCGTGAACGCCGCAGCTCTACCGCTCCTCCCCTTCCCTGTTCTACATCTAGTGCTTGGATTTCCACTTCAAGCATCCAAAATTCTTCATCAGCTGCTGCTTGACTCTTTCTCAATTAGAAGATAAGGAAAACTGGGGTAGTCCTTCAGTCTGTTCACTCCTGAATGAAGAACAGTAAACTATTTTAAAAAATTATGCAGATAACTTGGGGAAAAAACTTGTTTTCACTGCTTGCTTTTGCACAGTGACATAGTTACTCTAACAGTGTTGATACTAAAATCCCATCCAAGTTAATGCCCCGTGAACAGAGCCGTTCACTTCACCTGAAGCAATGTTTTGAGTTGCATAAGATAAGACACGACTACCTGTACGTGAAGGGTGAATATGTCCTGGGTAAGACTCCATGAGACCTGGAGATAAAAGCAGAAGGGTTTGTTTCCACGTAATGAGGACACTCCTGAAACACGTGAAAGTTGGGTTCAAACCCAAAGAAAGTGGAGATGGGAGTAATGGCTTGAACAATGTTTCAATGAAGTGCTAGAATTGTAAAGACAGTCTCTATCTGCCTCTGTGGAGATCCATTTATACAAAGAGGGTCTTCTGCAACCTGGCAGGAGATGCAGAAAATGAGTTTGGATCTTCCTTATGCCAAAAACCATACTCGCTGCTCTGTTGCTGAATGAACTGGGGTTGCCCTGATGCATCTGTAAAGTGGTGGATTTAGGAGTCTAATACATATAGCAAAGTCCTTGGCCATAAACTGTCTATGGACAGTGGTGTTTTCTTGCTCTTAGCTGCAGATGTTTGCAGAAAGGTGCTTGAGCACTGCCCCTGCATCTCACTCCTGGTGACCTTGCATGGCTCTGTGCTCAGTTTAAGCATCCCTTCCTGACGCTTAGGAGTTTCCAAGTCTGTATTATCAGGACAGAAGGTTTCTGTGAGGTAGTAACTTTCAGATTACTTTGTCTTTACTGCCACAATGCAGTAGTCTTAAAGGTTTTCATGTTCTCCTACGTAAGTTCTTGGGCAATCAGTAGGTTGTACCTGTGAAAACAGAGTATATAATTGCATGCTTGAGTGAAGATGATGTGAACGGTCGGCTGGATGCTGGGGCTGCCCCAGCTCCATCTCCCCGGGACATTCCCCCTTTCTTGTGTGCCAGCTCTCAGGCCCCCGCCTCTGACGCGGGCTGGATCATGTGCCGAGGTGGCCCAGCTGGAGGGACTCTGGGGAAAGGGAGGTGAGGGCTGGCGGCTGGTGGTGGTTCAGGAGGGGATGGACACACCTGGTAGGGATGGATGCCGTACTGCGTGGAGGGAGGGGGCATCCCTCAGGAGGGCAAGGAGACAGGACAGGTCTTCACCTGGGAGAAGGAGGCCTTTAATTACCTGCATGCATTTGTTGCTAGCAGTGCTGCTCATGATGCATCAGTGTCGTCTTTTGTGTATAACCTGCAGGTTATATGTGTGGGGTTTCTTTAAAGAAAAGTCAGCAGGACCTCGTTACAGTGGCCAGCAGCGCAATGAGTGGCTGTATTTCTGCATCTTAGTAATTCAGTCCCGTCTGCCCTACAGGAGCTGCCCTGAGATGACGAGGGCAGCACGTCTTTCTTAAATGTTGCATCGGTTGCTTAGCCCATGTCTTGATGTTCCCTTGGTTACCAGATCAGTTAGAAACACTTTAATACCTCAAGTGAAAACTCGGATATCTGAGGATGATGCAAAATGGTGCTAGTCCAACACACCAACTGGATTCATGCCC
Source organism: Phoenicopterus ruber ruber (assembly GCA_009819775.1). Taxonomy (NCBI): domain Eukaryota; kingdom Metazoa; phylum Chordata; class Aves; order Phoenicopteriformes; family Phoenicopteridae; genus Phoenicopterus; species Phoenicopterus ruber. Next base: position 21,099,377 of record CM020223.1, on the reverse strand, counting down.
TGGCTTGGACTTAATATTGAACTCATAAGCTTTTAGTGCGGGAGCTGTCAGGTTTTATTACGATGGAAGACAAGACAGTAACTTCTTGTAACGATCCTGTCTCTAGCTAATACTTCTTTGTTTTCTGTACTCCTTTCTAACATTAGTTTGTTTCGCAGGGAATTTGTTTCTGAAACCGCTTGGAAGATATCTTTTCCTGATGCTCTGTATGAAGTCCTCGAGTTGCACACTTAAAAATACCGACTAACTTTCTGAAGACTTGTCCGGTGTTTTAGTGAGTGGGCAAATAAATGTTACATGAATTTAAAAAGTAGAGCTCTGCTTATCTGTAACCTCCTGATGGATTTTTGTTCCTGAAATTGATAGCTTGAATTAAAGGGAACAACGAAAAAAAAATATCTCTTATTCAAAGTTTTCTGTAGAGATTTTTTTTGTTTTTCTCCACTCTTCCCAGATGCTTTATCATCTCTTGAGATCTATCTTCCTGACTTTGAAAGAGTACAGTTTATGTTTACTCTGTAGTTATACCTTAACTGTTAGAACTGCTCCGGCCTGGTGTAACGTTTACAAACCGCCCGATCACGTTTAGTGATTGTATAGCTCTTGCTCGTGCCTTAGGTGAGGCGGCCAATAACCAGCATGACAGCAAGGTGGTGGGAACAGAAATGGAAAAGGTGGGTAAAAACTGCACACCCATCTCGGATGTATTGCAGTCCTCCAAAATGTAGTCAGTTACTGGCAAGACAGATGACAGCACTGCTTTTGCTGTGATGGGATGTCTGGTGATTTGAAGTAGACTTGCTCTAAGAGCTTGAGTCAAGGTCTGTCTTCTGTGGTGTTCCCTTGCATAGATTTTTGCATCAGCCTCAGAGTCTTGCTTTTCCCTTTTAAATGATATTACTGGCTAACTGGGTTTCATGTTATTTTCCTTTCCGTGCAGCAGTAAGTTGGCAGTAGCTGAGGTAGGTTCAGCAGGTGAGACAAACCCTTGTGAGAAAAGCCCACGAGCACCATGAGGAGAGCTGGCCGTGGGGCATTTCTGCCCCAAGTGCTAGCGCTTTGTCCTCCTAGAGAATATAGCTGAACTTTTGGAAGTTCCTCAGTTTGGAGCTGCAGCTGGAGAAACGTGAGATCCAGTCTCTTATTTCAATGGGCTGAGCACGAGGCTCACATTCCTCAGCATCGCTCCTGCTGGTCCGGCACTTCGTGTCCAGCTCTCTCCTACCCAGTGTTGCGGCTGAGGGAGCTTGCATGTGTCCAATTTTTGGTTGTAGGTTCCCATGGAAAGCAGCTGATCAGGGACTTGTTAGTCTGTATGAACGAGATGGCTTCATTGAAGGTTTTGGCCAGCCCTATGAGTGATGGTGCTTTGGAAGATGACAGTCCAGTCGCACCCAAGATTCAGTAGTGCGTGATGACCCTGTGTAGATCTGTTAGTGCTGGGTTTGTCGCTCCTCAGCGAGAGGATCAGTGTCCCCTCCGGAGAACTGGCAGCAAACAAAGCCAGACACGTGCCATTTGATGCCAGTGTCCAGTCATCTTTCGGATCTTGCTGCAGAAACGCCTGATGCTAACAAAAAAGTTTGTGAAGCTTCACTCGCTGGTTGTGATGTGTGTCCTGCGTGGCTGTGCGGTGCCTGCTGCTGAGGGGGCCGCTGCTGCGAGGTGGGCGGTGGCGCGAGGGGCCGCGCCGGGAGCCGGCGTCCTTGCGCCGGTGATGAGGCGCTTCGTGACTCAGCGCTTCCCGGCTCACAGCCCGAGTCATCTCTTTGGAGGCCACTGGACCTTGTAATGAGGAGCTGTCAGGATCCTAGGATTAATTCCGGTACTTGGAGGTGAGCCACTTGCTGCTTTATAATTCTGCTGAATGTCTTAGGCCATTAGTTCAGATATCAACCAGAAGAATAAAAGCTCATCTGCTGTCATTTTTCTCCTTTGGGTGTCTGGAGAACAGGGGTAGGTTTAATGGCCGAGGAGCCAGAGAAAATCTGTTCTCCCTGGAAAATTCCTTTGGACAGACAGTTCTTTTACTTCTCCGCAGAGCATATACATGAGGTAAATATTTATGGGTCATCTGGGCAATGGAAGGTGACTATTGACTTCTACGGCAAGTAAATCTGACGTCTGGAATGTCCAGGTAGTGTTGTCTAAACCACGAGATTTTTATTTCAAATGGCTATTCGAGTTCCTGCTTTATAGGGCTTCATATCAGTCCAGTATAGTTACCACCTGTAACTTATTTTTCCAAGGTAAACTGCTATTGGCCTAGATTTAGAGGTACGTGAATGCTTTAATATAGGGTTACATTGCTAATTTGTTACTATTTTATTGTATTATTATATTTGTGAATATTTATTACTAGACATAAAAAACCCCTATGTTTAATCCTCCCTTTTGAAGACAACCAGCTGTTGCAAACTGCTGCTAACGAAGTTCCCCGCGCCTGCCGGTTCTGGAACGTCGGAAGCTCTGTGGTCATCCGGTAACAGCAGACCAGGTGGGGGTTATCCCCTTCGCAGCCAGCTCGGCTTGATGTAGTTATAACCGCTTCCTTACGCTAACCAGTTTAATTAGGTGTATGGCCTTCAGCGTTCCCTATGGACGTTTCTCTGCGCAAAGGGAGAGCGTTGAGGGGCTGTTTTACAGGAGAAGATGGTGTCAGACACCTCAGTCGTGCCACAAGAGCAAAGACCCAATGTTTGCATGGGAAAGGGCTCAGAGGCGTTAGCAGCGAGGAACCTGTTCCCTGACATATAAGGTCCATAGATCAGGATGTATGGGACGAAGCAGAGGACAGAATAAGCAGGAGAGTATAAGAGGGGTGTAGGGAGGAGGAGGGGGTACGTACGGCAGAGCGGCTGCCGTGCCAATGTCACCCCTGCCTGTGAGGTGCCGGGGAAATGGTGAACCGGCACAGACCGAAGTGTTAAACCCTGCAAGCACCTGCCAAATCGTGCCAGCTGCGCAGCGTGGCACCTGCCGGGGTGCCAAGGGGGCTGCAGCCACCGAGTCGCTTGTTCGGCAGCGTAAGAGATCCTGGCCTTGAAGCAGCGCTTGTTGGCAGCATTGGGTTACATGTCGGTCTCCTTGTGCGTCTCCCCGTCGGAAACAGAGCTGACATTGGTATGGCCTGCACTAATTGCAACTAATAATGAGGCAGCAAGTGAATTAGGAACATCATACCTTTGGTTCTCGTCCCCAGGGGCTGGCTGGCTGCTGAGGTGTCCTCCGACATGCCTCCCTACAGTCACGGCTGCAATTTGAACACCACGTCCCTTCCCCTCTACGGTGGCCTCTGCCTTCCGGGAGCACATCTGCCTGGGGCTTGCACGTTTGCCATGATAGTTAACCTGAAGCCTTACTTGCCACTACCTTAGAAAACTGCTCTTTGACTTGAATCCTGGAACTATCTGCTCGGGAAACAGTCGCTTCTCCCTGTGCTGGTGCCTGGTTATAACAGATTAAAGAAATAATAATTTAGTTGTCTGAAAATGGTAGGGTGTTACTCTGCCCATTTATCTTCCAGAAGTCTTGCTGCTCGGTGCCTCTCAAAATAGGCCTCTACTGTGGAACCGGTCTTTGTGCAGAAGCAAGCTGACTGGGTTCACGATGCTGCCGGGTAGAAATATGTGACTAATCTATTGTGGCAAATTTCCAGGCTATAGTTAATTTCTAAAACCAAGTCTTAAGGTGAGAACAAGCTTCTTGCTCTGAAAAGAAACATAACAGTGAAGTCCTGGTTCCCTGCAGTCGTTTGACCATTCCTGCACGCGTCTGTTGGGTTAGGTTAGGCTTCTGTCGGGTGGCTTCCATCAGCTGGGAGCTCCTCAAACCTGGTGTGCTGGGGAAAAGTGAGTTGAGGGGCTTCCCGCTCCTCCTCCTCTGGACCTCTGGAGAGCAGCCTGGGTATCTCGCAGCCGTGCGGGTCCTAGTAACGCTCTGACTCATGTGTTTTGGCAGGAAGTCAGAAATAAGAGGTGGCGGTGCTTGCAGGGAGCTGGCGTGTGGGCAGGGTGGCCGTCTAATGCTGTGCAGTTTGAAAACTGTTGCTGTGTGACACATCCTTCTTCTATGCAGCAACACTTTTAGTAACACTCGTCCTTTGGAGATGTGAAATACGATTGAGTTTCAGAGGAATTTTTTTGATCCCCATTTCGAAGCCCGAGTCCCCGTCCTTCTAAGCCGTCTGTAACTTACTTTCTCTGGTTCTTAACTCGTGTTTTCCCCCCCTCTGTCCGCAGCTACCTAACCCTTAAAATAACTTCCCCAGACACTTTCAGGTGTAGGCTCCGTGGTGCACCTCACAAAATTGCAATCTAATTCTCACGAATTAAAATGCAATTAAACAAACCTGTTCTCCCACTGTAAAACTAAAAAAAAGGGAGGAAGGAAGCCTTGTCCTTCTGCCCTTCCCTCTCCTGCCTCTCTTGCCCTGTTATTTCCTTATTGCACAAATCAGCCAGTCCTTCCTGGAACGTAGGAGGATACCGAAGTGCATGGGAAGCTCACCCACCGCTTTTGTCGGGGCCCTGGAAAGCAGGGCTGGTCGCTTGCCGAGAGGATGAAGGAGGTGAGCCGCCCTCACAGTGCCCATCAAGAAGCAGATGCATGCAGCCCTACTTACGCTGGTGTCCTGCGGCTCTCTTGGCAGCACACTGCTGTTGACACTCATCAGTGATTAAAAACAAAAGCGTAAGAACTGGATGTCTGAGGAGTTACTCAGGCAACTGGAATGGCCATGAGAGGGACAACTTTCCATTAAGAGCGCGCAAGGAAATAAAGACAAAGGTGTTACCCTCCACGTCAGGGATGTCTGTATAGGTGTTTACTCACAAGTCTGAAGACCATGGTGGAAGGTAGACCTCTTTGGGTTTCTCTGAATGATATTGGAAGAAAGGGGCTGAAACATCATTCTGATACCATGAGACCACTGTGTGGGGAAGATCAGATGATCTTGCTTTTTATTAGCAACTAGTACAAGCTCCAAAGTATATGAGCTGGTAGGAACCATGGATGTCAACTCTCCAGGCACCTGCTAAGAAAGGAATATATGAAGTTGAATGGCTTGTGAGTTTGAGTGCCATGAAGAACACTTTTTGATGGAAAGCGATGAGTATGGAGGCTCTTCAGAATAGGTTTCATAGCCACATGGAAGTAACTAGCTGGAACGTGAGAAGCATGCTGCCTGTGAGATGAATTTAGAAGGAGCTGCAGGTAGGCTGGAGGACAAGAACAGAAATGGAATAGTCATGTCAAGTTGAAGGTATGGTTGAAAGTTGACTTCTATCCAATAGGTGCAGATACCTATTGAACAACCAGGTGTAATAAATACTCAACTACAGAATGGGAAACAATAAGCTTGGTAGCACTTGCATGGAGGGGAAAAATGGTTAGAGGAGATCACGGGCTGAACGTTGTTCAGTGGTGGCATGCTATGCTGAAAACAGCCTGCGAAATGAATGAAACTGTGCAGGACTATTCCTTCAGCATTACTGTGTCATGTCTGATCTTTGGGCACCGTAATTCAAGACAGACATGTTAAGTGCTGTGTGTGGAAAATGCTAAATATCTTTTGTAAGAAATACCAGGTGATTAAGCAGTGGGAGAGAGGACAGTTATGTCCTTTATGAACGCTTGTAACAAGCTTCTCCCATGTCCGCCTTCAGAGGAAGGAAACAATTTGTTCCTTGTCTTGCAGTAGATAAGAAAATAGTCATAGGTTTAAATTTCAGTAAGAAAGTTTCAGTCTGGGTGGCAGGAGAGCAAAGCACTTGGAGATCGCCTGGAGCAAGCAGTGGAGCCTCCACCATCGGCGTCGGTAAGGACAGGTTAAACTTCTGTCAGAGCGATGGGAGTGCAAACCATCTGTCCTTGGCGGACAAGCTGGACAAGACTTTGGTGAGGCTGTCTTTCAGGAAACACGAGGCTGTCCTTCCAGCTGGCTGCAGGCGTAGTCCTTCACAAACCATCTCGGTCCCCTTAGCAGCCATTCCCCTATGTCTCTGAAAGAGACTTATGAGCTTTTTCTTTTTTTTAATTAAGAAGGCTTTCTTTTAGGAAGACAACATAATCAATTTTTTCTTTCATTGATTCTTCCTATTAATTGCCTAAACAAGTGCTCTGTCAACTCTAGTCTTATTTTATTCCACTTTATATTTAAATGACTTGACAGATTCTGTTACATCTACTTGTGTTCTTTCGACAGAAGGAAGGAGGGCTAATTATGTTACTTCAAGAGCAATATGCAGAAATATAACTTATAATTCAGCCTACCTCCTGAGTGTGAATCAGAATGGAAGGGAAAATAATCTGAAGATTAAAGAATGAAATCTTCAGGGATAAACTGAGGTGTCTTAACTGTGTCCTGGACCTGTCGTAGCCGTAGCGTGCTGGGTGTGTGTTGATCGCGCAGGGGGGTGTGTGTCTGTCTCGGCCGACCATCTTCTACAGTCTGAAGGGGAAGCTTTGGATGCAGAGGCACTGATGCAAGATGTGCCGAATGTGTGAGATGTCCATGGGGTGAGCACCGTGGCCAGCGTGGCAGCACTGGTGGGAGCCCTGGACACACCTTTCCTCTTTCCCACTGACTGGTCTCAGCCTTTGGTCCGGCAAAGCGTGGCCCCTCTCAGCCCAGCAGCTTCCAGCCATCCCCGGTGCCGCTGGCTGCGCGGCACCGCTCTGCTGTGGTACCGTGCTGAGCGCTTTACGCAAGGGTCTTTTTTGGCACTTTGAATGCCTCAAGAAACCACTGAAATGCTACCAGAAGTCTGCCTGACTTTTAGCCTCCCTGCTTGTTCTTTGCCTGAGACTGCTGAAAGTACTATGATTGTCTGGCTTGCAGCTCGCACGTTGGAACCTCGCACGCAGAGGTTGTCTTGCTTCTGCGTCAAAGGATGGTCCAAGGCTATGTCCGTGCTCACTGTGCCATTAGTGCATGCCACTATAAACGCTTGCGCAACAGCGGCGAGTTGAACGTTGCCTATTTGTGTACTAGTCGACAAGCCCTTTCTGCTAATAGCAGCGCTGGTCAGAGCTTCATAGCGTTGAAGGAGCGTTTCTCGTGACTTCTGTTTCTCTCCATCCCCACGTTTCTCAGGTTTCAGTTAGCTCTAGGTCTCTCGCCACCAACAAGGCCACTGCATAAACCTGGACAGCTCTTGTTAAGTGGCTGCATCGCATGCCGGAGAGGGTAAAAAAGAATTACTTGATTAAAAGCGCTTGAACAGAGTGGGAAGCTGCACATATGTATGAGCTTGGTTAGGTGAGTGTTTCATGCCTTGGTGTTCCTTGTGTGCATTTTGTGGGCTCTGTGTGCTGCTGCCCTCCCTTCTGCTGTCTGACACCTCTGCGATTTCTTCCTTATGTCTGTACCCCTCCTGTGCTGCCTCCTCCCTCCCCTTCCCGCCGGTCCTGTGCCCCCAGCCCCTCCCTGCGAGGGGCTCGCGGCCACGCCAGCATATCCCACGGGGGCACGGCCCCTTTTTCCTGGCCACCCTGTTCCTTCAGCGTGGAGCCGTGAGTTTCCAGCATTGGTGCTCCCAGGGGAGGTCAATGCGTACGTGCTGGAGATGTTACTGGCTGCTCTCACCTGCTTGTTACATCTTCAGAAAACTCAAATTGATGCTTAGCTGTGCATTTGGATGGAAGAGCTGAAGTCTTTGATATCATGGGTTTTGCTTTCTCTTATTTTCCAAAATCTGATCACTGATATGTGATTTTTGGTTGTGATTTGATAGGGTGTTTTCTTAATTGGTTACAGTTAATAAACATAGAGGTGACATAAAACTGACTGCTTATACAGAATACTGCAAAACTGAAGGGGTTTTTCCCCACTGGTCATACTCCGCACAGTACTGCACTGTGGGACTGAATTGTCTGGTTTATATTGTCTCTGTGTACAGCAGCATCTATATGGGAATTTTTGGCTTTTTTCTTGTGCCTGGTCTTTGGTGGCTTCTCTAAATTTTGTGCCTTTTTGTAGCATAAAAAAAAAAAAATCCCTTAAGCGAGAAGTATCGCAATGCGTTAACTAGGGGCTTGGGGAGGGAAAAATCCTGAACTTCTGCAAGGCCATTCTGTTGGAAGGGAAACAATGTAATGACTTCAAGAACTTTAATTAAACGTGCATGTCTCCTGAAGGATCCGAAGTAATTGAGAGCTGAGAACAAAATGTTGGTTAATGGTATCTCTGGGTCAGGCTCTGAGCCTTAGACGGCTGATGCTGCAGAGCTTGTCTCTAGGGGCAGGGCAGGGAAAGCCGGTGCCTGTTTAGCACTGACGGGAGAGATCCTACAGGAATTGGAAGGAGAGTGGTATCTTTACACAGCTCCCCCCCTCCTGTGTTGGAGTATACCTCTGCTTTAAAATACATTTAAAAGCCATTAAATTAGCGGTTCGGCTGCTATTCCTTTACTGCAGCTATAAAGTAAAGGCTAAATACTCTTTATGCGTGTAGTGTCTAAAAGGATGGGTTCCTGCCACGTGTCCTTGTGTTAGTGCCTCCCGAGAGCCACCACGGCGGTGGCTGGATCTGCTCTGCTGGCCCCGTCCCGGCTGCTCCGCAGGGAGGCTCTGGGGATGCTCCCGCGCCCCGGGGGGGGTCGGGTGGGTGCGGCGGCAGCGTAGGGGCTGCTCTCAGACCCCGCGCGTGTGGGGCAGCACCGGTGTGGGTGACCCACCCATGACCAGTGTGCAGAGACTGCGAAATCAGGACGACCTACAACAGCTGTTTTCTGTGCAAATACTTCAGGCAAGTAGTTTGTGGAGACTCACACGTTCATGTGAGTCTCTTGTAATTTGAGCGGTTAAGTTTTTTCAAAGTAGATGTTTTATGGTTGATGAGAAGGGTCATTTGTGTGAAATTACCTGTCTTCTGTGTCTGCCGATGTCGTGGCTTATTACACCTTGCTTCTGAAATGTTCTTAAAATTCTGACTTTCTCCAGAGCCTTAATTACTGCCCATTAAAACCTCTCTGATCCCGACCAAATAGTAGTGGAGATGGATGGAGGGGCTGACTCACTGAAAGTGCTTCGGAGGTTGTGGAAGGCATCAGGTCACTTCGGTACATTAAATATAAACAAGTCTAGAAATCAGAGTTATTTAAAAGTAGAGATTGAATAAACTTCTGGGAGCGTTAGAAGATGCTAACACTCTCAGAACTAATTGTAACGGCTTTTTCCTGCACTGGGATTAGCACGAGCACAAAAAGGGAAGGCGCTTCGCAAAGCACGGTAGGCTCTGCTCTCCGCAGACATCACGGATGCAAGCAGCGAAGGTGACCAGCTGCGTCGGCGCTGCTGCCACCGAGCGTGGGCCTCCCGTGGGCCGGGGTGCGCAGGTGCGCGGAGCGCGCTTTCTGTACTTGCAATGCTTTAGGATCACGATGATTGAAAATGTTGCTTTTTTTATTACCGTACGCTACCTAAAATCAAGCGGAGGGATTCTGTGATGCCTTGCGCGCCCAGCGTGTGGGTTTTGCCGTCGTGTGCACAGGCGTGATCTGTTTGTCCCCTGCCCCACACATTGGGCTGTCCACAACAGCTGGTGTCGTGTTTAAAAAACCCCCAAAAGTGTTAAAAGCCCAACCAAACAAAAAAACCCAAACACGTGAGGGGTGATTTCTGATAGAAAAGGAAAAGAAGAAAGGAAAAGAAAGGTTTTAAAAATCACACGGAAGGACTTGGCCCTGCCTTCTGCCTGGAAATGTTTTTTAACTCTGGATTTCTCTTAGAACCTGGAAAATTATTTTTTTTCCCCACAAAACAGATTACTGGATTTAGCAAGTTTTATCCCTCATCCCACGAGGTTCCAAGTATAAAAGAGTTACCTTAGAGATATGTCTGATCAGCTTTGATCTGAAGCGCACGAGCGCATAATCCCTAATACGTGGGACATGGATGTTCAGTGGAGGAATTGACGCTGCCAGAAGCGAGCACTCCTTGGGGCAATGTAAGCTCAGCCAAATACGGTTTCAGGGTCTCAGAGAGAAGCACCAGAGTTGCTAATTGCACTGGGGGCGTTTTCGGATTGGCATACGAGACTCAAGGCTCTCAGAGGGATTGCTCTGCCGTTCGGGCAGCCGTAGCGTGCTGCTGCGCTGTCCGAGGGGGATGCCCGAAGCTCCTCTGTGACCCCTGTTACCCATACATGGGGGGACACTCCTGTGACCCGGGTGTTTCAAAAGCGTGGGCTCATCTTTGCTGTTTAGTGATGCAAAATTCAATTTAAACAAGTTGTTGTTGATGGTTTTTTTTCCTGTGATAGGTGAATGGGCGTGACTTCTTTCCGTCTTGCTGTTGCTGCCTTCGTGCAGCTTGCCTCAGCTCCATATTGAAAGCAGATTAAGGGACTGGAACTTCTAATGGCTTTTCCAATGAGTCACAGTGGCGTGTCTAGGCTCCTTAGATGATTTTTGCATTTTCTCACTAGGATGTAGGATGAGAATTTCTCTCTGGTAGATTAGGTGCACAGTCAACTCCAAGCATAAGTTTTCCTCTTAGAAGGGTTTTAGGAGCTAATGTCAACGCTGTATCTTAACTTGGAGTGTCTCTGCTGAAACCTTCATGATCCCTTCTCAGCCCTCACCCTTAGGAAGTTCTTTCATCTCATATTTACATGGCCAATTTCCTTTTTTTTTTTTTTTTAATTTTTGGGGAGATGGAGAGAGACTAGATTGGCTCCCTTGCTCCTGCCCCCAAATCAAAAATCCTCTTCACCTATATCTCCTTTTTTCTGAGGTGTACAGGTGTTCATAGAAGTGTGATTCACTGGCATGTTGCTCCTGCTAACAGAGCGGGAGGCTCCCTGGTGCTGCGCTAGTCCCAGACGGCAGCAGCTGCAAACCTCGCCGCAAGTGACCGAAGTCATGGCCCTAATGATACGCGCTGCCGGGCGGCTTCCCGGCCCCGCGGCCTGGGAGCAGCCTTCTAGAAGAGAGAAAATGAGTGTGTGAGGTGGGGAATGGAATCATCCAGCTGCCCGATCCAGAGAAAAGTGAACTCTGTCGCTTAATAAAACGAATCAATAAAGTCCTAAACAGTGTCACCTGATACGGTTTGCAATATACGTGCTGGTAATGTTTAAAGAGACAACCTGATTGCTGTTACTTAAAGATACTGGAGCGAAAATGTGGTGGTGACGGGGGCAGCTCTTCTCTCTGTGCGCTCGCAGCCTTGTTTTCCCCGGATCAGCTGGTGCAGCCGCGGGAGCTGAGCCGCCTGGCGCGGGAGGGCCGTGGCTTTCGGCAATCCCACGGGCATCCCGCCGGGGCAGCGCGGGGTCGGGAGCGCGGCAGGGCAGGGCACGCTGTTGCCAGCAGCACCCGACGGCAAATTTCGGGGACTGGCAGGGCAAACTTCGCCTGCTATAATGAGGCCGATTTTAAATGAAATGGTTCGGTAATTGCAGTTTACTTTTTTCACCTCAAAACACGTTTCCAGTGAAAGCAACGGTGGCTCTCTTTATCTACACATGTAGAAACTTCAAAAACCACATCGGCACCCTTTTATTAAATATACTTGATTTCCCTGGAGGAAAGACGGATCCAATCTCTTGAAAATCTTTGTCAATGTGACTGCTACCCTTAATTATTTCGAATAGATTTCTGATCTGCGGGAAGTGTAGTTGAGCTATCGCTGTAGTCTTCATTTTAGTATAAAAATTGAAATTCATTTCTTGACACTTGTTCCAACAAATTATTTGGTTTGAGGGCCGGGAACTGTAACAGTTACAATATCTGAAATGTTTGATATAATTTGCTAATTCACTAAAGCTTTCTAAAATCCTCTCGTTTCCAGGGTTGCGCGCAGAAGTATATTGTGAAGAACTACTTCTACTACTACTTGTTCAAGTTTTCAGCTGCTTTGGGCGAAGAGATTTTTTATATCACTTTCCTTCCGTTCACCTACTGGAACATAGATCACTCTGTGTCTAGAAGGATGATAATTATTTGGTCTGTAAGTATTTCTATGACTTATTGAAGCGTGTAGTTGTTAATTCTGTGACTGTAGCAAATGAACATTTAAGAATAACCCTTCAAAAGAACAAAATCCCTTCGAACAAAAAAAAGCCAGCACTATTTACGCGTGACTCGCGCGTTCAGGAAGCAGAGGCTTTGCGAGGCTGAGAGAGGAGGCGAGAGGCGTTAGCTGACGCAGGGTGTTTGTTCATCTCTGTTACAGCTGGGACTGACTGAGTTTTTTTCAGCCCAATAACTGATGGAGCTGCTTTTGATAGGGATTGCACAGAACACCTGGGAAAACACTTCCTTCCCACTGTGTCAAGGTATTTTAAAGATCATTTTTATCACTTTAGGAAATCTTTCTCTTACCCCACTTTCTTCTGCGTAACCTCTTCACATAGCTCTGGCTTGGTTGAAATGAGTATAAATCTAATAGGAGGGGGACTGCAGGCTGCAGCAGAATAAACAGGGTGCTTCTGCAGGCACTCAAGGGGAAAAAGAATATTAGATTCTCTGTTGAAGCCTAAGACTTAAAAGCATTGATTTTTGTTAATACCAGAACATTCTCAAATTAACAGGCTTCAGCATTTTTTCAGCCTTCACAAATGTGGTTTGGGGTATCCAGAATACTGTATTTCCATTCTGGCACTGAAAACCAGTAGATAACCAGGCACTTTAGTCTGGGTTGTTTTGTCACTGCCATTGCTCATCTTGGTATTGATCAGATCTTTGCTGCCCAAATAAGACCATTTTAGAACAAAGAAAGGAGGTAGGAAGCATCTCTGGCAGATGACAGACCCTGGAGGTTTAGCTGTCAATCTACATTGATTTAAGAAATTGAAGCTTGGTAAAAACTTGGATGTGATGTCTAGCTTTGTTTCTTTATGGTGAAGCTTCTCCTCGGCTCAGTCAATTCTGGTTAATAATATTCTGCCTTTTGGACAAATAACACAATGAGAAATAGTAAAACCAATTTGAATTGGGTCTTAAACTTCAAACGCACCCGGTCTTGGGCAGAAGGCATCAGTTGTGCTGTGCCAGTAACCCTAGTCAATACATTTCATAAAGAGAACGTGAAAAATAACTTGCAGAAGAAATTTAGAAGTAGGTGGACACTGTATAATTAGACTTGGGTTTTGGCCAGGAGTACACCTACTTCTTCTGGAGCCGTGCCACAGAAGATGATAATTGGTAGTCACTGCCTTCTGGGTTTGCATGTTGCTCAAAAAATGACTCCTCAGAGCTCCTCGTGTGCCTTTCTGCAAACTTGCCTTGCCTTTACCCTGCAAGGAGTCCGTCTGAGTACTGGCCAGATCTGGGCTGGTTTCATTAGAGTATTCAAGCGTGTGATATTATGATTATTAATATTATTCTTCCAGTTACTGAGGGAGTTGTGGAGTTGCATTTTGTACAGAAAAGGGGAAAAGGAGAAGCGGTTTTAAATACACAGACTTGTGACAATCTGTAGTTTTAAAAACAATTTAATGATATGTAATCGTGAAATGGCTAAAAATGTCTATGCAGGCTATGCGTTCATTTTACGGCAAGCTCGGCTGGGTGGCTTATTTGCTGGCGAGCGGGCTGCGGACAGGAGTCGGCCTTCGCGGTGCCGTGAGTGGGGTCGGTCTGTCTCAGTCTGTCTTAGACACCTCGGTCACGTACACGAGAGCGGCATCGGCTCAGCGGCACGGGAGACGCCAAGGCGTTCGGCGGGACGCGGCTGTGCTTTTAGCGTGCTGGAAGGCCGCTGCCTGGTGACGCGGTGGTGAGCGGGAGCGCAGAGCTGTGGGCTACCTGCGAGTCAGAGCTTTAAAGAAGTGCTGCTGTTCCTGCATGGGTGTCGATGTGCGGCTCAGAACAGCCGTGTTAGGTAAAACTCCAGGTAGCCCGAGAGTGTCTGACAACAGCTGCCAGCAGAAGGCTGGGAAGAGCACGAAGGGGCAAGCGCGGCACCAGGCGCGGTCTGCAGAAGGCTCTTACCCGGCTGGGGAAGGGACTTGGTATCGAACAGAAAGCCCCAGGGAGAAGGTAACCGTAATTCCTTTTTAGCGCTGTTTGGGATGAGGAGAGATTATTAGTGAAGCCCTTCAGCAAGGAGAGAGCGGACCAGCCGTGACCCTTCCGTGAGCCTGGTGCAGAGCATACGGCGCCTTGGGAGCACGCGCTGGTAAAGCCCCGTCGGCAGGGATGGTCGTGACGGAGGGGGTTAGACCGCGTGGGAGAAGTGGGCTTACCCTCGGGCAGGGGTAGAAGCGGTACTGGGTGCGGTACTTCGTCTTGTGCTGTTGGGGGCTTCAGCCTGTGAGTTTCGGCTGCAAGTTGGAAATGACAGAGTCGGGGTCCCAGGGTGAATCAGGGGAGCTTCTTCCCTTAATAATTAAAGCAGTATTAATGCTGTTTACGAGGCCTTCCTGCCATCTTATCTGTAATAGTTTATGCAGAGCCAGTCACCCACATTTGAGAAAGATAAATTCGAACTGGAGCAGGGCCAGGGATGATTAGGGAACAGGCTGTTTTCTGAGCAGAGACTGAAAGCTTAGATAAGTCCCTAACAAAATGAAGTCAGAGAATGGGGCTGGCTGTAAATGCTGGGGGAAGGAAGGGAGCTTCTTAAAATAAAAGTATAGTCATGAGAAGAAACGTGCGTAAGGCAGTCGTAAATCAGCTAGGTTGCAGCCAAAGGCGGTGAAATAGCTCTAGAAGGGCAGTAAGAAAAATTACGAAGAGAGTTTATTTCAGCAGCAGCAGAGGAGTGGACTTAGTGCCCTGGGATGTCTTCCCCAGGCCTGCATCCCCAAAACCAACGGCTCGTGTTTTTCTGTTCAGTCGGATGGCTCTGGGAAGTGCTGGCTGCGGTCACGTCCAGGTGCTCTGGGAGCTTAAAACAGCACATTGTGCTTCCCCAGTGCCTTTCCTCCAAGGATTCACGGCGTACGTGCAGGCTTTACCTCCGCCTTTACGGGTAGACGAGGGAAATAACTGCCTGAAACCTCTAAGCAAGATGCTGGGTCAGTGCCGAAGGTACCCTGGTACCTTCGCTTCCCTTCTTCAGCTCTTTGGAGTAAACGCTCTTGAACGTGCACAGATGTCTTTGATGCCTGTGACTGTCGCTGCTTCGACCGGGAACTGCAGAGATGAAAAACAACTTCACGTGAACCAGCCCCCAAACGTACTTTTAAATTTGCTGCACATCTCTGCTCGAGATGTGAAAGTTCAGTTTGTTTTTTTAATCTCTGCACCCCTTTGGGGTCGAAAGCTTTATTTTGGTGTGGAATTTCAGCAGTAAGGTAGAGACCTGGCAAAAAATAGTTACAGTTTCTGCTTGCTATTCAGCACGCTTGGAAATTTTTTTCTTGTTGTTTTTTTCATGATGCGTGTAACCACACCTCTTTTGAGCCTATAAAACTTTCATTTGTACAACATAAATAAGAGCCGGCCAGCGTGGACTTTGTCGGGGCAGGTGTGGAAGCTGCCGGTGTGTAAGAGCGATAAGCTGCTGACTCAGATGGAGGCGGCATCTCCGAAGGGAGCCAGAGTTCGGGGGTGGCGGGGCCGGGCGGGCGCAGCCGGGCTGCGCGTGCCCCTCCGGGCTCCGCGCGGGGCGCAGACGGCTTCGGCCCGGGAAGGCCCTGGGTCTGAATCCGTGGCAGCTTAGTTTCCCCTCTCGCTTTTCAGAGGAACAGTTTTCCAAAGGCTGTCAGCGTTTAGTTACTGGGGAATGGTGAGCTCTGAACCCTGCCCCTCAGGGGAACCAGGAGTTTAACAACCAGCAGGAATTTACCTGCCATCAGGATGCCGCTGACGTTACTGTGCGGTGATCGAATCCCTGGGTGCTGCTTTGGAAATGCACTTTGCAACAAGCTCTGGGTTTAGTGATTCTTCTGTGTTTGTTAGTTTGTGCTTTTGCACCATTTCACCAAAACAGTTTTGTGCTCTCGCAACATTTCACCAAAACAAGCTTGGAACAGCTTGATAAACGTAGTCACTGGAAAGTCAAACTCTTTAAAGCGCCATATATTACACTGCATAAATCCATGTAAGGCTGTATTCAGGCATGTAAGTGACTACAAAATGTCAGAATACAAAAATAAATGGTCCATAAAAGAAAATGCCCTGTGTGAGATGATAAAGTGTTGATTGAGAGGGAATTTTGTACGTGCTGGTAGTGCACTCTACCCTTGAAGAAAAAGTGCCAGTGAGGCTTTTGTAACTGAGACCAGCTGGGAATAATTTCAGATGAAGTGTAAATCGAAAACCTTTTGTATTTCCCTAGAACCGTGAGGTGTAACAGTTTCCCAGGTTTAGGTGTTAGATGGTAAATCAGATCAATGTGACAGCAGTTTTTCCTGCTACCAGGAGACTGTGAGCCCAAATGTCTCGTATTTAGACCCATCACAAGACAGTCAGCTATCTTATAGTTTTGGCTGAAGACTTCTTTTAAGAACAGCGTGAACGTCCTAGGATGTGGGTTGGTTATACTTCTGGAGGCACGACGCTCTCTTGATCTTCTTGTTCTGGTTTTGTTTTTCTGAAGTCCGACTTAGAAAGCCAAAGTCATCCTCCTATATGTATATATATATGTATGTATATTTTTAAGCAGCTGTCTGTGCTGTCTGTTCCCCCCGTCCCCGGCTGCCCGTGCTGTGCCTGCAGTGGGCTGGAGCTCTGCCTCGCGCGTGCGCTGCTCCCGTCCCGGCTGGGACAACTCGGGTGTCCGAGCATCCCACCAGCTCAGCGCGACCTTCGACGTCCCGTTGCCCCTGACCAAATCCTTGGCAAACGTTGTGTGCGTTCCTGCGCAGCTAACACGAGACTGATGGATTTTCTGGCAAACAGCGGCCACGCTGGAGACGGCAGATCCTCGAGCTCTCCCGCAGGGCGCACGTGCCTCATGGACGTGCCCGGCCTCGCGGTCGTCGCTGGCATCTCTGCGTGTGGGGAGCAGCCGGGTGGTCGGGGAAGGGATGGGGAGCAGGATGCAACCAGAGGGTGCCTTAGGGCCCCCGGGCTGGGGGTGCCTGGGGCTCCTCTCCTCCTTGCGATGCTGCTCAGAGACTTTCATGTTGTATTTTTTTCCTGAAGCCAAACCTTAGTTCTTGGCAGTGACTTGGGGGCAGGAGGAGTATCTCCATAAGAACATACTCACCGTGTTCCTCTTTCACTGTGAACCAAGCGATGCTCAAGGGGCACAGTCGCAGCTATTATCTGTTGCAGTGTTTATCTACTCACTTAAGCCTTAGCCGGGGGATGCTGAGAATAGAAGCTGTGAACAGTGCGGACTGGATGCTTGGTTTAATTTCTGTATGGTGAATCAAAGTCATGCCTGCCTTGACAACCACAAATACAGTCTTTGCTTGACTAATCTCCTGCAAATGCCAGTTTATTAATAGTGCATCCTTATTTTTTTTTCCCCTCTTTCCAGTGTTCCCAATGTGCTCTGTCACTCCTATCAGCACACAGTGGTTATGATAAAAACAAAAACATCATCATTTGCAAACCGTAAATTTCCTTCCGGGGAAGACAACAAATACTATTGCAGCCCAGGATTTCTAGAGCCAGGTTATAGAGTTTCTATTTTGGAGCCAAACCAGCAGATTCAAAGTCAGGCTGCCACGCTGTGAGTCTCGGGGAAGAAGCTGCCAATGCTGTTTGACCCTACGTCTTCTCTAGAATTTCATCTTGTCCTTTTAATAGATCAATAGCGCAGATAGGAGAGCTGCAAAATCAGAATTTGAAAATAAATATGTTTTGGTTCACCTTTGTTAGCCAAAATATTATGGAGTACAACAAGAATTGCTCCTCCTGACCTCACACAGCTGTGGGACGGTCGGGTGCGTCCGTCCCGGCGCGGAGGTTGTGGCAGAGGAGGGATGACTGGCGCATGAGGAGGACGTGCCGCACGGAGCACCCTGCAGCACTGGGCCCGTGTCCTAACGCCTGCCCCGTTCAGGGTCTGGGCAGCTGCCGTGTAAGCGTTCCGGAGGGAGAGCGCGCCCTGAGGCACGGCTCCCGTGCCCCGCGTACGGAGCTGGCCCGGCTGTGTTCGGCAGCGTGCCTTCGTACATGCCTGCACCGTGGCGGTAAATCTGTGGGCAGCTCCCGCACGTCCTGCCACGGGCCTGCTGCCCGCAGCGACTGCAAGTGTACGGAGGGAAAGCCACCGAACGCGCCAGGCAACGCCTGCAGGCGCGCAAAGCCGCTTCTGAGGTCGTTGAAGCGGTACCAGAGTTATGCACGTGCCAAGGAGCCGGGTCACTTTATGGGACTCTGATGCCCCCGGGGAGGGGACCCCCGCAGGTGTGGGGGTGAGTGCATGGGCACCTGGGCCTGCGTGGGTGCCAGCGCCTCGAGTTTGGTTTGTTGTTGCTCGCTAAAGCAAGATTTGGTAAAACATAAAGATAGATTCGTCTTGTTTACCCCAGTACAAAGCCCCAGGTGAGGATGTGTTTTTGGAGATGGACTATATGACTCGGAGCAAAGTCAGAGGAGACCCTCAGACAAAGGCGACAGAGGCTGTTGTGCTGCTATAGCAATCGCTAATTGCGTTCATGTAGTAAAATGTAACGCTGTTGATGCACAGTGGCAATAAAGCTTTGCCTTTCCTTCGCCTGCTGCCTTGGCTGGCACGGACTGCTGCTCCGCTCACGCAGCCCAGGCTGCCCCAGCAGTATGGTAGGCACCGGAGTCTGAGGGAAGTCTTGTTAAGTTGCTACGGCATTACAGTAAACCCTTGGAGAGGGGAACAAGAAAGAAGTCTTTACCCGAGTATTTTTTTTAATGCTGCTTGCATTTGTTGTAAGGATTTAATTCTGAAGACTTCAGTGTCATCTTCATAGCCCTGGGAGAGCATGGATGTGTGTGAAGGAAGAGCAGGCTTATTTAAGGAAATTCAGAAAATCCCAGACTGAATAATAGTGGTGTGGGCTTAGGGTTAGGAAAGTGCCCTCGTGTGTCAGGCTTGCTGCCTGGGCCCACGTGTTCAGCCTGTGCCGCTGTAAGCGTGGGAGCCCCGGGAGGGACGGCAGCTTCGGTGCAGTCTGTGCCGCATCGCGTTCCCGGCACGAGCGCAGCGTGCCGAGCTGACGCGGTAGCACCTGGCGGTGCAGAAACAGTAGAGGCTCATTTAACTCTGAACAGATCAGGGTAGCCGTACCCTAGGTTTCAAGCGTGGCTCAGCAAGCCGGGCTGCTTACTGCTTCACTGTGGAGCGGAACAAGGCCTGGGTAAGGCATTCCCTTGCAGTGCAGGGCAGGAGCCCTCGGGAGGAAAAGCCTGCCTCGCCCAGCCCTGGGCTGTCCTCTGCCTGCGAATGCAGCTCCCGGGCTCGGCTGCGTGGATGAAGCGCCGGTTTGTGTTTCACGGAGGCAGAGCAGCGGCAGGGGCCGCGGGAGCTCCCGGGGCGGGGAGCAGTGGCAGGGGACAGCCCCATGGCGATGGGCCATGTCCGTGTGGCTTTGGAAGAGAGGGCTGGGGGGATGCGTTTTATTTCCCACATCTCCAGCTGGTGCTGCTGTGTCGCTGTCAAGTGATGCTGCAGATATTGGGGAGCTGCCATAACTTCCTGAGGGTCCCCACCGTGGCAGCGGTATGTGAGCAACTTTTCCTTATGTGTGCGTGCGTACGCACCTCAATACAGAAGGGAAAGCGGCATTTCCCTGCGTTATGCGTGCACGTGGTTGTTGCTAGTGATCCCTCCACCACACCTCTGCTCCCATGCCGTGGTCCACCTTGCTTTTGCCATCATTTCTTTGGTAAGGCCTCGCATCGTGGCGTTTGTCACAGCGGTAGCTTGCAGGACGTGCAAATACAGAGGACGAGCAGAGTCCCTTGGCCTCCCCTAGCAGGGCACTCCCGTGGGAAAGCGTGGCTGGAGTCTCGGGGTGAGGGCTCCCCGTAGGGACCTGTTTTGATGCCCAAGAGCATCGCTTCGCTTCTGCTCAGGTTTGGGCCGCACTTGTGGGTGTCCAGTGACCCGGGAAGGCTGTGGTGCTTTTCCCGTTCCCATCCTTGAACTCCAGCTCCCCCCCCCGCCCCCGCCGAGCCCTCGTTTGCCAACACATCTTTGTAACTTGGGTGTGAAACGGTTAAGTTTCATTTTGGAAAGTTTGAACAGTCTGAGGTACATGGTAGGTAGAGCCGCTGCCGTCAGCTTTTAGAGTAAAGGGAATTAGCTATGCCCATCCCATCAACTTTTGTGAAATCTCAACTAAATTCCCATGCATTTCTGTGTAGTTATCTTCCCCAGCTAATTGTGGCCTGCGCAATCCATCACGGCTTTGACTTTGTTGCTTCAGTGATGGAAAAGCCTCAAGGTTCAGACAGATTCCCCATGCAAAGACAGAGGTACTTATTAATGTGCAAATTAAAATTATTTGTGCTGAAGATACCTGCAAACCATTTTCCACCAGAACTGCAGAGAATTCGGTTGATCTGCATCACTCAGACGGAGTGGAAGAGAGCCTGTGCTAGAAGTAAACACAGAATAATAGCATCGAGAGTCGTAATATAGCACTCTAGGTAGGCAAAAAATGTCAGCAGTGTAAGGAAGAAGCAAACAGAACAATAAAGCATGAAGAAATTCTCTGCTTCAAGGTTTCTCTTCTTTGCCATGCCTACGAGAGAGCAAACGGTGTCTGCTCGCTCAGCGTTCGAGAGCCTGCTCCCTTTTCTCTCCCACGTTCAGCTTTGGGCCTGGAGACCCGTCGGGTGGAGAAGTCCATGAGCACGTAAAGACTTTTGGAATGGGTTTTATTTAAGTCTTAGATGAGTGCAGTTTGAGCCTAGCCCCTCTTTCCTCCCTGAATCTTCCCAACCCTTGTGAAGAAAGGAGCTGGGTGAAGCCCAGCACTGCAGGCTCGAGGGATCACCCTGCTTTGGGCTTCGAAATGCATAAACTTGCTGCCGATCAGCTGCTACAAGGCGACAGGCTCTTGGGCCAAGCCTTAACCTACTCTCCCCCGTCTGTCTGTCCGCAGCCGTCGCGAATGCGTGTTTGGCTTACCTAGGGGAGGCTGGAAATCACAGCAAAATACCCAGTGCTGGCGACCTGAGCAATCCCCAGTTACTCGCTGGTCCGGACTTGGGGTAGTTTCTGCCTATGCTGGATTTATTTCCAGGGTCATCAAAGATTTTTGGCAGTGCACAAATAGGTAATTCAAGTCAAGCGTGGTGAGGCTTAGCTCTCTCTGTGTCGATCTTTAGCCTGTCACCTGCACTCATCTCCCCATCTCCCTTCTCCTCCTTCCCAGTGCTTCAGCGGTTATGATTCACAATGTTTATCGCAGGGGTTTTTTCATCTGCTAGGTTGAAAAAAGCTGATAATGGGCCAAAACGTTCAGGCTGCTTGTTTTCTTTCCTGGGACTGTTACAGAATAAATCCAAAATGACAGAGAAATAAGGTCAGGAAATAATGAAATGTGGCTTAAGAGAGAATATGCCGCTTAACCAAGGCAGCTACCTACCATCCTCGGAAGATGAGAGCCGCGGCAGAGTGCGATTCGGATATATCCTGCAATGAACTATAACGCTGTAAGTGTGTTTCTGCACAGCACTTGCCAGGTAGTGACCGCATCCGTGGTGGCCTCCTACTTGGTTTGTTGGTTTTTTTTTTTTCACTCTTTGTGGCTGAGCTCTGGGAGTTTGTGCCTGGTGTGCTGGGAGGGGTATTGCCCTCGGTCGCCGGCTCTGTGATGTCCCCGGCAGGACCTGCTGATGCTCGGGGCTGGGGGGGATGCGCAGCTCCCCGCCGGTTCTCTGCCTGCCCCGCTCCGTGCCGCGGGGAGGGCACCCCTCTGCCCGCCGCAGGCAGGAGCTCTGGGCTGCTTGCTTTGCCGTGCCGCCAGCCGAAGAGCCCGCGCGGAGCCCGGCAGCCCTGTGCTGCTCCGGCCGCCTGTGAGCAGCACGGGGGGAGGCAGGCGAACCAGAGCAACGCCTGCGCCGGGTGCTCTTAGCGATGGTGCGCTTGTCGGCCTTCGCCTTCCCGGGGAAGTCTGCCAGTTCGGGTGATGGGGGATGTTTTACTGCACCCACAGCTGCCGCTTCTGCCAGAGAATCCAGGACGTTGCGTGTAAAACCACGTGCACAGCACCCAGATAAGCTAAAGGCAAAGGTCGGTGCTTCAGAGGGCAGTGCTTAGGCTGAACGTATTCTGGACTCCCCTGGATATTTTATGGAGGTTGTCTCACCTCTCGTTACTGTACGTGTCTACGCAATATGTGGCTTAAAAAATATAAGGGTCAGAATTTAATCTGGAAGGAAGGTGTTGTGAGAATGCCTGGTATTTTTGCTTACCCATAGCACCTCCAGCATTCAGCCTGTTTTTCACCATCAGAGGAGTCCTAGCATAGCCTTCATTTCAAAGATGACTCATTTCCCTTTCTGTAACACTCGTACGTACCAGTGCTAATAATACATCTACAAGGGGAAGTCATTATTGTAGAGAACTGCTGATAAACTGGCTCGTCCTACCTTGCCTCTCAGATGGTATCACAAATGGTAGCCTCAATGTTTTACGTTCTGTCGGAGAGAGTAATTTTGCTTTCAACCCTGGAATTTAATTAACTTCCAAAGATGTGCCTGCATCCATTTGGAAACTGGTGGCATTAACCAAATAAAGCCGGGCGGTGGTTGCTTTAAGGCTCTTGTCCCTGGAGCCTGTGTTTGCTGCGAGCAGTCCGGGCAGGGTATCTGCCGGCTGTGCCCCGCAGACCAGGGTGAAGCAGGAGCAGCCAGGCACGCCACAGGCGGTGCCGGGAGTAGGGTGGTGATGTGACTGATGGGATGAGGGTAAAGGATGCAAAGGCACCAGCAGTCACTCTTCCAGGCTCTGGTGCGGGCTGCAAGCCTAGCACTCCCGCGGCACGTGCTTCGCTGTAGAGAGGGGGATGAAGGAACGTGCAGTTTTGGCTTTTTCCCGGTCCTGATTTGTGAATCCTGAATCCTGACGTCTTTCTTTTAACGTGAAACCATTTTTTAAACGGCTGGTGGGAGAGAGAGGGGTGCAACGTGGCTGGTGACAACTGTGGCAGTGGCTGATTGTGTTGCTGTTCTGGCATATGGCTGACACCAGCATGGGAAGGATGTTATTTTAAGACCCCTCCTTTGCTAGTGGAAGCGTGAGAAGCAGAACAGCAAGTCGTCTTGCACAGCAACTGAGCTTTCATGGCAGACGTCAGTTAACCTGATTTTTGTATTTAAAAAAACAAAAAGAAAAAAGCTTTGGTTTGGTTTGTAGAGCTTGCTTCGCATACGTCTGGCTGCACTATCGAAAGGAAAGATGCGGGTAATGGAAAGCAAATACATCCTCCAGGGACAGCCTGGGTGGTTTTTGCTCACATCCTTCTCCCTGTGGATGCTGAGAGCCTGTTGCCTTCGGGAAGGGAGTGCTGAGGAGCAAAGGGTGTCAGCACGGCGGGTGCCCTGAGCGCTGCTGGACGGGCTGCGCCTCTTGGGGATGCCGGCCAGCTTTGCCCCTTGCCTCTGCTTCCCGTTGCTGCTGCTTGCAGCGACCTGGGAATACAGCGCTTCCCCCAAAAAATCATTGCACTGCAGTGCTGAGGTAGTGAGTTAAAGGAGCCCTTGCTTAAATCTCTGGTGTCCCCAGCAGGGCACAAGAGCCCTTTGTTGTTGGGGAGTGAGGCAGGAGAACTGGTACTTTATGTTGCTCGTCCAGTTTTCTCTCTGCTGCCTCCCCAAGGCTGCCAAGGTTATGATTTAATAACCGTCCCGGCGGCGTTCCTGCCGCACCGCACCGTGTGCGGCGGGTGGAGCGGGAGCTGCCGGGAACGGGGAGCTGGTGCTGCCCGGGAGAGCTGCTGCGGGCGGCTGGGAGGGACGCGGCGGCGCAGGGCGGTCACTTGAAGGTGGTGGCAGAAAAATTTCTCTTATGCCTGTGTGCGTTGCAGGAGAGGGGTTGTAAGGGATAGAGAGGAAACTTAAACTTCTCTAGCGTGGGGTGGGAGCCAGCTGTCCGTCTCACGCCATCCTGTATTGCCGCATCTCATCAGCGAAACCTCCTTTTGGTCCCACTTCTGATCAGGTTACAACATGGTGCAGTAAAAGTGCCGCTTCCTTCGCTGACCAAGATAATGGAAACCCCTTTAATAATTCAGGGGATAAATCCTGCGCTCGGGGTGGTGGATTCTGCAGGAAAAAGCGCAGAAATAGAGGTGGTTCTCAGTGGGGTGAGTGGGGATTGCCTGTGCTGACTGACAGCCCTGTGGCCTTTCCTCTCCCCAGATAGTGATGTACATAGGCCAGGTCTCCAAGGACATCCTGAAGTGGCCTCGGCCCGTCTCGCCACCTGTCGTCAAGCTGGAAATGAGGACGGATGCAGAGTATGGGATGCCTTCCACCCACGCCATGGCAGCCACTGCCATCTCCTTCTCCTTTCTCACTGCAACCGTGAACCAGTACAAGGTAGGGGGTACAAAAAGAAAAAAAAAAAAAAAAGAAATGAAAGAAAAGAAAAGAAAAGAAAAAAGCTTGTGTCTGCTTCCAGCAAGCTGCAGAAGACTAGCAAGTCCAAAGCTGTTGCCACTTCCAGAGGAGCCCTGTATTTATTTTCACAGACGTGTATTTTTCCCTGTTATTACCCGTAGCTGGCCGATGAGAGAGAGAAGACGACATTTAGCAGAAACCTCCCTTCTCTAGCACGACCCCCACTCAGAGCCGCGGGCAGGCTGCGTGTTTTCGCTCGCGGGGTGACCCTGGAGGGAAGATGCCGTGGAAGATGCCCGGCATCAGCGTTTTGTGCTCGCCCCGTGCCGCCGAGCCAACGCTGCACGTCGGGAAACACCGGCTCCCAGGGAAACCAAAGGAGTTCTGCGTCGCCTGGTTTTTGTACGATGCAGGAAAAGCGTCCTCGGAAATCCCCTGGCTCTAACCTGTGTTAGACTAGCATGTACAACACAATTTGAGAGCCTGTTTGTCAGAGAAGTAACAGCAGTTTCACTGCGCTGGTGCTGTAGGCTGCTCGGCAAGATCTCATAATTATTTTCCCCAAACCTTCAGCCTTTTATCTTTCTAAAAGGTTTGTTTCCTGGAAACTCATTTCTCCGTGATGATTATTTTAATTTTATGAATCCAAACACGTGTTTCCTGTACTCTGGCAATAATAATTTCCTGGCTGCATCATATTTAAGTGTGTTTCTCAGCCTTCTCAAGTGCATTTCAAAGATAAACCTCTGTAATCAAGAGGACTCGCAGTATGGCCGTCGCAGTGTCCCTTTGGCAGGGACTCGGCAAGGGCTGGCAGCTTCGCTCAGGCTCAAGAGATGCAGCGATACCTATTTCTTCATTTTGGAAGGGGTCCCAAACTGCTAGCAGTTTTGGACACTGGAGATGCTGGTTGTGTTGAGCATTGTCATTTCTCAAGGCGAGGTGAGGAGCAAAGGCACGGACTCAGCCGGTACCAGCCTTGAAGCAATGGGCTTTGCTCCTGCCCGCGGTGCCGGGCTTAGTGAGCAGGTCAGTGGTGTCCGAAGCTAACGCTGCCAGCCTTAGCCTTCCAGTATAAAGGGAGCAAATCACCTCTATTTATCGGGGGATGTTGCAACAAATACAGAGGCATCGGCTGTAAGGAGTTAGTGCCAGCCGCTCGCTCGCTGCAGCAGTCCAGGCCCATGATGTGCTTCCAGCACCCGGGCAGCTGCTCCTGCCTCCCGTCCTGGTCCCTGCCTCCTGTCCCGGTCCCTGCCTCCCGTCCCCGTCCCTGCAAACCTGCAGGCCGTGTCCAGCACCGGGACCTGTGCGCTCGGGCGATGGTCTGCAGAAGGATCTGGGCTGGTTGGAGAGCAGGGCTGGGGGGGTGGTTGTACCCAGGGGACAGATGGGGGAAAGTAGGGCTCATGGGGTGGAGGGTCTTGGTCTGAGCAACTTGGGAATGGGATGGGGACGGGGAGGAGGAGCCATGAGATGGGATATTTGTCAGCCCTAGAAGGCCAGATCCATCCATGCGTCAGAGCTGCCAAAAAGGCCCGAGCAGCAGCACTTTCTCCTCCTCCTCAATCAATAAGCCACCAGTGGGACATGCAGCTCTTCACGGGCTGTCTTGTACTTCTTGGAAACTGCCATGAAACAACAAAGCTGCTGTAAAATAATTAAATGATTTAATTGCCTCTATTAAGAAGGAAAAATCTACCAGTACATTATGCTGCTATCTTCTCAAGCTGCCCTAGTCATCAATTACCGATCTGGCCCGGCTCCCAGGCTGCCTGCTGAGGGGGGAATAAAGTGGGCGTAAATCCTCCGAGGGCTTACAGAAGTGAGGACAAAATAGCATTTTATGAACTGGGAGTGACATCTGCAGCGGGCCTGAGCTCTCTATTCCGGGGCTAGAGTATGCCGGGGGAAAGGGTCAGAGGCGAGTTGTTATGCTTAACATTTCCACAGAAGCGTTTTTGCGCTGACCTACGGCCACCTTGGTCAGTCATCAGCCCCTCGGCAGTAGATAGAGACTTTGTGTCAAATCGGGTGAATTGATTTCATTTATTTATATTTTGGGTTGGTTTGGTTTTTTCAGAAAAATCTCTTTGACGGACTTAAGGAGCCCACCAGCCCACTCGGTTTCAGGATTTGAATGAGTGGATTAAGGACTAATATGTTAAGCTTATTCTTTACCAAACGTGGGTTTTTTTTTCCTTTCCTTTTTAAATGTTGATTTATTTCAACACTTCTTTCCGTGTTCATAGGCAACTCAGAGAGGGAATTAAGCAAAACCAGCTTCATAAGAAGACGATTAAACCTTAAGCGTCACAGGGAAGAGCGGTCCTGACTGCTCTAATAGCTGGACTGCGGTTTCAGCCCAGACATTGATTTTCCCCTCCCGGCCCGCTGCTCGAGGACTATTGATCACGCTTCTGGTCAGGCTCTGCGGCTATCGCGCTCCCCTCGGTGATCTGAGGCTTCAGTTCAACCTCGGGCATCGCTGGTACAACGTGCTGTGCCTTTCTTCCTTAAGGTCTTTAGCGCCAACGTGGATTTTGCAGGTGGATATTGGGGGGGAAAAACTGCAAAAGCCATCTGTTTCCCAGGCTTCCCCATGCAAAGACCAGGCCTTTGCAAAAGCGGGCACCACAGGGAACGGAACGACCTTCCAGCGGGATTGCGCGACGGCCGATGGGAGGTCTCATCTTGGGTCGCGGTAATCTCTTTAGGAAAGTACAGCTCAGGAGCCGCTTCCCAACACGAGATCCTTACGTTAGTCCGGCTGCTTGGATGTTTTATTTCGGATATATACTGAGGTTACAGTTGATAACAGCGTAATGTGTGTATTTATTTTCTTTCCCTTTTCACAGTATCCGTTCGAACTAGGCCTGGTAGCAGCGTTTGTGTTTTCGATGCTGGTGTGCCTCAGCAGGCTCTACACGGGGATGCACACGGTCCTGGTAAGGATGCTCTGCGCCGCCCCGTGCCGGCCGCGCCGCCGGCTCTGCTTACCTCCCGCGCTTCCCATCTCCCACTCTTCCAGCGACGTGTGTCCTGCCCTGGCCGTGCCACTGCAGGAATATAGGAGTCATGCCACTAAATTCCAGGCTGTACGTTGAAAGGCAGCTGTGAGGAAGCCCTCAGGCTATCGCTATTTGAATCCGTAGGGGAATTATTTATACCATTAGGGAAGCCGCAGTGCGGGGGGAGGGTGAGGAGCCGGGCGAGGTCGATGTGGCACCTGAATTGTAGTTCGCTATTTTGAAACTTTAATTGTGAGGAATGCACTTGGGCAACTGACGCTGCTCCTTAGCTAAGCCCTTTGTGCAATAGTATCACTGTTGTCAGCGAGAAGTACTCGGGGCTGGTTTAGCCTGGGAGTGTCAGGGAAGGAATAGCAGGTCGGTGAGTCACGCCGGCGACCAGCGCAGAGCCGAGGAGATGGTAAAACGCGACAAGCGAGCGGCCGTTGGGGGACAGCATGTCTTGTGTTACCGCACAGGGACATGGCACGTAAAAAAATATTACGACGAGCTTCTGTTTTTCAGCTGGTAGGAAATTCATTCTCAAAGTATTGAGATGCACAAATACTTCGTCTGAAAATAATCGTCAAATATCTGTGACTTTATACGACAGACTTGCTGGGCTCGGTTGTTCAGAGGTGTCAGCCCTGCTGTAGGAACAGGTTTCAGCGTGACTGTGATGAGGCGGTAGCTGGTTCCTTCCTGGCGCGAGGAAAGGTTATTGATCTGTCACACCGCGCAGTCAGAGGCGTGGGCCAGCTGCCTGGCTGGGGATAAAAGCTCCCGGCTGCTTCCCTGCAGGAATTTGGTACGCGTGGTTTGTTGGTTGCATATGCACCAATAATTGCATTTTTTTACTAAGTAATAATTATATTTGTTGTAATAAGGAGGCTTGATGAACGCAAGAAAGGGAGCCCTTATGAGATTAAGGATATCTATAAAATATAGCTTGACCTTCCCTTCCAGGCCTAGTGGATCAAAACAGTATCTTAAATCGAAGTTGGAGACATCCTTTTTTGGCTAGTGACCTTAAGTCAAGCAGTACAAATTCTTCGCATACTTCCCTTGCTGGTCCATCATAATGAAAGACTCCTCTAAATTTAGACGGATTTTAGGGTAAAGAAGAAAAAGTCCTTTGTGCCTTTGACACAATAAAAAAGGGCTTTAAAATAAAAAAAAAAGCTCCTTAGTTGAACTGTGAGCAATGCTGCCTTTCAGAAGGCCAAACGTACTTCGGCGAGGTCTTCATCCCCTGCGTGCCGTGGTGGGGACGGGGCTGGGGAGACGCCCGGTGACCACGGCTGCCCAAACCCAGCCCCGCGCTGCGCGGCGCCGCCGCCCGCCCGCCCGCCGTGACGGGTTCTTTCGGGGCCGCAGTGTGGGTCGGAGCCGTTCGCTCCCACCCTGACCTGCCCGAGATGCTGCGGGGCCGACGCGCGGCGGCCGCTCGGCCAAGCCGCCAGCCGAAACAGCCTCTCTAATGGGTTTTAACTGAGGTCTTAATAGAAAACGAATACTGACAGGATATAATTATGTATTAAGCAATCATAGTGTTTTAGTAAAGCAAACGAGTGTGTAAAATACACCAACCGACTTAGTGTAACTGAATTTTTCCGGAGGAACCAGAAAAGGAGTGGCAAGGTGGTTGCAGTGTGCTCTGCTACAGCCGCAGCCGCGGCTCCAGCGCGGGGGCTCGTCCTCTCCAGCCTCCGCTCTCCAAATCAGCCTGTGTGCCAGCCCTGCTGGGCTGCTTTCGGATCAGGGGAGGCCTCAAAAGGCACGGTCATGTCAGCAGAAGAGATGTTACCATTAAAGACCTTCTGGAGAGGCAGTAAACTGGTGTGAGAGCTGTCTGCATCGTTATAGCCGTATCAGAATGAACAGTGTGACCAGGGAAAAGGGAGTAAACACCCGTTGCCTCGGCCGTTACTGGGAAAGCATCGTCCAGCTAGAGAATGGGGTGGGAGCAACGCGCTTGCGCTGCTGAGAGAGAATGTGATTGCAACAATCCACCTTCACCTCCTTAACACGAGAATATCCCGTGTTTGCGGAGAAGCAGGGGCAAGGCAGGGTCCTTTGCTTTCCTTCAGGTCTTAAATGATGAGTCCGAGGAGGTAGGGAGGTGGGAAACTGGAGTTGCCTGGAAAGGGCAAAGTAAAAATTTGGACACATTTTGAAGCAGAGAATCTGTAATTGTATAGGGGTTATTTTTAAGGAACAACAAGCAATTGGAGACACTAGGACTGGGGTTTGTTGTGTGGTTTGTTTTTTTTCCCCAGACAATTGTATTTTAGAAAATATCCCTTTACTCTCCATATTAAAACTCTGGCCCAGTTTTTGATCCCTGTCTGAGCAAGGTGAACAAGTTTTTCTGTCTCACTGTTGCTGGAGCGTGTCTGAGTCATCTCGTATTTGAACCAACAAGCGATAGCGTTCATGTGAGCGCACAGAATTCCAAAAAGGCGCGAGCAAGATCGTTGGAAACTGTATTGGGAAGAGCTTCATCAGCAAGGGGGCGGAGGGGAGGCTTTATCCTTCTTTTAACTCTTCAGGGCCAGCAGTAGGAGTTTCTTAATGCACCAAGCTAATGGGTTTGGCACTCGCTGTGGCGGCCGAGCTGGGTCTGCCCTGTGCCGGCCAGCGTGGTGGGTGGGACACAGGGGCAACTCAAACGGGCGCTTTTTATGACCAAAAAGAAACCTGAAAGTTGTTTCTGTACACAAAGTAAATAGTTTTTTTTCCCGAGACGTACCAATTCAATGTTGGTGCATTCATTGCTGGTCACACCACCCTCAGGAGAGGGTGCCCCGGAGCCCCCACCCTGCGCCTGCGCTGCGCCTCGGGTTTTCACCGCCGCTAGTCCTGAAAGTATCTTAAATACTTCAAAGCCGCTGAACAAACGGCGTATCGGCGTCACTTTACACGCTGGGGCAGCGCAGTCCTCGTGGGATGGAAGAGAGTAACCTTTAGGAGTGGAAAGCAAAGAGGGTATTTCTGTTCAGGAGAGCGAGTAGCGTCGCACACTGTAAATGAAGGCGTGAAGGGAAGTCGGGCAATACGCGACACACTAGGAAAAGTGTTATTTCTGCTTTGATTGGAAATATCTGGGACGATGCTCGGGTGCCACCGTGTTCGGGGTGCTGGTGCGGTGTTCTGGGGGCCTTTTGGGAGTGTTTACATTGCCAGCCGCAGTTTCAATGGGAAGAGCATAGAACAGTCTTGCCTTCCAAAAGCCAGACCACACACTTTTGCGATCCTAAACCAAATTGTGCTCTAAGACCTTGTGAAACAAAAAACCAGCCCAGCGCGGGAGCGGTGCCGGCACCCACGGACCGCACCGCCGCCGTGCTCCCTCGGGGACGGCAGAGAGCACCGTGAAGCGCCCCAGCCCCGCGTCCCAGGCGCCGCGTGCGCCCGGCGTTTCGCCTCGCTTGGTTTTCTTCACATGCCCGTAGCACAGGGAAATAACTTGCAGGGCTTGCAGCGTTAGAAACCCGACACTGGCCTGTTCCTTCCGTAGCAAAGCAAAATGACAGCTCTCTAGTTAAAATCGATAGGAGCGAGGCCTCCCGTGTGCCGAACCGGGCAGAGGCTGGTCGCTGGGGGGGAGGCAGGGGGTGCTGAGCGGGAGCGGGGCTGAGCTGCGTGGTGGTGAGGGCTTTTGGGGAGGGATGGAGCCCGGGGAGGACTTGTTAGTGCTGAGGGAGCTGGAGCATCCCAGCAGGGAAACGGGAGGTTTTAAGCTTTGCCGGTAGTGCTGCACCTTGAGCAAAATCCGTGCCTGCCCTCATTTAAAAATTCCTTTCTAATTGTGGGTTTGGCGAGAGGCTAATCTGTTTACACAGGCAGACGGGCAAGAATGTGCTTCCTGGGAGTGCTAACAGCGTCTCCACCGCCGGGAAAACTGAGCTCCCGCTCCTGGGCGCACAGCAGGGACAGTCCAGAAAAGCAGTTTTTCTCGCAGAAATCAGAGCAACCCCTCCCCTTCCCGTCTTCTCCTTGGTTTAGCAGGTGGGGGGGGGGATCATTAATTCTGCACCACTAAGTGTCTTCGTAAAGTGTTGGTCTCGAACTCACCCGCCTCCTCTGGGTGTTCAGAAAATCAAACCTCCAGCCGTGCGTACCAGAACCGGAGGGAGTCACTACTGACGGCCGCGGCTGCGTGCGTCCCGCGCTCGCCAGCTCCTTCCAGTAAGGAGTCTCCAGAATGAGAAGCCCATATATTGGTGGATAGGGGGAAAACCAGTATAAATCACTGGTCTCCAAACATTTTTGATCATGCACCCCTATCAGTAAAAGAATTTTTAGCATGCACACCCGATATATGTATATTTATTTATGAATTATATACGTGTATTACTATACTAATAAATACATTGTAAAACACGCAGAAAAATGGAAATTAAAAAAGAGGATGCGATAAGGATGAAACAAACACTACTTTTAAAAGATACATATTTTTTATTTTACTTATTAGTGGTGCAGAAAGTATTTTCTTCCCACACCCCGACGGGTTGCCTTGCGCGCCCACTTTGGAAACCGGTGCTGTAAGCCACAGGTCGGGAGCAGAGCTGGTTGCCTGCGTCTCGCCTGAAAACTACAGGAGCCGCGTTACTGCATTGGGGGTGAGCAGGAGGATAATAAAATTCAGAAAACTTTGATCAGGTTTGTAAATAGAGGGTGTCTGCGCCCCAGCCGGGAACGGCTGGAGTCAGCTGGGTAAGTCTGAGCAAAGCATTTGTGAGGGGAATGTTCATGTTTGGTTAAATGTCTTTAATTGGAACAGAAAAGCACGTGAACAGCTTTTGAGTTTCACTCCTTAATCACACGTGAAGGGGGTATTGAGATGTCAGGACTTTTTCTTCTGGTACGAGGTGGACAAATAGCGGGGTGGGAAGCGGAGGAGCGTAGAGGTGGTGGGATTTCTGAGCAACCCCCAGCTCTTTCGTGTCGCTGCAGTTACTCAGTGTTGGGCCAAAACCTGCCTTTGTGTGCAAAGTTATCATCTAAAAATTGGTATCAAAAGATGGATTATTCTGATGATGTGAAATATTGATACCTAATGGTATTTTACATATTAGACGCCTGTGAACAACGTTGTGTATTTCCGTGGCTATCCTCACGTCATGGATGAGGGAATACATGTAAGGGGAAATTTGCATTAGGAATATGCAAAATGGCTCTGGGAGCTGCTTAAAACTAAATGTGCTGTGAATCTATTGCCTGGAAGTTGTAAACAGCTGAAGTTCAGCCATACTGGAGTGAGGCATTTACCAGAAAGTCATTAAATATTTCTGTTGTGAAAAAGTTCCCTCATTCCTGCCTAACTATAAATGAAGTTCTCATAAATAATTCATTTTAGACTGTGACCAAGCATGGCAGTAGTCCACTGTCATGACTCCGTGAAAAAGATACAGTCTCAAGAAGAGGGCATTTCTGTCTGGGATTAACTCTAGTTTTTGCAGGGAATTTCATGGTCAGAATACAAATTCTGCTGCCTCCTGAGCGACGTCGGGAGAGCAGCACAGGGAAACTTGTTATATTACTTTTTAACTGGCTGCTCTCATAGAGACGGCTTTTGGTAGGGGTTACCTCTTGTCTCCCGTCCCAGCCTTACGGCCGACAACAGTCAAGCTCTCAAAACACCTTATTTGCCTCTGTTAATAAATTAGGTTTTAACTATGCACTTGCCTTGGGCACTTCGCTACAAGCTGGATTTCGGAGGCTTGGGCAACAAATTTCTTCTTGATGTGTTCCTGCCCGGCGGTGCCTACCTCTCGCCGCGGTCGGCAGGGATCACGGCACAGGCCCCGCGTCCCGCAGCTCTGCGCGCTGCTCCCCCGGAGCCTCTGTGCTTGAGCTGTGTCGCTGGCAAAAGGCAGCATCTTCCCGTTTATGCAAAGCAAGGAAGCGATAATCCTACCGGTATGATGAAATTACTTGTAGGATTATGGGAGGGGAAGGCAGCTTACCGTGATACCATCCCGGAGATGGAGTTGTGCGTGTGCCTTTTCCGGTGAGGTCGTAGGTGGAGAGTGCCCTTAAAACACGAAAGCAGGTGAGGGGAAGAATCTCACTTGTTCAGGGGACGAATGTGAGTCAGTAGGTACATTCACACGGACGAGGCTGAGGTTGCGTTCACGGATCGCCGCGCTTTGTTTAGCACAGGCTTCGGGTCGCCGCTGCGCGGGGACAGGGCCATCGCTGTGAGTTCAGGGCGTCCCTCTGCTGCTGCGCGCTCACGAATGCAGATACTGGTCTTTTCTCATCACCCGAGAATATCTGTTTTGCCTTCCAGGTCGCACAAAGCTTTTAAACGTGATCTCTTTGCAGGATGTGATCGGCGGAGCGCTGATTTCGGCTGTGCTGCTCGTGCTTTTGTATCCTGCGTGGGACATGATAGATCACTTGCTGTTAACTAGTCCCTTCTGCCCGCTGCTTTCCATAGTTGTGCCTCTTGTCCTATGTTACAACTACCCCAAACTAGACTATTACAGCCCTACCAGGGGAGACACCACTACTATCTTAGGAGCAGGAGCTGGAGCAACTGTGGGATTTTGGTTGAATAACCAGTATGCCGCGCCAGCCTACGCCAGCGAAAATCTTCAGCTTAGATTTCCTCTGATCGCCAGTAAAATAGCGGTGGTTGTGCTAGCCAGGTTCTCCGTGGGGATCTTTGTGGTTCTACTGACGCGCAAGCTCATGAAGAGCGTGGTCCTTGGCGTGCTGGGCTATTGGTACAAGTTTCCCATTGGCGACCTGGAAGCCCGAAGACGACTGGAAGTTGAAGTGCCGTATAAATTTATAACGTACTCCTCGGTTGGCTTCAGTGCTACCGTGATTGTGCCGCTGCTGCACGAGCTGTTAGGACTGATGTGAGTGCAGCTCCTTCCTTACCCGGTAAGGGATGGCACCACCATTTCGGAGATGCGATAAGTCGATCAAGGCTGGTAACTTGACCAAAAAGTGTTTTGTGCCTTTCTGCACTGGCCTAAAATACTCGATTTGGAAGAGTCACGGGAATCGCTGTATGCAAATAACTTTGGGTTAGAAATCACGGACTCCGCTATGTCCCATAATCAGAGACCCCTGGCCCAGACGACTAAAGATGACAAGCACAGAGTACAAAGCCAAAGTCCCTGCCAGAGCGGCAGCAGCGGCTGGTTTGCCGTGGGGTCGGGGGTGCCGGGAAGCGTGGCTGTACCCGTGGGATGCCGGCCCCGTGGGCTGTGAAACCGCCGGCCTGGCCGCGGGGGTGCTCCTGCTGAAGAAGGAGAGCAAGCCAAGGAGGGGCTCGCATTTGGGGCGTGGAGGGAGTGAGCGGCTGGTGGGGCAGGAGAAGAGGCAACCAGCCAAGAGCGAAGGGCCACCCTTGGGGAGTGCAGAGCTCTGCGCCCTGCTATCCCCTGGGGACCGGGCGCGAAGGAAGAGTGGCTGAAGATGGGAAGGAGACGTGGAGGTGGAGGCTCCTTCCCACTGTCGGGCTTCGGTGGGAGCATCCTGCTGTCCAAGACAGCAGGTTTCTTCAGCAACCAGCATCGGCAGAGATCAGGGACGGCCACCCTTGGGTACGTCTGAGCATTTCCCTAAAGAAATCTGATGATTGTTGTACTTGTCGCTTGTCATAGTGTCTTCTGACGGCACTGCCAGACCTGGCTAGTTCTGTGTGTACGGTTTTATCCACTGCAATCCCTAAAAAAAGAAAAAGTTTTGTGTTGGATTTTTCTTTCTTCTGTTTTACTTTTTTCTTTTTTTTTTAAGTTATTTATAACAAATTAATCTTGAATATTAATAAGAAAGCCTCCACTAAAAGATCCTTTGCCTACGTACAACTGAGCAGAGTTGTTACCACAATGCTGAGGCTTGTGTTCAAACTGTTTAACTCCGATTTAGCTTCCCTGTCCAGGAGGTGGGACAAAGCCCTTCCTATCATGCAGGAGTGACAAGTAGTGTCCTTAAACCGCGTTGTGGAAGGAGCTGAGTGGTGACTCCGGTGACCACAACGTGTGGCGATGATAAGATGCCATCGTTTTCTGGTGCTGCACAACGTTACGGTTGGTCTTCCATGCATCTTGCAGTACCGTGTATACGCTTGTAGAATAGCAGTTGGGGAGTGTTCATAGGAGGGTTGTTGCTATAACTCAGGCTGCTTATTTTAAAAAAATATATATTTGCTGTTGGACCGATGAGCTGTTGAGAAATACAGCGGTGAATGTGGTCTGCTTGGCTGGAAAAATGTAACACGCTACGACCGCGGAGCTTCTGCACGGCCCCCGTGCCTTCCCTGGCAGAACGTACAGAAAGGCCAGCTTTTTAGCCACGTGCGCTTGTCTTCCTGGCTGCAAGAAAAATTAACCTGAAGAATGTAAAGGAGGTGCTTTGCCATCAGTTTGACTGCTTGGATAAATATAATCAAGTTAATAAAACGTAGCTGGGAGTTTTGTATGAGGAGCGGGAGGTGCGCATGTGAAAGAGCCGTGCGATTTTAAAACCGGGCTGGTCGTCTCCAGAAGAAATTGTAACCGTTTTTAGATTTGCGCAAGCTGTGGATAAGCTGTTTTAAATCAGGTTGCGGGGACTTTACATCTGCATGCAAACAGCTTTATGAATCTTTCAGCAGGGCCTGCTCACCCGTGCCCTTTGGCGAGCGCTGGACTCGGGCCACGGGGTCCCGCGCTCCGTGTCCCTCCCTCCCTCCCACGCACCCCAGAAGCGCTGCGCCCGGGCCTTAAAACACCTTTAAGCACCTGCCCTTAAGGGTGCTTTACGGTGTACAGCTGCAGGGCAGAGCCGAAGCGCTGTGGAGGGCCCACGTCACACGGGCTGGGACCAAAACTGGGGAGAAACTTGACAGCAAGCTGAGCGTTTAACCCGTGGGGGGAGATCGGTTGGTCCCAAGAAAGGCACGGTTTGACGGGGACGTTCATGCAGTTTTAGCTGTAAAAATTCTGTTCTGAATCACAGCTATTTTGTGCTATGAAAATTTTATAAATTACATATAAATGCTTGGATTTATGAAGTACGTGCACAGGTATTTTTATCTTTTATAGTATTCACCTGCACGTGATTTGTTGCAATACATGCAAACTGTACTTGGTTCAAATTTTAAAATACACCTATTTTGCAAAATTTGGTGTTTCTCTGTTCATTTTGTGTCTTCTGTTGCTACTTGTAAATGATTGATGTAAGGGGGACGGGTCGCAGTTTAACAAGCTTCCCAAAGGCGAGCGGGCACCTCTGCCCGCGCTGGCCCGCTTGCCCCGCTCCCGCTCAGCCTGGCTGCCAGCTTCGGCCCCTCGGGGCTCCGCACCAGCATCCTGCGGCTTTTAAAACGTGGAAAAAGGCTGCTGATCTGCTCACAGCGGTTTGTTATGTCCTTGCAAATGGAAACGCGCGAGTTGGCGAGCTGTCAGTGATGGGGGACGCTTGGGCATCTGGAATCTTCTTCACCTGCGGTATCTACCTCTAATAGACTAAACTGTTAATTGGAAGCTGAATTCAATTTTAAATGAATATATGCAATTACAGCATGAAATCCCGTAAACTGCAGAACGTTTTGTGTTCATTGAGGAGCCCAACAAGGTTTTGTTGTCGAGGATGTGTATTTGAAACTGGCTAGGGCCGCGTCCTCCCCTCAGCATGACGTCCTGCCTGGAAGTGGCGTGCCCACGGACCCCCAGTGCCCACGGACCCCAGTGCCCACAGCTGACTGGGGTGGGCCCCGGTTGCTGCAGCATCTCTGGGCTGCCGGGACCAGGCAAGGCTTTCAGCTGGGCTTCGTGCTGCGGCTGCGCTTGTGGGACGCTCACAGGACCGCGGCCGCTCCCGCAGGGCCAGGCTTGAAGAGGCAAGTCCTCTGACGAGGTAAGACACGCCACCCTTTCTGTATTTCGCTAACCTGAAGCACCAGGTCCTCGCTGCAAACCCATGGGTGTCTTTGCTGTCTTTGGAAATGTTCCCCACCTCTTCATCCCCGCAGTTCAGGTGTCTCTGCATCTCCAGTGTGACGGTAGGAAATGAGATTTTGTGGCTGGTTTGCTGGTCGTGTTCTGTGCTCGGCACCACAAAGGCATCAGCTGAATCCTCTGGAGTATGCGTGCTTGGGTTTTAGAGTAAAACACTGCTTTTGATGTGAATGGGGCAGGAGATAACTTCCAGATATGGAGCATCAGCCTTGGAGCCTGGGCTGTGGACTTCTCCTCAGCACCGTCCTGTATGTCCGGGTCCGGCGCTACGGCTCTCCATCCCGCAGCCGCCTCCAGCCTGAGGGGTGCTGCCAAGACAATCTTTTTCTAAATTTCCTTCGTTACGCTGTCAAGAGGGACGTAGCAGGCATCTCACCCGTACCTTAGTCCGCTCTGGCCTGCCTGAGGCTGCCTCCTCCTGACGTGCTCGCTCTGCAAACCATTCTCCGGGCACGTGGTGCCGATCCAGGCTTCCCCCTTTCGCAGAGCATCTCTGTGTGCCGGTCCCCCAGCGCAGAGCCAGCTACTCCAGGCAGCATCCAAAGGTTATCGCACCCCTCGGCAGGGATGAAAAACCAAACCAGCAAGCACTGAATTTGCCTGGTTTAATCTTCCAGCAGTAACTTTGTCATGACTCCAGCCTCCTAATACACCCAAGTTTCTATGTAAAACTGCAAGTAAGCTTGCAGGTTGCTTTTCTGGATAGAGGTGATTTAATTTAGGGGACGGAAGAGAAGAAAATGATCTCGGTTTCAGTTTTAACCCTTCTAATGCCTGCTGCAAGTAGAAGTTGGGAAACGTGGGCACACCTCTGAACGGGGTGGAAGCGCGGCTCAGCAGCGGGCGCGATCTTGCACATTTGCTGAGACGTGTACAGCACGACCCTGGTTTGCTGGCAGCGAGCGCTGTCGGGGCGCATCGCCTCCCCCGCTGCCCACGCAGGACCGCGCTCGCTGTTCGGCCGGCGGCCACGGCCTGCCTGCCGCCCCGCTGCCGCTCCGCGCGCCCTCCCTCGCGCCGGGCTCGGTTTCAAGGTCGCCGGGCGGTCAGAGGTGTCGCGTGTGCCCGGGGCCGCCATCCCCACGGCAGCCTCCTGGCAGCACCCGTTGCTTTTGCTCGGCCTATTCCATACTCACCTGCCAAACCGAGAATGACTTAAATTGCAAGCGAGCACACTGCCAGCCCGGAGATGGAAACAGTCCCAAGCGTTACCGTCACATAAACACCGCCACGCAATAGCAACGGTGCCCTGCAAGTGCAGAGACCCGTGGCCGGGAGCTGGAGCCAGGCTGTCTCAGGGGCTCTGCTGTTCGGAAAAGCACCTTTGCAGGACCGAAGCACAGCAAGGACAAGCCCGAAAGTCAGTACTCATGTCCAGCTGAAATGAACCCAGCAGTCACCCAAAGAGCTCATTAAAATGGGCTTTGGCCTCTCTGTCGCCAGTTCTCCAGCCTTTTGTGCTCGTGTTCAGATCCCAAGCGACGCCCCAGTGCCCACAGCCAGCAGGAGCAGGCCAAAAGCAATTCATAATTGGGGGCCACTAGTGAAAAATCCCAACTTCCAACTCTTCCTTAAACAAATAATCAAAGTTCAAAAGATGTTCCAAAATTGCTCAGAAGTTACCACCATCAGCAATGTTCCTTTGCCAGAGACCATAGCTACACCAAAGGGTAACTGCAGAAGCGTGATGCTCGCGGTGGCTCTCTCTAGCACAGAGCTGTGCGGGATACCTTGATTACTGAATACAGCTATGAGCAAGCTGTAAATATCAGATAATTGGTTTGGGGCTACAAAAGACAATGCCCTGCAATAAACATGCTAGACTTGTATGAAGCGTCCCACTCGTCAGGGTTCGCAGCTAATCCTGAGCACAGCACTACAGCAGAGCTTGAATTTCAGCGCTACGGCAGGCTCTGCAAGGCTGCTGGCACTGCGTCTAGCTGTGAGGGGGCGGGGGCTCTGAAGGGGCTTTTTAACCTTTCTCTCGATTCTCTTCCTCTACTCTTAGCAAGTAACGCTGCTTCCCCGGGACAGAGCTAAGGTCCCGCTTGTGGAGCACTTAGCTACCAACACACGGGCAAATGGTATGAAAAAGGAGACGTGATCCCTAAAAGCCTCGCAACACATACCACTGCAGCTCAAGCCCTTAGTCCCAGCCTAATCTGGTCTTTACACTCAAAGGACAGTAAGTTCACAGAACTGGGACACCCAAAGAGTCAGAAAATCTTGTGTAGAGAAATATACTTAGTGCACGCAAATATGCTTGTACTCTGCTGAAATGCAAATCTGCCTTATTGTCGTCCTAATCCTCATGCATGACACTCTAATAAACAGGGGGGGTTAATACTTACCATCTGCGTTACAGATTGCTTCCCACACTGTGAGCTTGCTTGGTTACAGTTGTGTAGGCATCGCGGAGAGATATATCCTGCAAACGACAAGCTGGCTAATCCCTTGGGAGACTTTAAAATGTGAGCTGCATTTTTCTCACTCTCCGTGGGCACTGGAGTCAGTCGTGCAACGTATGGCAATAGCTATATTCTCATTTCACGTCTGTCATGCAGAGATAATTAAAATCTACACTTCCATCTGAGGGGAACCGTAGGGTTTCCAGATGGGTAACTGTAGTGCATTTTTCATGCTGGATTAACACTTGCACCAAAAAGCCTTGCCTGTTGCCCTCCCACCTGTTAAGATTACCGACAGGGCTACCATTGAAAAGCCATCGTGGGTCCAGCGATAGGGATCTGCGCAGACATGCAGCTCATAGAACGATGAGCTTACCTCACCCTCCCCACTGTACGTCTCTCTTCTTGATGAGCTCGTCTTTGTAACGCCCTTCTCCAGCATCACCCAGGCGTCCACCCTGGGACGGTCCCCTCCTGGGATCAGGGGCTATCTGGCTCTCGCAACGGAAACGAGCCACAGCATATTGGCCTAGTGCAAAATACTCGCTGTCGTTAGCCCGCAACATCAGCAGTGGTTGTAACGCCGCAAATGAGGGACAGCCAGCTTCGTTAGCAAGCCAGTAAAGAGCCTGCTTTGGAGGACTGTGCTGGGCCCCCACTCAGTGACATCACACCAGGAGGGATGTATCGGGACCCGCCGTGCTGGATGGAGGCTCTCCGTCTCCCAGACAGCAGAGGCACCATGCGCCAGGCTGTAGCACAACTGCTGCCAGGAAGCCACCTAGAGGGACAGCCTGACCCGCCAGAGGTTTTCATGTATCGTCAGGGGCAAAACTGCAAGAAAAGTAAAACTGTCCGAAAGCCGCGTGGTCCCCGCTGTGCAGCTGGGGTCCAGAGAGCCGCTGGTGGGGCCACGCGAGTGCAGCGGGGACCACGCTAACTTCTGCAGACAAATATGCCAGCCTCAGCTGGACAAAGGCTTTGATATTTTTCAGCTCTTCATGCAAAAGACCACTGGCATATGCTCTTAAATGCATTTCCCCAATTTGGTTTGGAGCTTCAAAAACCACTAGGCTGACATCAACCATGAAAAAATTTAATTCCACCCCCTCCCCTTTCTGAATTTAGAATGATAAAGGATCAACAGTTATGTCTGGAGTAGGGAAGCAGATATTACACACATCTTGCTTACAAAATAGCTCTGGTTTTCATGAAACAAGTTTATTTTCCTCCCCCAGCCATTGATGAGCACATGACAACCGTACCGAATAAAAGCTCAACTCCTTAGTTCTGCTCACATTCACTCAACATTTGCTCTAATCAATTATCTTATTTCATGCAATAAGAAAAGAATGAGATTCCTGTTATGCAGCCATAATCAGTTACAGTATGAAGCTGTGTCTGTGGAACATTTCTAATTTTGAAAACGAATCATGTGCTCTGCCATTACATTTCCCTTGTAAAACACAGGGTTTTTACCCAACTTCTTCCCCCCGCCCTTTAAAAATATTGAGGGCATGGTCTAGTCCGAGATGCCACATTCTTACCCTGCAGAAGCTAGCCAAATTGCACTGCAAGGAACATATTTACCCAGGGAGCCAGGCTCTGTTTTTCTAGTTTATTGGAACATAAAAGTGTAAGCAGATGTCCCTCGCAGAGGAAGACAAAAGAGCAGAGGGTGCTGCATGTGACAGGGGATGGCTGTAGGAGGATAAAAGTCCCGTCGTCACACGAAGGGTTCAATACTGATCTCTAGGGCAGAGCATGGCATGGTGAGCTCAAACTTGGTGATAACATCGGGGTGTAGGACTCCAAGTTTCCCAATGCTTTGACCTTTGGCAAAGATCTCAGCACAGCGACCAGGAAAGAAAGCAGAGCCTGTAAGGAAAGTGAGAGAAAAATCAATATTTCTTCGGGCCAAAGAAGTCAATAGGCATTTAACATGGAGAACAAAGCTCTCAGTATTAAACCCTTCTCTGTGCTGCGACGCTAAGCAGGGGCTCTCACTTTCTTGCATTAACAGTTGTCAGGATTGATAGAGAATGAGGAAACACTTTGAGTTAAAAATAAAATGTGAAGCCCAAAGCGTGGGCATTTTTCACACTCCAGTTGTTTTGACTAAATTACTCCTGTAATAGAAATTAGCACAGATAAGTCAAGTCAGAGGGATACTGAAATGAAGAACTTTTGCAGGCTTTAGGCTCTATTTAACACCTGAATGTTTCCCACCTTACTCTGTTTAAGGAAGTAAAGCTTGCTGTCATCTAAGGGGTAAGTAGGCATGTCACGCTTGATTACATGTCACATAATTAGAAACAACCTACATTCCTCATCTGGAGAAGAGCTTTTAAGCAGTTTCATATACACTGTAAAACTGAGGAACAATGAATAACCCAAAGGAAGTCGAAGATCATCTTCCTCTAACCTCAAACCAAGCCCCAAGTTTTAAATGTTATTTGGGATTAAAAAAAAAAAAAAGAAAAAGTAGTTGAATTGGCCATGAAGAACTTGAAGGAGCTGTGCAGACTTTTTCACGGAAAGCCTTTCCTACCTGGGAGCTTACCTGTGCGTGGTGGCTACACCAGCAATGCATTCAAGCTTGTCTACATCAGCTACACTTGCATTTTTTGTCTCTGTCCTGAGGTGAGTGGCATTTTAACCTGATAGCCCTTCAAAAGGCAAAACCAAACCAAACCAGCAAGCTGCTCCTTCTGAAGCCACCTCTTTCATAACAAGTGTGTGGAAGCGAGGCACAGCGTGCACGACCTCCAGCGAGTAGGGCTGCAGATGATGCCGTGAATTCAAAGGAGGAAAGGGGAGAGGAGGAACCCTACAGATCCTTCGGTAGAAAGCTGCCTCCGCCGTGTTTTTAATGGTACTGCCCTTGCAGAGAGGGAAGGGCTCTTTACTAGATTTCCCCTCTGAAGTGCGCAGGGACGGCATTGGGGACCAGTCAGCTTCCCTGCCCTCACCCCTTGCTCGGCATCTTTTTCTCAATAGCCTAAAATCCAACAAAGCATCTTCTACAAGAAGAGCTGGTTGTTGGGTATGCGTGAGGTTGCATTGGTGCGGATGAGAAACCTCCCTGCTCTGCCTGCTTCTGTGCCAGTATGAAGACAAGAGCTGAGGAGCTGCTTCCAGTCCTGCTCCCTGCCTGCTACCAGCACAGCGCTCAGCCCTTCAGCATCCTCTGCATCCTGCAAAACAATCGCAAGAATTTCCTAATGGCAACCTACTTTCTGGTTGCTCCGAATCAAATGCTATTTAAGGTTCAGGATCAGGCCAGGACATTTTGCTGCGCTTACAAGGAGCGGTTTAAAAAGGCAGTAAAGGGCCAAATTAACCTCAAACCTCAGGAACATTTTCATGACGCTCTTATCAGTAGTGGTCAAGCCCAGAGAT
This sequence comes from Phoenicopterus ruber ruber, assembly GCA_009819775.1. Lineage (NCBI taxonomy): Eukaryota > Metazoa > Chordata > Aves > Phoenicopteriformes > Phoenicopteridae > Phoenicopterus > Phoenicopterus ruber. The sequence continues at coordinate 21,056,193 of CM020223.1, read as the reverse complement.
ACATTCTTTGTTAGCTCCCCAATGGAAATAGTTCATTTAAGAAGTGTCTCCTGTGAGGGTTGTAGTCATAACTTGCAGCTACAAGAATAAGAACAGCAATTAGGTCTTTTTCTTGCCCAACCCGCTGCAAGTGCAAATTAACTTAAATGTGTACTTCAATTTTGGCTGCCTTGTGAACCTGACGGCAGCAGTAAATGATCACAATGATGTTATGTAAAGGCTGTTTTAAAAAATATTCAGAACCAGTGTCTTTTAAATCATCCAGTTCCAGTCTCAGCCACAAGCACAAACCAACTGCTTACACTGGAAACTGTCTAGCCCCTGGATGTTGCTGGCACGTGACTCTAGCCAAACAGACACTTGCCGCTGCCAAGCTGCACTATTCAAAACAAGTATTAAAATAAAACTTGATGAAACAAATTTAGAAAAGAAACAAATGCTACACATACAGATCACTCTGCAGATTGTGGGTGAAAACATAACCTAAAAATAAAGTACCCTTGTAGTTAGTGGTAAAGGCTTTCCTATTTGTGAATAAAGCTGGTATTGTACCAAGGATGTGAGCAGCACACAGTGACTTTCTTTTAGAAACTTGACTGTAAGCTTAAACTGGCACAAGAGCAAGAACTAAACATAAGTTAATAATGTTGGCATGGTACCCCGCTATAAAATTACAGGAAAAAGGAGCTTTGACAATATGGTTAGTTAAAAAGCTGTGAGTCTGACTTGTCTGTTCTTCTGAGCTGCCTTGTTGTAGCCTTGGGAAAGTTACTTTATCTTCTCGCACATCTAGACTCAATTATATCATGAGACTTAACTGTTTTTAAACTTGTTGTAGACATCTGGATGGGGTCTAAAATAATACTGCACTCAGTCAGTCTATCAAAGGCTGTTTCCAAGATCTGTGCCGCTTCCCATTGTGTGAAACAATTTTATGTTTTCAGGCACAAGAAACGCTCTGCTACCTGGGCATCACCAGTGGTCGGTCCCCCAGTCAGAAGTTAGGCAGAAGGTGGACAGGTGGCAGGGGGGCTGGAAGCCTTACCCGACCCTCACATCCACCACTATTGACCTGCCCTAGAAGGTCAACTTGAGTAGAAGTTCCCTTGCATTTAACTAAATAATACGCATTCGTGATAAATTTTGAAAACTGATGGCAATTCATGACATTATATTGGAAACTATGAAATGGCTTAATGATTATGGCATAAAGTGAAGGGTTACGTTAGCTGGAATCTTGACACCGGTAAAACGTATCCCTTCTTACCACGAGCTTACAGCACAGCTTCGTAACACCAGTGAAGCGAAGCAGTGAATCAGCGCCGCCAGAAGGGAGGTGGGGGCTCTCCACCCGGCGGGGGAGGAGAGCGGGACAAGCTGCTGATTTGGCTGAAGCCTGTGCCATGGCACCATGCACTCAGCGTGGCTCCGAGTGCGCTGCTCCGGGCTATGCATTAGGCATTCAGCCACCTTTTCCGTCTCATCTGCAGCAACCGATGCTGGACCACGATGCTATTTATTATACTTTGCACTTCCTTACAGTAAAGAGGTAAATAGATAATTAATACCAGGGGGGAGCAGTTAGGTCCCCAAAGTGCAGGAAGCAGGACCTTCAAAACTCCCCTCCATTTCTAGTTAAGCTCACCCTGAAATGCTGGTTACTTCCCAGCGCCCTCACTAGCGTGCCCGGTGCTTTGCAGGCGTGGCGCTTGCAGGGTATTATCCTGCGACTGGAAGAGACCAGACAATAACCAAATCAAAACGAAAGAACCTGCTAAAAGCTTTAGGGTCCCCATCTGTCCAGCTAACGCTTGGCTCTTGCACCAAAGAAATATGAGCTGAGGAATAGGTTTACGGAGAGTTTATGAACTCTGGTTAATAATGAAACTATTATTATGATAATTGGCTGCACTACAGAACGCTTCAGAGTATATTCCTGCCTGCCAAAAGGGCCTCCAGACTGCATCCCACAGATGAGGGATCTAAGGTCTTCCTCATCTTAGTGACTCACTCTCCCTTTGACCACCCATATGCTAAGGGAAGAAGGTTGGCTCATGCCTGAGACTGGGTGTTGTTGGTCCATGTATCTTTGCCAGGCCACCAGAATTTGGAGCAAATGTAAATGTCAGATCAAAAAAATCAGATATTGAAAGGGAAGCACATAAAGAAAGACAAAACTCAGAAGAAATGTGAAAAATCTGAGCGGGGGGGGGGGGGGGGGGGGGGGGGGGGGGGAGAAACAAGCATTTTGCAGCCGGGGGGAGTGCTTTGACTGAGGGACCAACCAGGACTAGAAAAGGAGACCTGAGCTGGAGGAACTTCACTGTGGTGAGGACAAGCCATGGGCTGCAGGAGGACCTGAGCAACCCACAGAGCAGGACAGGAAACCAGAGGATTTGTCAAAATAACCAGAAAACAAAGGTAAGGATTTTTTTTGTTTCTTGTATTATCAAGTAAATAGCAATGGTGTTTTAGATTTCTAGCAAAGCTTGCGTTATGGACTGGACTAACATGTCAACTCTTGAAGTAAAGTAGAAAACTTCAGAGTGAGAGTCAAGGCTGTATGAAAGATGTGCTTATGCTACTTGCACATATGGGGAATCAGTAAAAAATGCGTGCACTGTTATCTCATTTGAATAAATCACACTGTAAGCAGAAGCCTCGTGCTCTTAAGCTTCAATAAAGTCTCGATGCCGAAAGGAGTCCAAAGGGTGCCTTCCCAGAAAAGTCAGCAGCTGTGACCTGTGGCTTTTGAGCAGGAGTTCAAAGTTGGCAATAGAGTTTGTCCTATCTGCGTATGTAATATCGAGAACAGTATGGCTGTGAAGAGCATGGTCTTCCTGAAGAAAGCTCTCCCTCGTCAACAGGCACCAAAGCACACCTGGAGGCACCGTTATCAGCAGGCGTGCTAGCAAGGGACTGCGTTTGCTGCTGGTGCAATTACATCGAAAGGCTGCTCTTGTAGGTCTGGTTGGTTGTACCATCAAGTACATTGAGAGCCAAAATTCACATTAAAATTGTAGTTTACTATACCATCCAGTTTAAGGATAGCAGATTGATCACTCTTGGTATAGTTAATCCTTTCTGCTCTGCACATGAATAGTACTTCATAAACTTCACCTTGAAATCTAGTCAGAGATTGTATTGTCCTTGCTGATAGAGACCTATACAATGCCAGAGGAAGCCAGAAGGTCTAGCAATGGAAATCCACCTCTTAATATGTCAACTTTATAATTGGTACTTATGAGAAGGGGTGGGGTGAAATACAATATGCGTTCCCAAAGAAGAGATGCCAAAGCCAGCCATGTCTTATGCTGACATACTACACGCAAGCGAAAGACAAAAGCTACTTCTCATGGCTGCAAGTAAGAACTTAATTTCCAATGTTCAGTGATGTAGAAATAATACCTTTAATTAAAGCTTCTGTAGCATGTCCTCAAAATCTGTCATTGCCTCTCTGTAGTCAGGCAACAGGGCCACTTTGATTGCTTTGGGGTAATTCTTTGGCCAATAATCCAATAGAGTATGTAGTCTTTAGCACATTTTCTGGCTAATTGACCCTCAAAGAGCTCAGAGGTCCCTGCACTCTTTGTTGTCAAACACCTTGCACAGTTTCTTTTCTCTGCCTTACTCTCCCTCCTTCTCAAAAAGAATAGATTAAAGTAGTATTATAGGCCTACAGTTGCACTAAGCCTTCAAACCCACTCGTTTGTTCCTATAATTTGAAGGAACATCGGAAGCTGAAGCTTAAGAAGGTAATAGAGCAGAGCTCATCTGGCTTATGAAGTCTTTCATCTTAAGTCTCCATCCCCTTAGCCGCTCCAGCTGCCCTTTCACTACCTCATCCTCACTCACCTGGTGAAGTATTTTACCTATGCTACATTGGATGGAATTTAGTTTTGTGAGGCTAGATGTTGTTTTTCTTTTTTAGGATCAGGTTTTCACATTTTTGACTAAGGCCTTCTTTTGGCAGATACGCTTAAATGCAAAGTTAGAGGACACTATCAGACCAGTCAGTGTTTTAAAAGGCAACTACCTTTTCTTGCCCATGGACGCAGGGCAGTCAGGCTCCCAGAATCTTATGCAAAGCAACAGCGACCTCAAAATCCTGTATTGTCATGGGATGATTTACCTTCAGCTATTTTTTAAAGTCACAGACATCTCAAGTCTTGCGTGATTTTTGGAACATACTGAGAGACCAATTGCTCTTTTAAGTTGCACATTGTCAGCACTTCTTCCCCCGTATACTCTCATGTCCAGAAAAACGGTACTTTGGGATCAGTGGGATATTTATTAACTTTAGTTGCCTGCTTTGGAACTCCTGACTAACACTGTGCCAGAACAACCTCCACTCCCCAGATCACACCTAACTATAATGACTTGTCACAAAATTCCAATCAGTACAATCAAATTTAAGTGCCTTAGATTTATTCCCCCCTGCCCCCTTCCCCAAGAAAATAATTAACACTTGAAAAGATGACAGAATAAATATCTGTATGATATGAACGAATGTGTCCTCTCTCTAAAGGACACCTTTCATTCTGATTTCTTCCTTTTTTTTTTTTTTTTTTTTTTTTTTTTTTCCCCAAAAGCCTCCACATACAGGGCATAGCAGGAGAGGGTACAGGGACAATCAATTATTTACCTGGACTGGTACACTAGATATCCAAAAATAGAGTTGAATATCAGAGTCCTTGTGCAGACAATGAGGCTAGGGAACATGGAGAATCATCCACAAATTTGCCGTGGTCAGTCAATTAATCATCTTCTTGTGTTACAGCTAAGTCAATGGCTGCATTTTTATTAACTTGTATCTCAGAAAGTGCGAGGAAAAACTAAAAGAACCCTCATACAACTCTACAACTGAATATATTCTATTCTGTATTTAAGACTATTTAGGGATCAATGATATTGTTTTACAAATACACACTTACAATACACTGTAAGCAGCATGGAAATAATCATAATACGGCTTGGGTCCAGAGTCACCTGTTGTTAGTCGTGTTAGTGTGTTGCAGTGATGAACTGGGGACTGGTGTAGCTAGTGATCTCTTTCCTTCACTTGCCTTGAGAACAGAGACCAACACAGATTTTTAGGCTGGATTTATTTTTCATTCTTGCTGTAGAATGCCCCAGGAGCTTTAACAGAGGACGCTCGATGTTGCTGGATGTCAGGAAGTGGTTCAAGCATGTACTAGGTTTGGAGCTCCTCTTTATCTGCCTGTGTTATTCTCAGGATTGCAGTAGTGTCAGGCACTTAAAATTATTTGGGTAAAATCGCCGTGTATCACCTTCCTAATGGAAGGTGACATTTGGGTGGATGCTGACGCTAAGGAAAGCAGACACTTTGGGACAGTGATCTGAGTAACAGGATTTCATGTATTCAGTGCTGGAGTGACTGCTTAAATAACGTGTACAGAAAAACTTGTTGTGAGTAGGAAACCTAGAAAGAAATCTATTAAATTCTGTGTAGTCTTCTAGAAATCAGTATTTGTGTATGAAGCTCAATAAATTTGCATTTGTGTGGCAGTTGTGAGAAACAGCAATTCTACACTGGAGTTTAGTTGCACTGTAGAGTTACCATTACATAGCTAATCTCTCCTTTTTTTTTTTTTAGGCTAGTCTTATCTGATTTATCCAGATTTCTGAAATGTTATATTTCGTCCTGTCTAAAAGTCACAAACCTAAGCTGATATTGTGTCACAGCTATTTATAAAACTAGAGAATTCCTAGTCCCAAATAAAGCTTTTTTTTTTTTCCTAAGATGTCTCACTAGTTCACTTGAGCTAGAGAACACAAACCTTTGAATATTAAAACACTTAATTTCTTTCTGTTCCGTGACTGGTTTTATCGCCCTTTAAATATCTAAATGAATAATTCATCCTTGCAAACATCAGAATCTGTCAGAAACTAGGAAACAATAAACCATATTCTTTATGGTAGGGGGTACAACATACTCTATGTATGCAGAGTAAGGCAGCAGATTTTAGCTTTTAGGCTCTGCTTTCATACAAGCATTAGAGCATAACAAGAACCAGCACTAAGTCCATCTGCAAGTTCACTTCAGTATGTCACATTTAGTTTGCATGTTGTTTAGTCACTTCATGTCCTAGACCACGCTGTCCTCCCCTCCCAGTGACTTGACATGACTTGCTGAGATAGATAACAGCCACCTGATGTTATGCTCTCATGGCTACCACATTTCATGCCTTTTAGAAAATGACTTGACAAACTAGCATGGAATAATACATTAAACGATGAATCTCAGCAGTCACTACAACTGTTAATCAGTTTTAGCAACTAAGATTTCTGTTGCAAGTCTTCTGTTCTGAAGCACATGGCTGCGCCACTAGGACCAGAAACGCTTGAACTGGCCGAGCGTGAGCCAGCCCAGGACCAGAAACAATACTGGGTCTACAACACATCTGGCTTTTCTGCTTCTGGACCCAAACAAGGATGTTCTGTGCCCAGCACGGGTACTGGCTTGAGTCTGCACTAGCTCAGCATTTCTTTGCTATCTACTGTTTTCTAATACATATACCACAATCAAGGGTAAAGTCAATTCCTCCACCATGGGCAACAGAAATACTAATTTTAGGGTCCTGCATTCACGTTGATCTAAATGTTTGAGCCAAAACCTTGCAAATTCTGGTTTAAACTTTTATTGCATAAGTAAATGTTAGAAAATCTGGTTCAAAAATCAAACCAGATCCGAGATCTGCTTAACCATGAGTTATAAATTCGACATGGTCACAATTGCTAGCATTAATATTAATATTGTACCGAAAATGAAAGCATACAGATGCTTAGTTGGCCTCTAGCCATAGCAGGCTATGCGGGAGGTGAAAACAGAATCAAAGGATGAAGCTGTGGCACCAGTCAAGTGTAGCACTTCACCAGAGAAGCTGGTGCACCCTGACCCTCACCACTTAGATCACTGCCCCTTGTCACTGAGAAAGGAGATGTGCAATTTGCTGCTATTTCTGCTACTGGCTTGGATGAATCATCTCTTTCTAGAGAAGGCTTTGCAATATTGAAAATACAGTTTATGATTAAGAAATAATTTTCTGTTTAAAACATGTAAGGAAACAGACAGGAAAAAATGGCAATGACCTAATTCTATATTATATAACGTAAGCTGTGCCAGATGTTTAACATTCTTGATACAAGGGGGATTTTTAACTGTTAGACTTGTTATGATGTATGATTAAAAAAGATAGTTGCCTTTGGAGGGGGGAAAAAAAGAACTGAACTCTGAAGAGGCCTTCCCAATAAAGGAACAGCAGAAGAGCAAAGACTCAGTGTCAGGGAGAAGAAATCAACACGGTGAGCTCAGGAACACAAATGCCAATGTTTTAGATGGCTCTGGGAGCTGACAAAAACTGGTAGAAAATGAAAAGTCTAACTGTCAAGAGAAATGCTGCTACTACTTGCAGCATCCCTCATCTGTCAGAATAAAACGCAATGGGAAGAAAAACACTGTAATCTTTATTAGCTCTTGCAAAAAGAGGAAGATAAGAGAAGATAGCTTGTGTCTCTTTACAAGTTGACTTGACACCCCTCCTCAGAACATTTTTGCAGTTACCACAATTTTTTCCTCCCACTATTATACTATAGGAAACATACTTCTAAATGAGTCAATTCAAAGGAGTTTCTCTTCTGAAATAATATTCTGAATTTGAGAAACAAATATTGTCTTTGGTGAAAGTTTAAAAGACACAGAAGTCTAAGCCTGTCAAACTTTTATCCTGTGCAGTGCTAAAATAATGTACTTTTCATCTACCTGATACACCATGTTGTGTGGGAGTTTTTTGCGGGGGGGGATAAGGTTTGTGCAAACAGATTATATTTGAAGGGTACTGGGAAGGAACATTCAAAAACTTTCAGATGAGGAGCTGAAGTGACCACAGGAAGAATAGAAAAAGCCCTCCTCAAACTTGCTTCTGATAGCCTCTTTTTTCATAATAAAGATCAATTGTATAACACAAAGCTAATGAAATGAGACTTATTTCCGGAAACAACCTGTGAGTTTTGCCACAAACGGTTTCAGTGTTGCTTGCCGTATCTGCATCACTTGCAACAGCACACCGCTTCTGAGATGTCCAGTGGTACGGCGTGCTGTCAAATTTTGATAAATCAGGGTTATCTGGAGAATCTCCAGACACTGTAGACTCCTACTTTGGCTAATTAAATAATACAAGTAACTCGCCTGGTTCTTGTCTTTGCCAGGTGCTTCCTTGGGTGTTAAAACGGTTACAACCAAATTTGAGGCATCAGCACTGGTGTGGGAAGGTACTTGATAAGACAGAAATAAATTTGGCCTAAGTTTGTAGGGATTTAGTTCCTATAAATCTGAAGTCCTTTATTTACAGGAAGGAAATAAAGAGCAGAGATAAAAGACAATTAAAGGGACATTAAGTGAGCAGCCACACCCATTTTATTAGATAATTTAATTTCATTTTGTGTTGTTAGAACTGTAGTTCTTCGCATAACTAAGCTCCCTTGATGCTGCAGGGAAAATTGTTCAAGAGAAAAGGATGAGAAATTAATTAGAAATTCATTGGATCTCAAAGTAGTGGCCAACACTGGGAAAGCCACAAGAACTAGTGACAAACATCTAATTTTGCAAAATTACTTATAATTAAGCGATTGTAATTGTCAGTGCTAGAACTCGTGAAACCCCTTGCAGAATTAGTGTAATACATTTAAAAGTACTAAGATCAGTCAGACTTAAAAAAAAAAAATCTATCGTTACCTCTTGGTGGTGTTAATTCATGAAGCTGACTGGGGAGGAGGGGGAACTAAACAGAAAAATAGGCGTGGAAGATCCAGATTGCTTCAAGAACGATTTATTTGCTAAACAAGTAGTACTACTTTCACAACAAAAACTGGGAAGATTTTTGGCTAAAACCCTATCCGTATCTAGTGCTGAAGTGAAAGTGGCCCAAAATCACAAAAGCTAGTTACAGACAAAAATGAGAGAAATAAATTGCACTTCGTAAAATGTGATTAATAACAGTGGCTGAAAATTCATCAATAAACTAAATAAATTAGGAAAGATTAATGACTGGCAGCAATAAAGACAGCATTAGAAAGATTTTTAAGAATATTGGAAACAAATTGTAGGTAGACATCCCTTCAGCTGCTAAAAGGACTGGGTGAACTTTTTATGTGAGACAGAAATATGTAAGTTTTTATGAAATACTACTTTTCATCTGGGGAACAAAAGGGTATTTTTGAATATAATGAGGTGTCTTTCAGTTCACTGAAAAAATGAAGAATATGTTTGGTTACATCTACTGGGACTAGGATGTTTCTGAGATGCTAGGAGTCTTAGGCACCAGAATTATGGTGCAATTCTCAAAGCAAGTATCCTGCCTGCTGCTGTTAACTTACAGTAACAATACTGGGGATTCTGTAGTACTAGAAGAATGTTAATGTGGTGTCAGTATTCCAAGGTGGATGATCTAGATTGATCCTGGGTGAGAAAAAAGATTATTTGGGAATTGGCAAATGTGAAATTCAGAGGACTTGAATACAGTCACCAGCTGATATGTTTTTATTGAAAACAGATTTTTGTCAAAAAAAAAAAATCTAATTATAGTCTTTCAAATTACAAGTTTGGTAGATAAATACAATTACAAGGATGCAATAGTATCTCTATTGCATAGATACTATAAAGTATCTATTTTTGAATGCCAATTAAATGGATTAAGAATTGACTGATATCTTCTAGTATGTCACAAATGATACTTGGAGACTCCATAGTAAAATTGGCACATTTCCTTTAGTTATCTCTGAGTAAATACACAATTATTGGCATTCATGAACAATGCAATGGCTGCCAAGACAGGCAACAGAAAGGCCAGGATTGCCATTAAGAGCAATCTATAAGCTACAGTTCCTTAATATACAACAGGTATTAATAATGCCAAGTTCAACATGGGTACAAAACATCTGCGTATGTTCCGGTCTCCCAATTTAAACTGATCACCAGAGATGGATGCTGGGGTTCAGTTCTGTACACGTAACTCAGAATTAGTCCCAGACTTCCTGCCTCTTGTCTTGTGAATTGAGGTTAACTTTAAAAGAAGATTTAGACTGTGGCTTGTTGTATAATTATTATTATAAAAGCAAATGTTTATTGATGTTCTTAGTTATGGAGATAACTATTACACCTCTAATTTCACAGCTAAACCTTACTAAATGAGAAGCTATTACTACGATTTACTGTGGAATTAAAATTTTCTACACTTTACCTCACCTTTCATTTAATTAAATAAGGGCAGTAAAAAGAAGGGAGTGCAATTTCTCCTTTTTTTTTTTTTTGAAAGACAACTGTCAATTACTGAAGGAAACAAGACTTAGTATGCATTATTAAGTACACATTCATGTTGAACACAGATGGGCTGACTTCCTAGCCTTACTAAGCTGTTGATTACCCTAAAAGAATGAATGGCATGAACATTTACTTAAAAAAAAAAAAAAAAAACAAACAACCAAAACAACTCCAAGTTAGCTGAAATTCACAAGAATCAAAAATGTACAAAAAAGTAGCTCATGTCACAGGCTTACACTACTCAGCATTCATTCATGTGAAACAATCCTTATTTCATCAAATATCAATTTTGTCATGGAAGGCAGTGGGGCAGACAGTGAAGCAGTATCGATTCACAGATTTACCATTAGCACTTTCTGTGAACCTGTCAAATTGCTTAATTTTCATAAAATACGCATGTTATTTTCCCTTTTCAAACAGTTTGTGCCCGATTAACTTCCATTTGCAAAGTACAGAGACTCGCAGAAGGTACTGCAAAACTAGGGTTTCTTTCTGTAAATAAGGGACAGTCATTCTAAATGTAGTAACACGAGTGAGGATAATTATACCTTGCACTTCACACCACTCCTTTGAAGACTCTGATATAGAATCCACTGTCAGTATTTACTAAGCCCTCTTTTATTCTTTTTAGCCTAAGTAAGACTTTACTGTGGACCCAAGTCCCATGATTAACATCACCTCCTGTGATCATGTCTTGAGTTCTGGAAGAAAATAGTCATCTCAGATGGTCATCTAGAAGCACAAGATGACCAAAATCTTGCAGAAGACATACCCATTCCTGCAGAGATTAAAACCTGAAATTAAGAATACCTTCCAATGTAAATGTCATAATGCCTCTAGTTTTCAATTCAAGGGAACTGACACCAATGAAAGTGAACTCGAAAATAAATAATTTTATTAAATAAAATTACCTGACAACATATGATCATATTTGTGGGTTCTTTCTACCCATATTTTTATTGTTTAAGAAGTTTGACTTTATTTTGTTTACCTTCTAATCACACACATCCATACTGATCTTTACATTTTATTAATGGTATAGAACTAGCTAAAATTAAGTTTTATGCAAAAATTTGTATTATGGAGCACATACAAATTTGAGGATTGATGCAATAATTGTACTCTTTTCAATCTATGCTTGATTATGTATGCCTATGCTATAAAACAAAGAAAAAACCAAAATGCTTTTCTAGGGTGGTAACTGTAGGATTCACTAACATAGAATGGACTTTTTGATGTGTATTTTAAAACAATGGGTAGCATTTCAGAGTTCTGTCTTTAAAACTTTATATTAGTGGTAATAAGAAAAAAAAATGCTTCCATTAGTAACTCTAAAACTGAAAGGTATTGAGTGCCAAATGTATGTTGAAATCCTTGAATTCAGTCACTCAAACCCCTCTCTTCCTTAAGGCTGCTCTAAACAGCTCTTCTCCATTTATTACCTAGCTCAGATTACACCAAAAAGTAGTGCAAAGGCCAGGGGAACATCACAATTTCACCCATATTTTCTAGCATCTGTACTTTTTTCACAGGTGTTGCTATAAAGGCAAAAAGACTCTGACCTTAAGGTCAAATCACAAGGCACTTAGGTGTTGGTAGAACAGAAGGAGCTTAAATAACGATGATTTGCACATATGGACCAAACAGGACTATAGTACTGGCATTTCATTTTTCAAAGTGAATTTGGAAAAGAGGCAAATGTGTGCCCAATACATCTCCATCTATTCTTTGTTGCTCATTTAAACCAACATTTTTTTTCCCTGTATTGTTTTCCAGTAATCACTGGAACTATTTTAATCAGTTACACAAGGAATAAAAAAACCCCCTGGACTAAACCCCTACCTTTACACTGTGTTGCTTACTAGTATCAAGTTTTGCTTAAGATCACGTACAGAAAAAGTATCTAGGATCTTTCGAAATCAGAGTCATAGGATAAACCCACTTCTCACTGTAAAAATTTTAATTTGGCACAGGCAATAAAAAAAAAGCATGCTCCATAAAGATGCATCTAAAAATCCATGCCATGTGTAATGTCCTGATTTAAAACTTCTGAAGTAACTTGCACTGCTCTTCTTAAGAGACTGCAGCATACTGAAATAATTCGGATGTTACAGGATATCTTTTTTTACTCAGCAATTGACCTTACTCTGTCATCTGCTGACATTTTCTGTCTCATACATGCTTAATTAACAGATTGCGATCCAAGTTAAAAAAAAAAAACCCAAACAACAAAAACCAAATCCAAACAAAATCCCCCAAACTACTTTGACTTCCAACCATCTCTGCAGTGAAGGTCTTTTAAGTAAGTTGGTGCAGTGACACTGCATTCACTATGGCACTAGAGTATCAGCCATCTGCATTGCTACTGAGGTTAAATTCCAATGTCAGGAGAACTGCAAGGAATGTATATGCCATTCCAGGAGAGTTTCTGAATCACTGGTGAAACAAAGTAGTATGCACTTCTTTTTCCTATAGCCAAAATCCACAAACTGCTTGTAATATATTGTATGTGACAAGGCATAATCCATCCTTTACACTAAATGCATTGTGGAGTAATGTCATGGGAATGCAGGGATTTTGAATGGGCATTACAAATCCCACAGCATCAGGAATACTAAACAGCACTAGTATCTAGAAGTAACTTCTTCCCTGTGTTAGGATTATTTTTTGAGATCTTTTTTCCAGTTTCTTGGAGCCAGCCATACATCACTGAAATGCTACAGTACGGAATATAAAAACACTTGCAAATGTTTTCAGTGCTAAAGCAAACTCTTGATATGTCTCTTCAAAAACAAGCTACGGAAGAGTTTTGAAAAGGAATCTAACAGTTTGGTTTGACTTGAAGGAAAGCTGAGTACCTAGCTCCTAGAGGATCTTTTAACTGCCCCACCCTTCCAAATAAGAAGCTTTGCTATTACCTGTTCTGTGCTTGGTAGAATTAGAACAAGAAATACAATTATTCAAACATTCCTCTGCTCAACCTAGGAATCCCATTAACAATATTGTAATAAACCCTTTGAAAGTCTGCCGAAATAATACTGAGCAAAATACTACTTTGTCAAAAAACAGGAGGAAAAAAAAAGTGTCAATATGACACAAATGTGCATTAAAGAGCTAGGAGACCACTTAAAGTGTTATGTTTGGCATCTTGGCAGTGCACTGCAAAACAGGGAGACATCTAACAATTTTTCATTAAAGTTCTATGAATAGGCAAGCTCAGTCAGGCTGTCAGGGACTCCGTCAGTGCCACTTGTTCCAGTACGTGCAGAATGGAGGCACTTCCTCAAGCTGAATCAATTTGAGTCAGTGTCTCGTATCTCTGAACACCAATGCATGATGTATAAGTAAAATCATAGCTGCTATCTTGCAGTCTTGCTTTTCTATACTCTATTTACTACGCTGTTATTTTTAGGTAGCAGAATAGATTAGTTGCTGATGCTTGCTCTCTTGCATCAACCTATGCTCTCTCAATGAAGTAATGGGGTCAACCTGCTTGCCTTCTCGCCTACATGCGTATGCACACCCAGAGGAGATTTTGCACTTAAGGATGTTATTTTTAATTCATGTGCTGCTCACTCTGTGTGGAGAAGGAAGAGGGCTGTTATACAACTACTTGTCTAAGCAGCAGGTTCAGTCTCAAAGACAGCAGGTCTTTGAATAAAAAATATATAAGGCATATATCTTCATATGAATATATAAATAAAAAGCACATATGCATAAAAGCTACAGATAAAGCTATAAACTAAAAGATCAGTTGTAAGAAGTTGTCTTTTCCAGGCACTGTTAGCCAAAGAGAATACAGTGGGTATCTGGCATATTCATCAATTCAGTAAATTCCTACCTACCCTTGCAATCAGATTTATTCGTTATAAACCGTCCATGAAGCTTATGGCATATGCTTTACTATTAAGTTTCCTTAAAAAGCTGTTAACTTGCAATTTATATAAAACTACGTGGAATAGCTCATAGAAAGACAGCAACCCCATTTCACAATCAGTGAATGCAGTTAATGCCTTTTCACTTAGACCGCAGTATGATAGCATGTATAGTAATATTAATTCTTAGTGCCTACTGCTGAGAACAACCAAAAATTCACCTCAGATTGTAGGGGAACATTTGATCTCCAGAACAACCTCTGCTGCACATTGCAGCTCTGTCTTCCTTACCTTCAGTTGCCTTGATCGTGTAGCCGTTCTCTTCATTTGGTGGTACTTCAAGAAGCTGCATGACCCTGTCCAGCAAACCATGGATAATCTCAAATCCAGGGCTCTTGTTGTAATAAACTGCACAGAAATGCCTGTAGTTTCTTGCACCTACATCTGAAGAAGAAGGAAACAATTATGTTATCTGGGAAACTTTATCACACTTTCAACCTTGCCTTTTGCATCAGTTTTCTTCTGTACTGTGAGGCACTTGTGGCTGAAAGGAGACATGAGTATGTAAAATGGCTTCTCTGACACACCTGTCATATAATCTGAGGAAATAATGGGATTTCTTTAACCCACTGGACTCTCACAGTCAGAAACTTTAAATCTTTCTTTACGTATCTTATGCCTTGTGCAGGAAACAGGGTTGTTAAATACAAGTATCTTCTACACAGTGACTGGTACCAAGCATATAGTTAAGTGTTAAAGAAATTAAAAACAGACTAGCCAAAATGCAAATACTCAGTAAGCATCAGGAAACTTGTGATGCTGGTGGGAAAGCTAAATATTTATAGAACTCAGCTGCAGAATAACTACCTGTACAAAACAACTAGTCTGCAACTCGAAGTAAATAATAACGTTAGCATGGCGATCTATGAAAAGATCTAAATTCACATAGGTTTCCAAATCACAACTGATGCTTTTCATGATCATCTTGGACATCCCCGAAACCAAGTGACTATGAAAAATGTGCTACATTTCACTAACTCAAGACTGACATGAGTGTGTCCCACTTTGGACAGTTCCTTAAGTCAAAACCCTGCCTGCTCCCTGCTGTAAGTTTTCTTACATTGTTGATTTCATCGAAATACTTGTTTTCTTTTTTAAACTTTCAAAATGAGTACGTAGTAGGACGTTGTTACACTTGTACCTTTAGGCTACGCCATTGCAATATACACTCTCTAGGACTACTGTGGCCTACTTCAAAGTCTTACTCGTTGTGGGTTTTGACGTTTTCACTTTTTGAGAGGAACAATCTAGGAACAGAGTAACAAGTCTATTGTCACAGCTGCCAATTAGTAGCAGTGAAATTCATAATACTGATTAATGTAGTGAACTTGTTTATTGCCTTCAGGTCTTTACCTTCTCAAGGTTAAAATGCAAGCGTGTGTTCAGCAAGGTTGGCATATACAAGGGCAAAGTTTGCTGAAAGCAGGGAAGGACTCTTTATGTGACTGTCCTCTTCTGGACATTCACAGGCTTTGAAAGCATCTTCAGTATATACATTGCATTTCCATTTGGACCAGACCTGCACTTCTGAAGGAAATCTCTGATCATCCCCACTCACTGTGCTTCTGTTCACGCTGTAAAGCAACCCTGCAGCATATAAACCAGACTCCTTTCAGTTGCAATTCAGTAGGATAGGCGTTCCAGAAGGGCACCTAAATAGCTTCAACCACTCAAGGGCAGTCAGCATGCACAATCAGACTAGAGCTGGTCAAAAGCACAGCTTACATGCATGCAGCATGGACTGCGAATCGTCAGCTCATCTCCTGTACTGCACTGCTTTGTAACACTGACATACAGCGCAACGAGCTACAGCCAGATTTTCACGCATAGATTTCTCCCCTTTCTAGAGAGTCCTCCAGCATCTGCGGTCTCCTAGTTGCTCATGTCTAGATGGACACTCTCATCTTTCTCTTCCACTTAATGGTGATTAGAGGGAGGAAATGTATTTACTGACAGCAATTGCATTCCCCTTTTAAAAAAATAAAAATCCTTCTGATATATAAATACTTGTAATGTTTGAGGGGAAAGAGGGAGTAAGAACTTCTTCAGCAATGAAGGAATGAAGAATGAATGAGTAAAAAGATCAAGTCTGGTCTGCAAGTTAAGGTAGGGCAGCAGCATGTGACATAGTTGCATGCATAGCACTTTCATATTTCTTTCCAGAAATTACCCAAAAGAAAGGCACATGAAATCCAGTATATGCTAGGGTGAATTATGTTCTTTACACAGTCAACTTGTGCTCACACTGAGCACATCAGGACTTCTGTCCATGAAACATCTCAGCTGGACTTAGTGTTCCCAGAAAAAAAGGCGCTGTACTGCATACTGCTCATAGAAAGAGTGTGGTTAAAGATCCCGATACGTTTAGTGACTTCATGGGAGTTACAGCTGCACCTATGGTCTGAATTGTACTTCTATGTAGTTCTGGACGTCAGTATGGGAACTGAGCGCCTCAGACCTCAAGAGATGGTTCTTTTCTACAGGCATCAATTGTTTGCTGCTGCATTCAATACAAGAAATAGGGGACATCAAAATCAACAGGAGCCAAGCTCAAAACAAGAAAAGGAGTGGGTTCTTCAGGCAGTGTAGAGTTACGTAGCGAAACTTCTTCCCCGCAGGATTTTGTGGATGCTAGAAGTTTACACGGCTCTGAGGAGGCAGAGGAAGTTTGTAGGAGATAAATCTGTTACTTCTTACTATAGACAAAGAACCATGTTTGAGTTGGGAAGTCCCTGAGCTACTCATGGCTGGAGAACAGGGGAGCACTCTGAAGTATTATATATGCGTACCTGCTCTCGTGCTTTTCCCTTGACAACCCCTTTTAGCTAGTGTTACAGACAGGTTATTGGGCTAAACGAGCCTTTGGTCTAACCTGCCATAGCTGATCTTTGTGCTTGATGTACAGTGAGCTTAAATGCAAGCAGAAACTCTAGCACTCATGCAGTGTTCCCTGAACTGTTAATATCTACCACATAAGAAATCAGAGATTTTTTTTTTTTAATTAAATTTACATCTTGTTTGTTTGCTCCAACTAACCATTTAGTAACAAAAAAATCTGTCAAAAACTAAACAGGAAAACATTTACCAAGTGGCTAGAAATATACAAATTAAAAAAGACTGCAAAATACAGGAGCAAGAGCCTACACAGAAGATGAAAGCACAGCCTTTTTGAGCCAAAAGTCCTTCAAAACTTCTAGAGCAGCAACTTGGCAATACAGCTGCAAGTTCTCTCAACAGTCACTGAAAGCTGAACTTACTGTGGCAGTAAGCCTGTGTTTTGTCACTCAGGATCTTTTTCCTATTGTTATAATAATTTGCGGTATTAAATAATGCTGGAGAATCCAATCCTGAAGTTAAAATGGCAACACAGGAAAGTAAAGGCTACAGAGAAAATATCAATAAATGCAACATCTGATTTCTGGTCTGAGCATGCTGGCTGTTCAGTCCCATCACTATGTATCTCTGTTTCCCAGCTCTACTAAGATACCAATCAGTAATACAGTCATGAATTGGTGGACAATTTATTTTCATGTTGTATTGAGCAACAGAAAATAAGAAAATGTTTTTCCTTTCCGTAAGACAGCACGTTCTTTGGGCTAGACATTCAGTAGAATGATTTTCTCTTTTTCTGTGAGTCATTATGCTAGCAGAATTTGTGACAACTGTCTGAATTTTAATTTCATTATTATTCAGATAGTCAATGGTGTCTTCAGATCACTATTCTTAACTAAAGCATCGGAAATAAACATACACAACAATTTTTATACCTCACGTTTTCAACTGCAGAAATCCTTGGTAAAGGAAAGGATGCATTTTCAAGCATTCCAAAAAGCTGTGTTATAAAACTTACTCCTTTACAGAGTTATATTACAACACAAGAAGTTCATTCACCACAGGCGATAGGCAGAAAAAAAGAAAGCATTAGGAACTGTAGGCAAAAGCTGGCGGATGTTAGAAATGCTTCAGTTCCTTATAACTCACTTAAGAGATCTCTTCTGTCACGCCATGAAACAATTCTATTTTTTAAATGAGCCTGCCAAGTATGTCAACCTAAATTATATATATATATATTTCTGGGACTTCAAAGCACTTCCAGAGGATGCTGCTGAAAAACAATCCAAAGGATGGGCAGCTGGTTAGGAATATGTGAGCCAAAGGAGTGTAGAGGAAGATAAAGCAGTGTTGTACGCTGCCCCCTTCCAAATTAGAGATGCTTCAGAAAAATGACTTGGTGATCTGAAAGGGGGCACCTGCTCATTTAAACTTGTCTCACAGCCTCACAAAAATCCCAAACTATTTTCTGCATATAACTAACGCTTCCAGACAGTTTGGAAAAATGCTTCAAAATACGGCAGCAGCTGTACTCACAAATGATGTAAATGATGTTAAATGTGTGCTACCATAAGCCTGCCAGATTCTCCAAGATCACTGGCCATTGGCGATTTTCTAATGGATTCTTTTCTTTCGTTGTGGTAAGGGAGAGAAAGGGTATTCTCTGGAAGGACTGGTGGTGTAAAGTGTTGACTTACATGCTGAACTAGTGTAACTATCCTACCAGAAGTGACTATCTAGCGTTACAAGTTAACCACACAAATGCTGTGTAACATACTCAAAATCAGCACATTTCCTCCTGCCTCGAGAAGAAACATTTCTGCTCAGATTTGGTTCCATTCAGTTATATTAAATCTGGCACACGTTTTGCTAATTTAGTACGTCAAACCTTTCTGCCAGATATGTCTGAAGAGAAATATGTTCAGTTCACCTTGGTAAGCATGAGTTTGGTGGAAGAAGGTATTTTATTAAAAAACTGTGTTTAAAAGAGCTAGGTTCATTCACACATGAATGACTACAAGATGCCATTTCAAATACGGTTAATGTCAGTACTCTTTTGACCCATACTTTTTAAATTATTAATTGGAAATTCTGCATGCCAAAATCATGAAATAATAAAATTAAATTAGTCAGTCTGATGACATAAGCCTTCTGCAGGAAATCTCATTCCATATGTGAGAGGACAACCCCACATTTTTCAGTGTTTGCAGAGTTACCAGTTATTTCTCTCTCCCCTCCCCTTTCAAACTGTTTATTAGGCAAGTTTAATTTTGGAAGTAAATTTGGGAAAGACAGTAGTTATTCTAAACACAACACTAAAAACAATTTCAGATATTGTTCACGGCCTGCAAGTGCTCAACCCGTGAGAGGGATGCCCAAGGGCATAGGGTACAAAGTTGCGGCCTCAGAAGTCTTTATCTTCTGTCTGTTGCAATGATTCCCATCAAAATGAATTATACTACAAGATCAGTCTTTATAAAACTCTTAAGCAGCCATCCACATAAACGAAAGCTTTCAAGAGCTAAAATTAACACACACGAAATAAAAGTAATCAATGTAACTTGCAAATTTTATAAAGCTAGAATAAACGCACTCCTTGTTCCAAGATAAATAGCCCCACTCTTGGTTCTGAAGAATGCTGATGCTATTCTGCCATCTGTACCACGTTTTTTGCATTCTAGCTAACTCCATGCCCAACAAGCAATGAGCTGCACCACTAAACTGTCTGTATTTAATAAAAAAAAAAGTCTACGTGGTTTGCTAAAACTGCTTATTTTGCTTGGCAAGGCTTTTTTTTCCTTTAAAAAAAAAGTAATCTACAAATTAAATTCATCACCAAAGCAATTTACTTGCCATTTTGTTTATGCCTTATATAAACCTTTGTTTTGCAGATCCCAGATACCTTAAACACAACCACTAAAATCTGAAACCAGATAACGAAACAACAGAACCATTTCTGCTGCTGAATTTAAAGTAATGTCAGCCTTTTTCACCGAGAGGCAAAACTTCAGAGCTGTAACTCTGTACAAGCACTTCCTCCCAAAAGTTGTAGCTGTGCACTCCTTTTCCCCTAATATACCATACAGAAGGAAACGAATCAGTTAATTTTAGACTAATTTTTTACATTTTAAAAATCCATTTTTACACTTCATTTTACTTTGATACATTTTACTTTGATACATTTTTCCAGATAAAAAAAGACTGAAAAAGATTGAAATTTTGACCCCGTACAGTGAAATCAGTGCAAAGAGGCCCCATCACACTGAAGCTTTTGAACTAGCTGCTTTGGCTGTTTCACGTAAAACAATTAAGGTTACAGAACAATTCAAAGGCAGCCATGCTTTCTTAGCATAGTTGGATGAAGTGGAAAGATAAGGAAAATCTTTTTATAGATGAGGGGGGAAATTTTATACTGTTGAGCTTTTTATTTATTTATACGCTTTTATACACAGACTTGCTGCGTTCTTTACCCTGTATCTGTGCTACCAATCTAATTCTTCATATTAGTTGTCAGTTTTCCAGAAGATAATTTTGGAGAACAAATAGAAGCAATCCTGTTTAAAGATGATGGAAAGATGGAAAAGGGATTCATGTTGAGACACACTGACCCCCACATTTTCCTCTGAATTACAGCTCTCCAGGATAGAATCTGTCTGCAAATACAACCCGCTATTCCCAGGCTCGAGACATACTGCTTTTCAGTTGGCACAGCACTGCACGTCTTTGAGGCTGCAGCACTTTAAGCAGGTTCTAATACTGTAAGAGCAGCATGCCTTTGATATTTACTATTTTCCAAGGTTTGTGCCACTTGAAAACATTACCAGCAGGGAGCTTCTCTCATGAGTTACAGTCCCGTTAAGAATATAAAGGAGCACTAGATTAAGAGCAAGTAAAAATGAGTGCATCAACATAAGCAATTTAGAGCAGGTTCTTTTTTTGGTGCAAAATTGTCTTGCATTTATCCTTGCAGTCTTGCAGTATTCTTGACAAACTTTAAGGGATATTTTGATGCCTAAAAATATTTGTAACGTGCCTACTTGCACTTTTGAGAGAGCATTTAAAATGGAACCATATCTCTAGCCACTCTAAAATCTAGCCTGTTATGCCAATCTGTTATCTCTTGCGCTGTGCACAAAAATAAAAAACCCCAGAATGTAGTATGTAACAACTATTACATTTTTAAAGAAATACAGATTTACTTACTATTACCATTTAGTATGTAAACACATTTCCATTATCAAAGATTGAGGAACCTTCTCTTACCTGTATTAGGATCTTTTACTACAATGTCAGAAATCTCAAAAAGTTTGAGAGGCAAGGGCATCTTTCGGTTAGCAGCAATAGTTTTCAGTAGCCCAGGAAGGAGGGTTGTACGTGCCACCTGCAGGACAAACAGGGATGCTGCAACTGAAATACCTTCCAAAATAGCTAGTGTTAGTTTTCCTAATTTTTTGGTTTGCTCACTTGTTACAAGAGTTTAAAAGCCGTCAGGTGCAAATACTGCACTTATGTCTTATGTTTAAGCATCTTTGCTTTAGAGTTATTAAACCTGAAAATGGACATTCTCTGCATGTTCTTTATACTGCGTTTTCTGAAAGAGCATATATGTGAGCTAAAGAATATAGGTATCATTTCACAGATGCTTGAGCTGCAGCGCAGGGTAGAAAAACAAATAATACACAAAGAAGTGCAAAAAAATTCCCGTAAATTTAATTTCATTTATGCAAAAGGTAAATACTAAGTGTTATTTTGGAAATATTAAGTGCCATCTGAAATATTATGTTGATACCTCCCGATATCAATCAATGATATAGGCAGAACCTAAGTAACAGAAACGGATATATTCAGATTGCAGTTATGGACAACCTGAAATACATAGAAAACATATGCAGGGAACCAAGGCAAGAGGCAATCGTATCACTGTTCTTACAGACATATTCACAGGTATTTCCTGCGTTCTTCATTCAAATACTTCCTTAAAGTGCACCTTCCCCCCCCCCCCCCCCCCCCCCCCCCACCCCCCCCCCCCAAACTGGAAGAGTCTGATTTGCTGAATCTAAGGGAAAAGGGATAGGAGTGACTGTCTGCTGCTTGACTGCAGGTAAAAAGTTACCATGTTCTCAGCCACAGTTACTTCTTATCACTGGTCATGCCGCGTTGCCGTCTATTCTACTTTTCCTAACCAATGAAGAGTTCCAGCTGCACACTCAGCTGGAATAGGGTTCCTGGTATCATCCTGCCCTTGTCTTGCTGGCAGAGGATAGGGGCAGGGGGAAAAGCCATCCTGAGAATTCCATCACAGTTAACACCTAAAGCTGAAAGTTTATAGTGCATCACAAAGAGTAATCCTTCCCAGTTTTCAGGGAGGCCTATAGATTTTAAAAGATTGAGGCTGGTTTTGCCACAAGGAATGTGCAGCCAATAATATAACCGCTTAGCAGCATTGCTACTGCAAAGGCCTGCAGTCTTTGAAGAACAGGAATCTGAAATTGTACCTGGCTAGAGGGGCTGCCACTTCTTCTCCTGTTGTTCACGCTCAGTATTGTTTGTTTGTGGTACATTCTATATTGCTCAGTTGTAATCACCATGCCAAATGATATATAGGAACAGGTGATAATAGTCTAAACAGGTTACAACAGTGTCTTGCATGCCTGCTTATTTGTGGTACCAAATAGAACAGAAAATACATGAAGGTACCCAAAAATTCTGTTCCTGAATCTCAGAGCAGCAGAAGACTGTTTTTTAATATTAGAGATAAGATCTAGAAAGGTATTTTAGACACTCAAAGAAATCAGACTTACTGAAGATCTTGAGGGGAAAAAACCCACAAATCACAAAACATTAATACCCACAGACTGCAGAAACTTTTCTAAACCTTTCTAAAGAGTGTTTACCTTTGTATTTCTTAGGTTAGAAACAAAAAAGCCTCTAAATTTACCTTCTCTGCAAACTAAAGAAAGCATCTTTTTAAAAAAACATTCTCTAAAAGAAATACAAAAATTATGGGTACACTTTTAGGTATTTTCAGAATTGTTGAGAATACTGTACTTGAGCTCTCACTCTCTGCTCTAGCAAAGAACAAATGATCTAGAAATGGATATTAAAATACTTAGAGCAATACAGAATTTAAAAAAAAAAAAAAAATAAAGAAAACATTTCCTG
The DNA here is from genome assembly GCA_009819775.1 of Phoenicopterus ruber ruber. NCBI lineage: Eukaryota > Metazoa > Chordata > Aves > Phoenicopteriformes > Phoenicopteridae > Phoenicopterus > Phoenicopterus ruber. The sequence continues at coordinate 21,032,925 of CM020223.1, read as the reverse complement.
TCCAGAGTTCAGGAAATTTAGAGGTTGCCAGGTCTAGTAGTTCCATTTATATTGAATGGCTTTTCTAAATGTGCGAGTTGATCAATCATCTGGGATTTTCTGTAATAAGACGGCTCAATTTTGCCACATGCTGTCATTCAGAGCACGGTATTTTACTTTATTGAAAAGCTAATAGTATTTCACACTGCGTAAGGTATTTCTCAGTGAAGGAGTAACAGAAGATGACTGCTAGCAAGTTTAGCACATAAATATGCACATCCTCTTTAATGCAGGAAAAGTAGCTCTATAGTTTATAAATTTTATTACCTGTTGCTTCCTTTCTCTCCTCTTTAAATATAGAATCTGTGACAATGTTGGTCTTGAAATTTGACCTTAATTATCTCACCTGAAATTCTGCAGTTTTGGGGTTTGCTATGCGCACTGCTTTTGTTGCAGAGATCTCCATGCCAAGTTTATCTGCAACGTCTTCCTGAGAACACTGAGAGGAAGAGACAAAAACCCACCAAGGTCAAGTAGTTAAAACAGACAGTAAGCCAATGATGAAATTTGATATCAAGAATGAACAATGCAATTGTAGCACTGGCTCTGAGGCCCCATAATATATGCTCTCATGTGCAACACCCACTCATAATAAAAATTAAACCCTAGTCTTAAGACTAAGTAGGCAAACTGGTTTATCTACAAATGTTAATTACCAGCCAAAATAAAGCTTTTTTTAAAAAGTAAGTATTTATTTAGGCTTCTGTCACGGATTGCTGTCATCAAAACAGAGGCTCAGATTCTGCCCCCTGACTTGCAGCGGGTGAAGCATTCTATTCTGAAAATAGTACTTGTAAAGGGAGTGGTACCTGAGCTTTCTCACAAAGGAAGCAATCCCTTGGGGGCTACTTACAGAAAGTAAAGTACTGTCTATGAAAAACGGGTCGTATGGCCAAGCCTTCAATTTTCATAGCTGCATAGGATTTCATAGTTCATTGTTGTTGTCTTCGTTTTTTTGAGTTAGAATCTTTTTAAAGCCCTTATTCTCAAGGTGTATTTTTAAGCTGGTCAGTAAAGCAATACACATGCACTTGATCAGGCTTAGACCATGTCTGTGCACATGCAGCAACAGATGCTGCTGATAAGATCCACACTACAGATTTCAAGAATTTATAGCTTTATTAATGTATTAAAGAAACCAATAGCAGACTAGGCATGTAATTGAGGATTTGCTAGTATACTGGAGTCTCCCAGAAGTGTTCCCTTTGCACTGGCAGCACTCCGAAAAGTGTGTTGATAGACCAAATGTGAGGAAAATGAGCAGATGATACCATCTGAAAAAGTGGATTATTGAATACAAAAAAAAAAAATCTAAATGAATGCTGACCTTGGGAGGAGAAAACTGTGTTAAACAGTTTTCAGATGTGTATCTAAACTACGGTATGTTACTGTGATTTAACTAAATGCATTTTGGCTAAATCGGAGCTCCTCACAGAAAGCAGTGTTATTGTGTAAAAGTATAATTTGGGGCTCAAGCCAAGAAACAGATTGTATGCACAAATACATAAGCAGTGTTTGTCATGTAACACTGGGCTACAGAATGTTGTAGCATAAATTATATTTGTCATCGTCATAGGCCTCACATTGGTGTTTTAATAAAGTGTTGGTGACATAGCAGGCTGTGGGTTTCATCACGCCACAGCAGAAATACAAATACGTAATGTGATAACACGATATACTGTGTCATCTTACAAAATTCTGCTGTTGCAGTTCATAAAGGTCCTCAGTTGTAGTGATGTAATATAGTCAATGTTTTTAAGCATATTACCTATTCAGTGCTGAAAAAAATTGAATTATATTTATTAATGAATAAGGAAAATCTATAAAGGCTTGACCATGTTACACATTATTTCCTCAACATGGTACTACCACAGGTAGTCTAAACATCTTTGTCAAATACTAGCACTGCAGGAAGTAATACTAGTTATTGTCCTGGTTACTTAAATGAGTTAAAATATTAAAACTGGAATATATTTTTCAGACTTTAGAATTAGTTCAGATTTTGCTTTTGAAGCTCCATGAAATCTGAAAGTGTTAAAATTTTATTCAGTCCATTTGGATTACCAACTTTGGTTGCAATACTTGAACTTTTCAAATGCATGGAAGTGTTTTAGGAGCCTGCATGACTGTATCTTAAAATCTTTGAGTAAGTTATCAAAAAATAATCTGTGATCAGATAACTATCTCTTAAAAGGCTGTGTACTTTCAGGGATGTATACTTCTGGCCATCTAGTAGGTTTTAAGTTCAGGAAAAGGTTGAGAAATTCCACAGAGCTTTTAATAGAATATGAGATGATGGCTCCCCATATGCTAAATGTCCACAAATTGCACTTTAAGGCAAAGGCTTTGAGCAGATCTTGCAACAGAAAGGATCTTCTATAATGCATAGTGTATTTTCAATAGCTCACTATGCCAATCTCCACGTATGGACAGTTACTATAAGCATTTGGAGGGCACGGAGGTGTACTTAACTTTTTTTGTAATAGCAGATCAGGTTCTCTGATCCAGTTCACAGCTATGGCAAAGGGGTATGAACAAGTGGCCATGACAAAGATGGTGTTTCCTACTAAACATTTTATTTCAACAAAACAATCCTGCTGCAAAATTTCAGTATTGGCAATTATGCCAGCTGTTAGTACTGGAGTGGCGCATGCTGCTGCAGAGTCCTAATTCTTGGTAAAAGACTGCTGGCATGGCTGTAACAAATAATATGAATAATACCTGCAACCAGTGGTAACAACAATTACTATTTTTTTGTTTGTTCTTCCATGAAAAAAAACCCTCCTGTGGTGAAATTTACAGAGGAATTTGTGTCCCCTTAGTGTGCATTATAACTTTTTTACAGGTATTCTTAAAATAAACTCTTTGCTGGCTGAATAACTACGTATCAGCTTGGTATCTAACGCAAGGAATCATGAGCAAGTGACAATACTAAAAAGAGCCGAATAGAAACAGGGTAATCTCTAAGCTGTAGTAATATCCACCAGAAAGTACTAAATTTTTATGTTTGTTTTCCAGCTTATCAAACTATGATGAATTTCACATCTGGTGATCAAAGTCTTAAGAGACTTGCTGTCTTACAATTTCATCCTATCAAGTTAAACTAAAAACAGTACTTCAGCAGCTATTTTCGCCTCTGTACTTAGAACGACATGCCACATTAATAGTGACGCATTCAATTCCTCTGACCTACAAACTCACAAAATATACTACAATTCCAAAGAACTAGCAAACAATCACCTGCCAAAACAGTAACAGATAGTACTGGTAAGTTTATACAACAACATATCCTCAGACCGTCCTCTGCAGTTTTGGCTGCATTGCTGTTCCAACATGCAACTAAGAAAAATATGAAATCAATATAATATACCAGGGCAAAAGTGAGTGCTTCAGTGAATCCAGCAGCTGCCAAGTCCAGCCTCAGAAGTTCCGTGAGCTTATTGAGGGGGAGCTAAAATGAAACAAAAAACAGTTTTCAACTTCCATCTAAAAACATTTTTCTATTCTTTCCCGAGGTGATTCTGCCTGTTACATTATGGTGAATTCACTAGGGAGGTACTATGCTTGTGTGCTTAAATTTTTGAAAGCATCAGCCAGCTGCCTTTAGGCTTGCCTGAGGAAATGAATCTCCCAATTAGAGATTTAATACGGGCTCCCTACTTAAGCCCTGTCTTTTTTCAAGTACCAGCAACCACTGGTCTTGGATTTATTCAAATCAGTGGGGCATCTGTTTTGTATCCTATCCATGGTAAATACTTCTCAAGGCAAAGCATGTCAAAATATTTAATTCCTAGGTTCTGTTTTCCCCAAAGCCCTTCTGGCACGCACTAGTCATTTACTGACAACAGAGCGTTTATTTGAAGGGGCAATCTTACTTGATTAGCTATGGTGTACGTTTTCGGAATAGTCATCTGAATGTTGTTATAACCATAAGCTATTGCTGCATCTTCTACGATATCACATGCATGGATAATGTCCGCTCTGGTAGGAGGGATTTCAATCTCTATATTGTTCCCATTCCCTGTGACGTGTGACTTCAAACACATCCTAGTCAGCAGCTTTGCAAGGCTTGATGGAGTTTCACTGAAACAAAACAAGAGAGTAGTAATTTATGGATCTTGCAGTATATCGACTGGCTTTTTAAAGTAATCAATGGTTCTGCTGCATTGCCTTATATCCTGAAGAATCTCCAAGTGCTTTATGGACTGTACATAGACTTAGCATTCCATCAGAACCAGCTCAGATTCTGACTCTTGAGATAGACATTTTTCTTTACTTCATAACAGCTGTGTGAGGCCATAAAGAATAATTCACTTTCCTTGAAAACAGGGGAAAAAGTCTTAGAGAGTTGATCTAATTACCCAAATTAACCCCTGAATCTTTGATAAATTAAAAAAAAAAATCACAGTGTAAACATTTTAAAAGCAATGCAATAATCGCTGTTTTCTAGTACCTTTTTCATGACTAATGTTTATGAGTAAAAACTGTATTTTCATTTGCAATAACACACCTGATTCCTATTTTCTTGTTAATGAGTTCAGGTTTCACCTTCTCTTTTCGGTAAGCCAGTTCCTAAAAACAAAGACAAAGCTTTTCAACATACACAATGCCCGCCATTTCTACCTAAGAGGATTCAATTTTGACATCTTAGTAATCTAGCTTCTTCTAATTACAATACTAAAATGGCATCCGCAGAAGACAAGTGTGGAATATTAGGCTAAACTTAATATTTTAAGATAACAGGATTCTTGAAAACATGGTATAGCACGTGATGCGAAAGCTGCTCTCGGTTAAGCTAGAAGGTTGAATGCAGCATGAAATCCCTGTTATTGAAACTTCCAATAATTTCTGATACATGCAAGTAACAGAGTTTCTCAAAGTTTCTAGTAACCCGTTCATCCTAAGTCAAAGCCCTAAAGCAGTGAATGGTCATGCATGAGATCTCATGGTCTAGTACAGATCAAATGATTTTTAGGAGGAAAAGGAAAGAAAACTTTCTATTTCCGTATTGGCACAGAAATATCTACTGATATTTTACTTAGAAAGTTTGCAACATATTTAAGAAAGTTATTCTGTATTTACTTAGGTGTTTCTAAACTTCTAGATATACAAATCCTTAAAAACCTTAGCATCTAAAACTCTGGGGATTTTTTTGCTCTATTTTATCTAGGGAAGCTAGTTTGGTTACTACAGAGATTTCTGTTTTGTTGGATATCTCTTCAGGATTCCAGGTCTTTCCACTGTTGATTAAAGCTGAAATTGCTAAAAGAAAAAGCTAAAATACCACTAGAAAAACTCTCAGTAAAAATAAGTTTCTTTCCCTCTAAATAGTTTGTACTTGCTTGATACAGCTGATTCTATGAACTCAACCAGATCTCTTGTTTGTCTTCAGTTACTTTCAGGAAACAGGAGGAATTGCTTTCTTTATACTTATTAAGAGAACAAAAATGCAAGACTCCATTACTGCAAAGAGGTCCACCTGGGACTCTGAATGCAGGCAAACCTGCACTCGAAGTCAACATCCTGCCTTATAGACCTTTATATAGTTGCAGTCTATAAAGTGAAAGACTGAAAAATCCAGTGTTACAAGGTTACTTTAACTGAAGGGCATTAAAGCTTCCAGATCTGATAAGTAAGTCATGCTGAGGCTGATTTCAGTTGTCCACTGGCTTAAGCCTGAAGGACCTCTTCCTGCATTCATTCTTCCTGATTTGGAACATGTAGGTTTTAAAGGCTTTGGACACAGATTATGACCTTTGATTGCAATCTTTACTTGTTCCTGAAAAAGTTTGTATCACATGAACTCTAAACTGCAATAGTGGTTACCACTCGTAACTTTAAACCCTAACCTTCTTTTTGGAGTATCAGGCTGTATCAGTGAGACTGTATTTTTAGCCTTATCATAAATTAGTGGAGCTTCAGAATGAGTTTCCTACATAGGGGGAGGCTGGAGCTGGAGTTATTTTTTGTGGGGCTAGAGAAGGCTCTGACTCACTAATATACAGATAGTGCCAAGCTGGGCTTTTACACTATACCTCAGAACCAGTATATACTGCCTCTGCAGGAAAAAAAAAAGACAATGTCACTCTTACCAGACTTTGTGTAAATAAAATCCTTTCCCCAAGGATACTTAGGTATCATATCACTATGCTTACCGGATAGATGTGGGTCTTCCCATTAGGATAAACTACTTCTGCTGCTTCAACACTGAGAGAGAGGGAAAAACAGAAGTAAAAATGTTTTTAACACATGGCCCAAATGTAATGTCTCTCTGACTGGAGATTTATACTCACCTGAATGGCTTCTCACAATATTCACTAAACATCGTGACTATAATATCAAGAACAATTTTTGCCTACAAAATAAAGATAATAATCACATTGAAATCTGTCATCTACTTGTGTTGAAGTAGACAAAATATCTTAACAAAAAATGGGGGGAAAAAATCTTGCCTTACACTCTCTTCATTCTATTCTATTCAATGACTAAACCCAAATCCTAGCAGTCTAAAATACTAGATTGAATTTTAAAAAATGTTTTTCTGCTGCAAAGACATTTATGCAAAAACTTGAAATCTTTGGTTTTCAAGGTTCCGAAGCACTTGTACATCTTTGCTAAACTCTGTTCTGATGACACACAGGGTCTTTATTACCAGTTTGAACTGGGTCTTCCCAACCTTTAGTCTAATTAGTCATTTCATTGAAGTTCCAAGTGAGAATGTAGAGGCTGAAGGACTGTGCATTGTTTAGAAATATATTATCAAATAACCTCATCTGCAAAATCTTTTGTTTTACAGTTAATATTTTAAGAGATTAGTATAACAGAACGTAATCATGAGATTCAGATCAACTTCGCAATCTACAAGGGGGTTTTTTTGATGCCTCACAATATAATTTCCTTCACGCAAACAGAACAGCACTATTTTTATTTTTACTATCAAGGCAAGCAGTAGCAAGAAGCAGTTGTTAGTTTGCTGACAAGCCACTCCCCAGCATGCAAATTATTTGTGTTGTTAACATGTCATTGTGTAGTAGGGTAAGTTAAAAGCATTTTTGCTCTTAAGCATCAAAATACACACTTTAGGGAAACTATCAATGAATGCACAACCTATATTCAAGAACAGGCAATTATAAGTGCTAGGCTTTCATGCTTCAGCTTTGAGTTACAGAATTTGCATATGGAAAGACTTGGATTTGACAATTATTTGCACAGCATCCCTGCTTGAAAAAGATAACTAAGAAGAAAAAGTGTTGTCTTCCTTCCCTCAGCCCAAATTTTAAGTAGGAGACAAAATGATTCTTTACAAAGAGTATTCCAGCAAAATAGGTAGTCTTGGTGAATTCTACTCTTTTCAAAGCCTTTCAGATTTAGAGAAAGTGTTCAACAACACCACGCCCCCAATTTACTTTCTTGTACAAACTGAACACTTAGTGTCAACGTAAAGACACAGTAAAAACAAAATCCAATGAAAACACAACACTGTATATAGAGTAAGCCTAAAACTGTGTTGAAGGAATTCCACATAGTCCCACAACCTATCCTGCCTTTTTGAAATGGAAGGTCCGCTCCATAAAGTAAATGCCTGGCTATTATAGGTCTTTGTATTGTAGCCCTATCACCCAAAGGGAAAACAATGATATTACAGCATATCAAAAGCAGAAAAAATTAATTTACCTTTGTAATATCTGTGCCTGTACATTCAATAAACACATTTCTGGTGTTTACACTTATTTTTGTATGATCTCCTAAAACATGTAAAGACAAAAAGATGTTGAGAGCTGTTAGTATTTTTCTTGCGATGACACTGATACTGACTTCTTTTGTGGTTCAGAAAGATCATTGTCATCTTCCACGGCTTAAAAAGCCACTACGTCTACTGCACCCACATTCACAATTCTAAACAGAATAGCAGCTCTTTTTATTTTTAAACTTATAAATCAAAAAGAGGAAAAAGCTCAGATTTACTGACCGAGTTATGCTTTCCATTGAAAGACAGAAATCTACAGGTATCTCGGTATCCAGCTGAAAAAGCAGCACAGCAGAACAGTGGCCACCTGCTGGGTGCAAAGTGGTTCTGCACTTCCAGAGCATCTCCCCTTTCCTGGCTTTAGTAATGCATTTGCTTTGATGTGTGACGTGTGTAAGAAAGCAGCCTCGGACAGGAATGTATGAAATGGTTTTCAAAAAGTGATTTAGATTGATGAATATCCGTAGCTACTTCACAAGATCTCTTGACACCGCTGATAAACTATGGGTTTGTCTACATTAGTTATTTTAGGTCCTAGTATGGGTCCCTTCTAGGCATGAATTTGCTTTGTGTCTGTACTTGGAGTCACGAGGTATGCACCGAAGCACTCAAAACTGTTTCTCATCTGGAAGAAGCAAGGTCAAAAATACACTTAGGAGTATCATCTAAAGTGTCTCGCTTGCAAATTGGATGCAAAGTCCCCCAGTAGCTGGTTCCCTACAGAAGTGGGGTTCTCTTAGTAAGCCACAAGCAATCTAGAGCGGCTGTACAGAAATCTGCCTCGTACTGCCTGTTAGGTATAGATGTGCAGTGCATACCTTGAATTAATTTCATTGCTGGTAACTATGCAGCGTGGGCATACACAGCCTTAGAACTGGAAGGGATTGTGCCAAATCCATCCTCTGTCCTTCGCACCTTTCATTGCACCATTCACTAATGCACCCCACAGGTGGCAAAGGGAGGCAAACACTTGGATACACAGGGGCGTTCTTGCTGCTTTTGTTTAACCCTGAGCAAGTCATTCAGCTTCCGTGTTTTAGTTTCCTACCTGAGAAACTAGGTTACAGCTAGACTGAATGTCAGGTGCACTACAGATCTTAAGACTGAGGGATCTTGCATTCCTTTCCCTTTGATGCTGTGCCGTACCTCTTTGCAGAGGGAATGTACTCAGGTCTTCTGGACTCACTTCAAAGCAAATATAACCTTTCACTTAAGTGCTTGTAGATAATCCAAAAAACCAATACAGATGTTTACATTTCATTATCTGTTTAAAAAGTACCTTTAACCTGGAAGCTTCTCTCAAAGACTGTTCTTTAAAACAGAGACAGGTGTTAAATTTAACTCAACCTGTTTAATTGATAAAATGTAAACAATATGCAATGTTTATATGTGGAACACTCCCAAGTTGGAATGAGCCTAACAAAGAAAGATCAGTGGTTGACAGCCCCTTCAATTCAGAACAGTTGTTCTTACCAGTCCCTGTCACAGAGTTTGAGCTGCCTTTTACGAAGATTTGGTTAGCTGATTAAGATATGGATAAGGTCAATTAGGAAAAATACATCCAAAGAGATTATCACTGCAGATTTTATTGCTCACTGTAGGGAAACAGTTACTGCTTCTTGACCTAAATATATAGGTATACTGAAATATCTTTATTAAAGGAGCAGTTCTTGCCATGTCATGAATTGGTTTCAGTAAACATGGTTCTCAAAAATCATCCATAGTTTCTTTTGTATTCAGAGAAAAGCCATGTTTAGAAACAATGCAAAAAAGTCTAGACCTATTCTTTTTAACCCATCAAAGTCCTCTGGAGTCAGTTGTGTGATAGCAAAAGGATTCACGAGAACTGGTTCGCACTGCTGATAAATACACTGGGCTTAAGATCTAGGTAAAAAGATCCCTACTTTGACCACTTAAAATGGAGTACAAAGCAGACTGTTAAATAGTTATCAGTTTACGAAATAATTTCTTATACCCTTCTTTTAGCTAAATGAATGATGGACTATGTCCATGTATGCAAACAAAACACTTTCCTAACAAAGTTCCTATCACAAGGAACTTTTCTTGAGTTTATACCACGCAAATCTAGAAGGGTATGAGAAGCTAAACAGCAAGGTTTGCAGTGGGACTTTTACATCCTCTTGATGAGAAAAGAGGAACACTAGCAACTTGGGGGAGCAAAAAACTTGGCTGCATTTAAACTGAAAGAAGGAAAGAATGCTATATGAAATTATAAATGAAACAATTTTAAGAAAACAGAATAACTGATATTACACATCAATGTTGCTGCTAGACACCCTAACTCACACACAAAATAGCAACAGTATAAATTGGCTTAAGTAATCTTACCATTTATGATTGGTGGCATGGACAGAACAACACCATTGCTGTCATAAATGACAGGATAAAGTGGCTTGTTTTCAATTAGGTGTAAATAGTGTCGAAGGTGGCTGTCAGTCTGGAGAAACAAAGCACAACCTAAATTTCACATGAGCTCACTTGCGAACTTCCATACTGCCGCAATCCTTTGCTGGGAGATCAACGGGAATTTTGAAAGAGGGAAGGATGGGGCTTAGAGCTACGTACTTCACTAGCAAAAGCTGTTTGCTCTCAGAAGCAAGAAAATGTTGAAAGGAGAGAATTGGATTTTTGGTTTTCTTCAGAAACGTTAAAAATTATTTCTTTAAGGATTCTCTCAAAGATGCACAGGCCACGCTGTCCAAACGATGCCCTTGTTCATCACAGCAGACCTTTCATTGCCAAACCCAAGGGCACAAATCCTTAGTTTATATTAACTTTCCTTAGAAGTGACAAAAATTAGCACTACATTACTTTTAATTATAAATTGCTGAATATTGACAATTTATGCTTAAATTTGATTCAAAATTTACATCTGTTCCAATGACATAAGTATATGCCGTACCAAAACCATAATTTACTTTTAGTCTCTCTGGTACCCCTTGTTTCCTAGCTCCCTTACTCATCTTTAGTCAGAGATCTTTGAGAATTTACTTATCTCTATGACCAGTATGTGCGCTCGAGCAGAGCTGTATATTGTAACGATGGTGATAATAGTGTCATTTTCAAATGCTGACATTTAAAGTGGACCATGTAAACATCACAAAATTAGACCGGATACAATCTTTTCCTAGCATTTACCTGGCTTCATGAGGATGCTGGGCCAAGAGCAGTGCCAGACTTGAGCCTTTTACACAGCTACACTTGCCTAATATGTAGTTGGGTAAATAATTCAACATCTTCCCCAAGTAAATTGGCCAAATTAAAATAACATTAAAAGATCTGATATTGTTTACCTCAAGCTTTTCTCAGCTTTGTACACTATCTGACCTGTGTAGATAGTTATACAACCCTTTCACAGTATTATTAAGAGCATCATGAAAAGCAGTCTTTGTGTTGATAAATCAGTGGGTTAATATCAAACTCACTATTGTAAGAGTTATGCTTAGCCACAAAACACCACGATGTATCTTTCATGGACAATAAAAATAAAGTATTACTATGCATTTCTCGTGAATAAGCAAAATGTGGAATGTTCGCTGAATGAAGCTACAGAAGGTAACTGTACTTTATTTGTAAGAACGACTCTTAATAACAAGGATATATAAGATGTTAGGCCTTGCAAATTGATCTTTCTGCATTTAGCACAACAAGTCTGCAAAATCCCACTTACCCTATACAGATCCATAATTTGCGAAGCTGTGTACTCCTGGGATTGATTCAAGGGCTTGAATTTAATTTCAGAAGGTGCTTTGGCTGTATAAGTAAATGGACCAGAGATGGTGTCCAAGTCATGGGTACCTATTGCTACTAATGCTCTTCTCCTAGAAAGAAAGAAGGCAAAATAATGATTTTACTAGTAATATTTGGAGTTCCTTTGAGATAATATCTCATGATGCTCTATATTCCCATGCATTCATAGAATTTGCCGAAAAAGTAGAAGGGCAGTACTGAGAAGCCTAGAAATTATTTTCACGAATAACATTTTAATGAATGTTAACAACACATGTAACAGTCAAAGGCAAATCCAATGGGACTGTTGCAAAACACTTCTTTCTCAACTGTTGTAGGAGCTGTAACAGCTATTTATGTTGAAAAATACTGAGAGCAGGCAGAAACAGGCAAGGAAATGAGAAGGATCAAGAGAGCTGCTATAAAAGATTTTCCTTAGCATAAATATAAATACAATGCTTCTCTGCAATAGAGATGTGCAGTCTTAACATGTGATCAAATCATCCGCATAGACACTATACACTACTTTAAATTTTAAGCACCAACCTGCAAATATTTTGGTGTAGTTTTTCTTGGAGGTCAATGAAACTATCATAACGTTCCTTGGTAAAAGTTATATTACGAAGGACTGCAGCTACAGCATGAGGACGGACTTGGACGGTCTGCAATTTACAACAGCAACACATCATAAATTTCAAGTACACAATATACAAAACTAAAACTGACTAAATGTGTACTTTTCTTCATAAAATACTCTTTTGTAAAGTAGTAATCAAAAGGAAAATTCATGGAAAGACAGCAGAATCCCAAAGAGGAAAAAAACCCAAACAAACCCACTCCAGGTCTGGTAGAGACAAGGAGGTTTCCAGTATCGTGTGTAATGGCCCAGAAGGTCAATGCCATGTGCGCATCTGAAACTTTGATTTGATCTGCTGCTAGGTTCACCCAAAATAATTTGTCTATTGTTCCTCCCCTTCCCTAAAAATAAATCCCAATGAGAAGATACTTAAATTTCTTTAGCTCTTGTTCTGCAAATAAGATTTCCAGTCGTACTGCTCTTATAAAATTGGTACTGATACCTGTCTTGCTGGTTCAGAACCTCTCAATAAATTTACAAAGGTGCAGTAAACACTTTTACCTCTTCAGTGATAATCAGCCTCTGACCTTCACCCTGAGCTGGTATTATCTTTTCATACCTAGGGAGATTTATCCTGGAATAAAACCAGAAATAAGTCTGTAACTGAAAGAAAGTAAGTTCCCCAAATGCAGGAAACTTTGGAAAAGTAGCAACAATTATATGTATTAGTAACATTTATTGGCATGTAAATTAGCTAACTGTTTAAAAGCTGTATTTTATGGGATGGTAAACAGATTGCTGAACTAGAAAGGACGGACTCAAGAAGATAAAGTCATAGCAGAAAAGTGAAATAATTTATTTGTTTTGATATTTATTAAAGAGGATCACAAGGAAGTTCCTCTGCAGGAGTTCTTTACAGAGGGTAAGTCTCAAATGGAACAGCAGTTGAAAAATTTTTAGAACAGATCCAAAACCCAGTAACGTTCTAGTCTAGTCCTTTAAAAATATACAATAGATCCTCTCCAGAGGAACATCTGACGAATCTGGTCTACACATGAGATCGTACTCAAAATCCAAGCAAGTGGCAAGTTTGTTTATTGACCAGAAATGGACTCGTATTTAAACAAATAACAAACCACACAAAAATCTCACAACTCTGCATTACCTTTCTTTAAAGACCTGCAGTCCTCGGACCAACCCTTCAAGGCAAAGAAGATCATAACGGTTGGCAGGAACATCGATCTTATAGAGAATGGTATCAGATGCGCCCTTTGCCTTTTCTTCACCTTTTTCTTTACTTATAATGTCTTTCTCAGATGTCTGAAATCAAGCAAAACTGGTTTTAACCTGAAATATCTTAATATTGACAGGTGTATGATAGTGAGATAATATAATAGGAAAAAATGTACTAATTAAAAGTTTAAAGGTGTAATTTGGACTTATACAACAAATGGACACACCAAATACCAGAAATGACGTAAAATCAAAATCTTTCTCAGATTCAGAGATTGTAATGCAGTATACCAAAAGAAAAATTCACTCTTAGAATTTGAATTTAAAAAAAAAGAGATTATAGAAGCAAGAGTCTCCAGGCTAGCAGATCCCAGTAGAGAACTGGGACCTTATTTTTGGCAACAGATCGGCAAATGACTTGTCATATCAAGTCTAATCTGAAATAAAGCATAACATAGGATGTTCAGATGTCTTTTGATAAACATCATTAAAAGATCCATTAATTCAAATTAAAAAGCAAAACCAAAAGAGGTCTACTTGAACAAGATTTACATGGATACAGTTAACAGGGCCAGCAAATTTTCACAAGTACAGAATCTAAATGAAAACTTTAAATATAAATTAGTTACAACTTAGGTAGCAACATCCAGGACAAACACATTTTTGTGGATATTGCACAGAAGAATGTATACAAACCAAAGCCAAATAGATCTTGTAAAATACGTTCAATACATGGTCTGTGACCATCTTTATGCTGCTAAATAAAATGGGGCCAGAGACTGAAGACCAAGTGGCACAGACTGCCAACCTCCACGAAGTATAGCAATATGCCACCTTGGGGTCTCTTGCTTCCAAGACGGTAATTTTTGTATGTCTGTTTTTCTTTTCAGATTCAAACCACCTGTGTTAATCCAGTCTATTACAACAGTATTTTATATCAAGAACCTCAAGGTATGTGTTACATATTCTGCCCTGTGGTATAGAGATGTATGAGGATATTTCAGGATGAAAAGCCTGCTGCAGGACTGCTGAAAGATTGTATAGGTGAAGGGGACCTTCAGGTATTGTCCACACTGCTTTTTGGATACCTGGGGCATGGTATCCTCCAGACCTTGCCTAGACATTTTCTTGGTACCTGCTAGAGGGCATCAGCCAACACTGTACCAGGGAATATGCTGGAAATAATGCAGTACAAACTTACCAAATACAAATGCTGTCAGTACACTACATCTACTGAAAAAGTAACAAATAAAAACATTACTTACAATTTCATCAAGCTCCAAACCAAACTCAAAGCAAAGCTCATTAAATTCTTCATCAGCTGTGAAGAAAGAAGGTGAATTTCAGTTACTAAGCAGACCTCAGACTTTTAAAATAATTTTTTGTTTTTGTTTTGAATGTTTTCAAACAAGATAACAAATGCTATTTTGAAAAAAAAAAAGGTAAAAGTAATTTAAAGAACTTTGCTTGTATTTGCATCTGAGTAGCAGTTTCTTTAGTATATATTGTATTTATGGTCAAGTTATTCTTACAGTCACAGCAAGGGCTTCTGAGCCTTGGAGCCTAGCTTCACTACCAGCTCCTCAGCCGAGTTTGTCAGAGTAACTCTGGCCTGAACAGATAATGAAAACGGGAGGGAGTAACTGCACAGCTTCTGCCAACAGCTACTTTTTTAATCAGTCAGCTTGTCATGCAGAGGTTGCATCAACTGCATTAGGACATGTGAGTAACGCAACCCTGATCTGAAAATGGAGATTGTGTACCTGTGTGTCTTAAGAGCCTACCAACTCCAGAGTGGGCTACACAGAATAGAATAGAATAGACTATTTCAGTTGGAAGGGACCTACAACGACCATCTCGTCCAACTGCCTGACCACTTCAGGGCTGAACAAAAGCTAAAGCGTGTTATTAAGGGCATTGTCCAAATGCCTCTTGAACACTGACAAGCTTGGGGCATCGGCCACCTCTCTAGGGAGCCTGTTCCCGTGTTTGACCACCCTCTCAGTAGAGAAGTGCTTCCTCATGTCCAGTCTAAACCTCCCCGGCGCAGCTCTGAACCATTCCCACGTGTTCTATAAACTGCTGCATGTCCCTAAATGTTCTTTCAGCCAAACAGTTCTTAAGTCATGCTTCTAAAGAGCCAGGGAAGAAGGACTGAATGAGAATACGGAATTGTTTGCTTTGCCCACTCCCACTTCTTCCTTCTCCTTTATTCAACCCGTTACTAAAACAAGACAGTGAAGCTCCAAGTGGAAACCGCGATTTGGTTCCGATTTCCTGAGCGATCCGGACGCAAACAGCACGTAGCTGGGGAAAAGGCTGAAGGGCCCAGGGAGAACACATGGCCGTGTCCGGCATGCCGTGGGCTCCTGGAGAGCCTGGGCTCCCGCCGAGGGCTCGTTCAGCTCCGCGGGCGCGGGATGAGCAGCGAGCGAAGCGGTGCCGTCGGTGGCTGGCTGGACTGCCCCACCTCCGCCGCCCGTCGGGGGTTTGCCCGGGCCGGGCCGGGGCGGGCGGCCGGCGGAAGGCGCCGTGGCCGGTCGCAGCCCGGCAGGGCCGCGGACGCCTCCCCAGGCACAACCGGAGGATGTCCGGGACGCTTCATCCAGGAGGCGCTGCGGGCGGCTGCACCGCGCCGCCGCCGCCCGGCACCCCGCGGGGCGCGGGCACGGACCGCCGCGGCCGGCCGCCCGGGAGGCGGCGTGAGGCGAGCCGCGGCCCCGCGCAGTGCCCGGCCCGCCCGCCCCACTCACTGTAGGTCCTGCCCAGCGCCTGGAAGAGCAGGTCCCGCTTCACGCTGACAGTCGGCATGGCGGCACCCGGCTCGCCGGCACCGCGCCTGCGCGACCGCCCGCCAGGCCCCCGCCGCGCCGCGCCTCCCGCCGCGCTGCCTGAAGGCCGCGCGCCGTTCCTCCGGCCCGCGCCCGCCGTCCACCTCGCTCCACAGCGCGACGGTGCGGAGGCAGCCTGGCTGAGCACCCGCGGAGCGGGTCCGCACGCCTCCCGCGCCCAGGGAGGAGGCATGCAGCGCGCCGAGCACCGGCAGCGCGGCGGGCAGCTACGGCGGTGACATCAGCGCGTTGGCCGGGAGCCCTGCGCCCTGTCAGCGGCGTGCTTTGGCGTGAGGCGGCCGGTGCAAGCGGCGTGCGGGGCCGGGCGACCAGCCCGCGTCGGACGGCGGCTGCGGCGTTGCCGCTGTCCCGGCGGGGAAAGGGGTGCGGCCGCGGCAGCGCTTTTGCGAGTTTTGGGGTGATTTTTTTCATACTGGATTTTTTTTTTTTTTTTTTTTTGACGGTACCTGTGGCGGACGCCCCGAGTTAAGTGCCGTGGGTGGGGGGAGGTCGCGCGTGTGCTGGTTTAATGAGAAACGAAAGCGTTAAACCCAAATCCCACGGGAATGTTGAGTTCTTCGCCCGCTTCCGTAAGCTCTTTAACTGTAAGAGTCTTAAGCGCGAGGGTTTGCCGGGGGGCTGGGGATAAGGCGGCAACGGCGCCGGCCGCTCTGAGGAATAAAAACGCCGGGACGTTGCGGCGCGGCTCGGCTCCGGTGCTCCCGCGTGAGGCGCGGCCAGCCCCGCCGCGCAGCGCGGCTCCTCGGACTCGCACGAATAAAGGCGCGGTGCCTCCGCCCCCCCGCCTGCTGTCGTTTGTTTGAACCGGGGCAGGCGCGGCGTTTCGCGGCTCGGAGCCGGGGCCGCGCTGGGACGTTTCTGTGAGAAGCGAGGAGGGGAGCGGCGCTCCGGGACGCGCCCAGCCCGCAGCCTCGCCCGGGCTCTGCCCGCTCCTGGTTCGGGATCAGGTTTCCTGCGACCGGGGCGGGGCGCGGGGGAGGAAGGTGCCCGCGGCCCGGGGCGGGCTGCGCCGGGGCGGCCGCCTGCCCGTCCCCGCCTGCTGGGGCCCCGCCCGGGCCCCGCTGCCGCGCCGCGGCCGTGGGCAGCGCCGGCGGCGGGAGGGGGCGCGTCCCTGCGCCACAAGCCGGTGGCCGGGGCCGCGGCGGCGGGCAGGTGCGGCGCGCCGGGACTGGGGCCGGAGCTGGCGGGTCCCTGCTCCCAGCGCTGCTCTCCCGCCGTCAGCATGAAGGTCGAGTTTGCCCCCATCAACATCCCCCTAAAGAGGAGGATCCAGACAGTCGCCGTGCTGCAGTGGATCTTCTCCTTCCTCCTGCTGGGTAACAGCCTTCCTCCTCCCTGCCCTTGCCCCAGACAGAAAAGGGGAAAAATCGGCTTTTTCCTTAACCGGCGTCACCCGTGGGCATTGGTCTGTGTCGCCCTGCGGTTCCACATGGGAGGAGAGGTGGCTGGGCGGCAAGCAGCTCCCTGGCTGTCCCCGGGCGGGCAAGAGCATCGCGCTTCGGGGCTCGGACCTTCTCTTCCCTGAAAGCTCTGGATGGCTTTTTCCTCTTTTTTGGGGGTCTGTTTCTTTCTGTGGATTCTTTTTCAAATATGATCTTCAAAAGCCAGTGACCGCGTCTTCTCATGGAGATGCCCACTAGGTTTCTGACAACTAACAACTTTTTGTTGAATGTGAGCATAAAGGCTGGTACATGACTAATGCTGTTTTCATTACTGATTTTGTGAAATAACTTTATATACTGTAGTTCAATAAAATTCTCATTTAACTAGGTGACGAAAATGAATAAGGATTGAGAGTGAACTGGCTTAAATGCAGCAACTTCAGTAAATTTATGAAAAATGTCCTCACTTGCTTTAAGAAAGAGTTCTTAACAATTTTACTTGGTAAACTTTTTCCACTGATTATTCCTAATTTTCCTAATAGAATTCTGTCACTAAACGTCTATTCACAGCAGCAAATCTTATTCTCATGGGTAGTTATCTTGAACTTGATAAAGTGAGTCACTTGATAAGGTAAGCTAAGCCTTAGCTCTCTGGAACCAGATTCATGGATTGTGTAAATTGGCAAGCGGTGATTGAACGGTCTGTGTGGAACAAAACTGTTCTGAGGTGTACAGCAACTGACTTACCTGTGTGTTACTGGAAATGGTGGAGCATGTTACGATCGTCTATGCTTTAGGACTTAAAAGGAGAAAAGGAATGTGCACGTATCTTCCTTGTGTGTCTTGCAAATTTAGTACCATTCAGATGGTGGTCTGATGTCTTTCAGACGATTTTTATTAGGTTCTTACCCAAATCTTTTATGTGTGGGCTATGTGGGGGAAGCACGGAGGGTATGAAGCACCTTCACAGATTTATCCTTGGCACTTGGCTGTTTTTATGTTACCTCTAAATTATATGTGGTTGGACTGTAAACAGTTCATGTTTGTGGCTACATTGTAAATAGCCTGTGCTTTTAATTTTCTGTTATTGAATTAGGTCTTGGCATATCCCATTATTCTAGTCTAATGATAATGCAGTGGCAGTGGAAGGAAACAATTTCTACCCTACCCTGGTTGGTAACAATACTGCTACAGAAAATCACGTCCTTCTGTGCTTACTAGAAGTGATGGGGCTGCAGAAAATCCACTCCTGCTGCAGTTCAGTGGGAGAAGTAGGCAGCTGTCTTCTGCAGCTGGCACTGCCTGGGAATAACATCAAGGAAAATCAACAAGGAAATGGTCTTATGACTGGTTACATTCAACATAGTGAATGCACATGATCATGAAAAAAAATCTATTTGCAAGAATGCTCAAATTTTGGTGGACAAATTAATTCTAATAATAATAATAATCTGCTTGTGCTTTCACGGGGATGTTTATCTTTAGAGCTATCCAAGGTGACTTTGTCATTTTGTAGGCGTACCCTTTCAGTCATAGGACAGTCGGAGTGATCTGGCCAAGAAGTTTCACTTAGCTCCAGGAAAATTCAGATGGCTGAATCCTAAATGACTTAAAGAAGTGAAAAATGGGTTGGTTTCTGATGTTCTGGATTGCCATTATGTCTGGATTTTTCAGCCTTTTTTTTTTGTCTGCTGAGCAGACAAAGTATGGAAACATTGTTCGTTGGTTTGTAAGCTCTTGAATTCAAAAGTGACAGTTTCAAATCATGCAGACGATGCCTCAGTGCAAGTGAAATACTGTGAGAATTCATCACAGGGTAGGTTGGAGGGGTCGGTGTTGTTTGGGGGTTGGTACATGGCTGGAACTAGTTTATACCAAGCAAGATCTTCTGTAGGTTCAGTCTTTCTTATGTAAAAATATCTGCATGTGAAAACACGAACAGATAACACTGTATGATAACTAATGATTCATATCATAGATAGAGGGATTCTGTTTAGAGCAGTGAATAAACAGGGTACTGGCTTAGTTCCTTAAGTTGTCCATCTAGGTGCGTGGTGAGGTGCCATAGCTTAATAAAATGGACCGGTAGGACTAACAGATAAAGTAAGATATTTCTAAAAATTAGTGCCCCGAAAGACAAAAGCTGAATCGGGTAACGATAGCCTTTAAATCTGGAAAGTGACATGTGAAGACGTGATTTGGCACACAGAGTAAGCCGTAAGGGAAATGTGAGTCTATTACAACTTAGAATCCATAATGTGACTTGGATAGGAGACTGAAAATCAAGCATTGGTTTTATCTTCCTGGCTGAGACCCTTAAAAGGAGCTGAATTTAATGTGAAAAGCACATTGTGTTGGTCTTTGCCCCTTGCTCTCCAGGCTTGCGTTGTTGTAATGCTGCGTGGTTTTCTGAGACTGTGGAACTGACGATTGAAAATGCCCTCTTGCTTTTGTGACTAAAGGCTACTCACAAGTTGGCCTGAAATACATACATGCAATAGTTGTTGAAGAGTGTGTGAATCTCATCACCACTTGTAGAAAGAGCGAATCAGTCAATGAATACTGAACAAATAGCTGCGGTAGCACGGTACAAACACGAAAGTTCTGCTTCTTCGCACAGTGTTCTGGCTTGGGCTAGGTCTGCGCTACAGAGACATTGCTTCTGCTGTAGAGAGGCAGAATAAACATGCCTCTCCTCGAAAAAGCTGTACAGATGTGCACAGAATTTCATTATATACAAAAGGAACCTCTTTAAAATTCTGGGTGTAAGTTCCTGCACTTCCCTGCTCTGACTGCAAGCTGCCAAAGTTCGCCCTCAAGTAGAAAAGAGGAGTTTTCATTGTAGCAGTGGTTCTTCTGTTAGATATCCAGGGGCATGACACCAGAAGCAAAAGTATGTTCTGAAATACTGTGATCTGTATCTAAGAGCCTCTGGATTAGACGAGAGAAATGTCCATCTAACAGTTTCCCACCGTGTGCCAGCTGAAGCTGCCATATAGTTTCCTATCTTATGTGCTCTAAGTGCAGCAGGCTAAAATAGTTTAGGTAAAGTTCCATGAAAAAGGAAAGTGTTTTAAATGGGCTGCCTTCTTTTGAAAGAAGAGTAGTATCAGCCTGGAGTCTAGAAAATTAAAGCTATGAAAACTGAAAAACAGGAAATGCTAAAATGATGCTGTTTCTTGCCGTATTAAGCAGAAATCCAAAACAGCTTCAGGTTGGAGCATAATTTCAAGTCATTAGTATTTCACTGCTGAAACAGCAGATATATGAAGTTCTGCAATTTCAGAGTACCTTCTTTGGGGAAAAAAAGCTGAAACACACAATTTTGATAGATGTAGTTTTATGCCTGTAATTACTGTTGTTAGAGGTTCCTCGGCTTGGCCGGGGGCTGACAGTCCCGGGGCAGGTCTGGCCCCATTCCAACCTCATGCAGCGCTTACATGGTGTCCGCCTCTGAAGCTGTGTGCTGGTATCTGCTTGTGATCTCTCCGTGCCGTTGTCCAGCCCAGCCCCAGGCAGAAAGTCACCTGGAGAAATGACATCTCCAAGCCTGTAAATGCTGCTGGACCGACTAAGGGCGAGAGCCAAGAGGTTACGTCATTCCCATTTTTGTACTGGAGGTTTCACGGTACATATACACAACAGAAATTGTCACCGTTGGTGAATGCAACGGATGTCCCTGGTGTTTAGCATGAAGTCTTTGTTTTTAAGCTTGGAAATATTTTTCTTAAGAACTTTGACTGAATTAATTTTGCTGTAGTTAATAGTATGTCTGAGATGCCCCTGTTAGGAACCAGTATAGGTTTTCTGTTTCTCGCACAGAAATAGAGTGGGGATTTACCCTTGGTATGTAGGCGTGCTGCAGGGGTGAGCTGTGTGCCTCAGTACTGCACATCTGTGAGTGAGGGTCAGTTTGTACCAGGAGGTGATCCGTACCTAGGCAGGAGGTAGATCAAAGGGTTCATTTAAAGGCAAACCAATTTAACCAAAGAAAAACCAATGAGATTTGTTTGAACTGCTGCTTTGCAGGCGCTTTAGCCTTTTGTTTTTCTTCCTCTCTAATGTACACAAATCAAATGACAGCATTTAGGAGAAAATAAAGCTAGAAGGCGAGTCTGCGAGCTTCTCCTCTGCCAACTTCCATGCATTTGATGTGAAAAGGGACAGTGGAATTTGAGCATGTACAAAATGAAATGCAGAACTAGGTAACTTGGGTGGAGTGGTGGTGTCTTGGTCCAGACAATGAGAGATGGAAGTGAGAGAGAGTTTAACCCTATGATGAGGACACCAGGATTTTGTTTTGAGACAAGGTGGTGGTAAGGGAGAATGGCGCATCTTCTGTGGCTCATGTTCTAGGTCCAGCAGTGGTGCGCTGGTCTTCTCCTTGCTGGGGACCTAGGAAGTGACTGTTGTGCATACACCCCTGTGTTTATTTGCAAAATACTTAATAATACAAAATCAGTACATAATAAAAGGTATACTTTAATATGCATGAAGCCACAAAATAATATGCTAAAGACGTTGGTGTATATTCAAGTACATTCTGTTCTCTAGTGATTAAACTTCTGTGCATGTAGGATGAAGCACTCTGTTCATTCAGCTTGGCTGGAGACAGTTTTGAGTTGTAGATCTGGCTTCCCCAAAAGAATAGAAATGATGAAACATTTGCAACAGAGTGAGATATTGCTGCTGGAATAATAAGTGACTTAAGTGTTGAGAAAGCAGGTGTCAGTGTAATGTGCTAAAGCAAAAAATAACCTTATCCCCAAACATGTCATGATGTTTTGTTATCTGGTGCTGATTTAATTCATCAGCTGTAGCTGGCTAACTAAAATGGTCTCATTCTTCCTCCAAGTCTTTTTAAAAAAACTCTCTTTTGATACCTGAGAAAACTTGGCTAAGCTCTATGAGCCTTTCCTAGCAAGCTGGCTGGTATTGTGACTTGGTTTTGTCAGGCTGTATTCATTTATCCCCGAAGCTTATTGCTGACCCATGGGCAGGTACTGATGTGTGATCACGGAGAATAACAGGGTACTTACTGATGCTTGACTGACTAGTATTTCTAGGAATGCTGCCTCTGTTACCTACATCTCGGGGAGGGAATTTAACCATGTCTATGTGTGTATTTGTTTGTATCTCTTAAGAATAAGAGGAGAAAAACGGCTGTGCTGCGTCAGGCCAGAGGCCCTGGCTCAGCAACCTGTATGTGGACGTAACTGATCATGGACGCCTAAGGAGAAATAAAAGAAACAGGAAATATGTAGACTAAATTTGGCATGTTGTCTCAGGATTTGGTAATTAGTAACTCGGGGATTTACTGTATCCAGACCACCTTATCTACAAGTCAATAGGGCCCAATGCTCCGTATCTCTAGTTTATCAGTATTTGCCAATGGAAGGCCTGCTTGCTTGGGAACTGGAACCAAATTCCCGAGTAAACAAGCCTTTAAACCAGCCTCCAAACTTTGGCATCTGAGGGTTTGTATTTGTTATCATAGTAGTGTTGAAATACAGCTCCCTTGGTAGGAATGCTCAAATATTCTTGTGACCGGGGCTCCCAGTTGTGACCAATAAACTGACAAAGGACCTCCACTACAGGAGACTGATACGTATTCTACGAATGCTGACCTCCTTACCATCTCAGTCCTGGAGATAGCTACCAAATTCCTGTGAACGTCAACGATTTTCCAGTGCAGTTAGTTTAAATAAACTCCCAGCTTGTTCTTTGCTGGGGAGTCCATATCTGCCATGGCTAAAAAGTGGCAGCAAGTTCCTGTGCTTCAGGTGGAAATCTGTATATTGGCAGAATTGCACAGACTAGTAGGCTCTACACAGGATAGTACTAATGTTATGACTCCATTTTTTTAAAAAGAGGCTTTCTGTGTAAAAGCTGCAGAGCAGTACTCTGCAGAGGCGTGAACGTGCTTACTGTTGCCTTTGCAGGTTGCCTCCTCTCAGGTGTTGCCTGTTGCCTCAGGTCTTCCTTTGGTGGGACTCTTGGAGTCCGTTTGCTGTATGTGTTACTTCATTTAAATTTCTATCCTTTTTTTACAATTTCTAAATAATTTAGAAAGTATTTCCAGAAATTAAGCCTGATTTTTATTTTTTTTTCTTTTCTCCTAATGAAAGAATCCACTAAGCAGGGAAAATCATTTTTTTTAATGCCAAAATCAACTTATCACTGGTACCTTGAAGGATAATAGAGAGGGGCAAATGTTCATTAGGGACAAAAACATCACTGTGCAATTCTCCTTATGTGTTCCCTCCAGTGTTCTGTTCCTCAGGCACCCAGCTCGGAGGCATTGCTGCTCTCAAGACTAAAGGTGAGGAAAGGAGTGTTCTGGTTTAGGTACATTGCTGTGGTTGTTGAAGAATATGCCATCTTTCTTTCTCTCCCCCCCGCCCCCGTGGCCGTAGATGTAAGAAATGAGCCCTTCAGCTTGCTTTGTGTATTGGTGTGCACACGTACTCATAAAGCCCGGAGAGGTGTAAGTATTAAAAATAGCGTCTCTACCTGTGTATTCACTAGAGAGCCAGTGGGATAAAGATGCCCTGATTATCACGTCCTTTGTGGGATGAGGTTCAAATTGCTGAACTCTGAAAGTCTCCAGCTCATTTAAGACGTAGCAGCACAATGTGTTTAGAGAAAACTTTGCTAGGAGCGTGTGGGAAACAGCAGGAACTGGCTCGTAGTTCAGACCTGTCTGAGTTGTCGAGCGGTCCGGAGGGGTCTTGGTGCGAGCTGCTTTGCGTGGCTTTGTGGGGTACAACGGGGAGCCTGTAGTGCTGGTTGGACTGAGACGAGCGCCCTGGCCATGCAGCATACACCTGCACTGGCCAGACATGGTCTGGGACTGCTCCGAGAGTCATGGGAGGCTTTTTGTCCAGTGGACAATCTTACATTTGGTGGCCCTCACAACAGGTATTACTCAAACATTTTTGACTCCTTAGTAACTGCAAATGCATTCGGAGCTTCCAGTTGCTGGGATCACCTGTATTTCCCCACCCAGCGTGCTGGTTTCCTACTTACTATCTCTGTGGTATTTAACTATTTTATGAATTTGGTGCCCACCACTGCAAACTTAGAGCCTGTTTAATCAGTGAAGCATCAGGTGTCCAAACATCATTGGGCAGGATGGCTGCCGGTGCTGCTAGCTAACACCATATATAATATTTTTCATCCGTTTCATGAGTATTCACATGCTGTAAATGGGGAAATGGAGGAAAAGGGATGTAAAGTCTCGCCAATGTTGGCTGGCAAACCAGACGTTCAGAGTGCCATGGCAGTGATTTGTCTTTTAATCCATGTTGTTTCCCTTTTTCCCCACTGTTCCAATACACCACAGAGAGATTTTCAAAGCTTTAATTCAAGTTTAAGCAAAAAATTATGCATACAGTGTACATTGGAACTACATCCAAGGAGGCAATGATACAGTAAAGTGCCAAATTCCAAGTCATTCACCTTTTGCCTGGAATTTGTTTATCAGTTTAGGCAAAGTGGTTGCCCTTTATTTACTCACTGTCTTCTCTGAAGGAGAAAACACTGGTTTTGTGTTTATAGGCTTGTTGGTTTTGAGTCATCAGTGTTTAACTCATCTTGCAGGCTGTTAATGCATTAAAATAATAAGGAGGTATGGTAAAAGGAATTTGCTTTGCGTGTCTCATTGCGAATGCAATAATAAGTTGGCTTTGTCCTACAAGATGCTGAGCTCCCCTTAGGAAGTGCTGACAGCATACTTACCTCCCCATACCTTACATGCACGCAGGAACGTGTTCTAGCTAAAGCAAAGCAGTGAGCTTGTTGATCTCGTGTATGTTTGCCTGCATAGTATTAAATAGTGCTATCTGGCACTTAACCACTGCTGATTTAATTAGCTCTCGCAGCAAGGATGCTTTGATCCAAAGCACCTTTCAGCTATTTGGCTAGGAAACTGATAGTAAAAAGCCATGTGATTCTGCCCTGAGCCAAAAGTCCTTCTGAAAGGAAGGGTGGGAAATAGAAATACTTACCAATTTTTGCATAACAACTTGAAATTAATTGATTTATGGCAATTAAAAAAACTTCTCAGACCGTGAACCTTGGCACCCAGTCCAGATTAGCATTCCTAGAAATTTCTATAGTTTCAGGATCTCCTCTTCACAGAACAGGTAATGACTTTTCCTCAAAATATTTCTGTGCCCTATTTTGAAGTGTTGCTGCTGTGGGATTCCCAGTGAGTTCTCCCTCCGGAGCAGTGGAATTGAGTGTCATCTTCCACCTGTGTTACTCGTCCTGCATTAACGATGTTCCCTTGACCTCATCGTTGCAGCTTTTGGGAGTTTTCCACATCGACTTCGGAGGCCCGTGGGCCTCAGTTAGCTGTGGTATTTTTCTGGAGCTCTTACTGGGGCGCTTCTCTGTGCGAGACCCCGGTTGCCTGTTTAAGCAGGAAGCAATGAGCTGCTGTACTGACGGTACTGAAGAATGGAGTATCCTTCAAAACAGTAGATTTGATCCTGCTTCTGTTTTTTTTTATGGTTGTTCCCTTCTCCCTTCCTCGGAGCAAATGCAAGTCCTTATTTTTCTGCTTACTCCCTGCCAGAAATGGGAATGTTCATCCCTTTCTTTCCTACTCAATCTAACCAGCAGCTTCGCTTGCTCTGGCTGCTTCTGGATTCTGAGGTAGTTCTCAGTTGCCCCGTGACAATATACCCATTTCTACGCTGAAGGCAGTCAAACTAGGCACACGGGCAAGGCGGCAGAAGTTCAGAAAAAATAAGTGTTCAGGTTGGAGGAAACACAGGAGTGCCCATAGGCCACGTTAAGCTCTGAAGTTCAGTAGCTCGAAGCCTGCTTGGTATAGGGAATCTGTTGTGAGTTTTCAATGCCCAAGTAATCTCCCTCTTGAATGAAGCTGATTTTGACTAGGATGAGTGGGTTTTACTGTTGGTCCATCTGCTTATTTTGAAGTTTTCTATTCTGGTAATATTTACATTGTGTTAGCCAAATTATTGCCTGATGTGCTACTGTTATTTTTTTACTCTGCTCTATTTACTTATGTATTTAGTTCAATACGTTTCACTAGTGTAACTGCTTTTAGGACATAACAGGATTTTGCCCTCATGAAAGCCCGTCAGTTGTGGGACATACAAAGTACTACTTCTGCTTTGTAAAATATCACAGAAAAACGCCTCTTTCATACAACTCTGCCTGTTGAGGCTTCCAGTGAGGAGCGGGTCCTGTTTTGCTTGGCATTGTATAAACACATGATGCCAAAGCCCTGGCTCCCTTGCAAAGCTGGGATTCAGCATCTGCGGAATTCCTCTGATCCGTGGGCCTGATGGGTTTTGCTGACAAGACGTCAGAGCGAGCAGGCTGCTGCAGGGTGTACTCCAGGGCAGAGAGCAGCAGGTACTGCTCTGCTTCAGCCGACTCCGTCCGTAGCTGCTCGAGTTGCTGCAAGAGTGCAAAATTCTGCAAGTCCTGCAAAGGTAATGTTTCCATAGGGAGTTTCCCTGAATAATTATTACAGGGTTGAGCCCCAAAGTAATACATTCTGTTTAATCAAACAACTTTTTCTGGCTTTTTGAATTGTGTGTAATACACTTCCTATATATCGTTATTGTGATAGGATGTTACAATTCTTATTAACCTGGGTCTGAAAGTATCAGGACTTAAAACTGCTGTTGTGTTCCCATAGCAATGGTGAGTTTCCACTTACAGTGACGTGTTTAGAGGCTGAAATGGAACCTCTTAATGTTTTGGTCTTGTCTAGTGTATCTCCTTGGCCAGTCACAGAGCACTCTTCACAGAGAGTAGAACTACCATCCCTATTTTATAGGTATGGAAATTAAGAAACAAAGGGAAAATGATAGCCTGACACTAGACCCATTAGAAAAAGAGATCTTGCTGCGTCCCTTTTTCCCCTCTTTCCTTCCCCAGCTCTCCTCCCTTCTTCTTGCTCACTGGAGCATCACATCTTCATTAGCTCTTGCTGTCTCCTTTTATTCTGCCTTAGGTAAACCAGATGCTCTCTACCGAACATTAGTGTTCACCCTCACTATGGGGAGAAGACAAGTGTGTTGGTTCTCAGCTTATGCTTTTGTTTTAATAACATAAACCGGCATCATCTTAGGCTTATTCGCCCAGTTGTGCAGTAGAGTAAGAAATATAGACTGAGGTGGTACACCCTTGTAGGTGTTTCACCCTCAGTCTTACAACATTCACGCAATGTGGAATAAGCTAACTTCAATTTGTATGCATTTTGAGTAGCATCCGTAATGAAAATATCAGGGCTGGGAATTCAAGGTCTTAAAAGGAGACAGGCATGATTAATGCTTGCCGTGGTTTCCGTTTTTTTGTCTCTTGTAGCAGAGTTTTGCTGTGGATTATTTGTGATCCTGATCCTGAGCAACTTCTGGTTCCTTGGTGTTCTGTACCTGCTGTGGTTCTACCTTGACTGGGAAACACCATGCACAGGGGGCAGACGGTCCCAGTGGGTCAGAAGCTGGACTCTTTGGAAGTACTTTAGGGAATACTTTCCCATTCACGTGAGTAAAAGGTTTCTCACAGAACTGTAAACATTGGAACAGAGACAGCTTGAATAGCGATGAGCGTGGACAAATGTTTAAGACTCACCTTTGGTAAAATTCTAATACGTGCTCCAGGGTGAACTTAACTTCTTTTTAAAACATGAGAAGTCTGAGATTTAGCGACAAAAAGAGGCAGGAGGTGATTTTCTGCTTGGACTGTTGGGTCACAAGATAGTGCCTCAGCGCAGTAAATGCTAGACATCATATCTGAGACACATCTATTTAAACTTTGTTCAGCGGTAAAACAGGACAGTAGTTTAAAGCACTCAGAAGGAAATGAATTGTCATCAGTTCTGTGTCCTGTCAATGTGCAATCTCCATACTTGTTTTTGAGAATCCTTCTGAGGTAAGTATTATAATGTCCTCCACTGTCTCTATTTTTCAGCTGATAAAAACTTCAGATCTGAGTCCAAATCACAACTACTTACTTGGCTTTCACCCTCATGGGGTCCTGGTAGCTGGAGCCTTTGGAAACTTCTGCACTGGTCCAAGTTTCAAAAATTTATTTCCTGGGCTTACTCCGTATCTTCATATCATGCCCATCTGGTTCGGCTGTCCCTTCTTCAGAGAATACATAATGAGTGCTGGTAGGTAAAAGCAGAATATCTCAGCTGTTGCTCCCTATCACAGCTTCTGCTTCAAATGTAGGGTCTATTCCTGTACCTATAAATGGTAAGTAATTTCACTTCAGAAGGATCAGCGTTGGTGCTAAATTAAACTTCTATTTTATGGTGAACTGTTGTTGCAAGACAATTTGAAAGGTTTCATTAATAGTTTAACAAAACTATATCACTGAGCTTTTTTTCTTTCTGAAAAAAATTTGCCATTTTTCCCTTGAACTACAAGACAGCAGTACTAAGTACCAGTTATTTAAAAGAAGTGAAGAGCATACTAATTTATAACATTGTGTCATTGCACAGACACTTGTAAAACAACTTGAGGATAATCTCTTACCTGAAAGGCTTAAAGTCCTACTCATTACAAATATCTTTCTAGTCGGAAGTTAATTACCTACTTCTGACTGCGGTCCCATATTGCAAATTTGTGTAATTCTAATGGAGATGTAGACTCTAAAGACAGGAACTTTTTTCCTCTGTTCTGAGCAGCACTTGTTATAAAGGGGTGACATTCATGACTGGTACTGCAGTAATAAAAGGTAAAAATAACAAGCAATAAAGTTTGGGGAACAGAAGAATGTATAATGAAATCAGGACTAGTGTTCCCCCAGAGTGGTTTAATACAGGAGTTATTTTACTTAAATTTGTTAAACTAGAGCATTTGAGTAAGTACGGTCTGGTGCACAAGACTAGATTTGGGAGATGGAGGTCTAGCTTATTCCTGACTGCAGCACGGACGCTGTGATTTCAGATAAGCTATGCATTCGTAGAAACGTGCCTAGGATGTGGATCAGATTAATACCAGAATTGCATATCCATGTATACTTCAACATACCAGAGAGTGCCCTTCCATGCAAATGTTATTTCTGAGGAGATTCTTTCAGGCTTGTAAAGTTACGGGATTGGAGGTGGTGGAAGATGACAATTTTAAACATCACCTAGCCTGGACGTCAGCTTTATGTGTTTTTGCCATCTTGACCCATAGGAACAAATATTTACCTGCTAGACGAGAAGCAGCTTGAGTAAAAAGCATGCTAAAGAACAGTCAGCATTGTAGCTCGTTTTTCACAGGTATGTAGCTGATAAACCAGAGGGGACCTTTGGTATAATACAGGTTATCAGTCAAATCATAAACCACTTGCAAAATCTTCCATGTACTGGAAGCCACGCTCCTAGCGCATTGTTTCGTTTCCCAGCCTTTTGCTGCCTGTCTCCGAAGCCTGCCACACTGCAGCTGTCGTCATCGGGAAGAGCAGTTGCAGCACTACCGAGCCGCTGCGTGAGCGAGCGGGGAACAGTGCCCTGCCCGCAGGCTGACATCTCCGCTTCAGCACGGACATAAATTTGTCCTGGGGAAAGACAGTGGCTCTTGCTTTCTCTTCCAGAGAAAATGCATGCAGACGGGTGAACAAGCATCACTCGAATTATTTGAGGGTCTCGGGTCAGCTGCATTTTTCAGAGTAACACTGACTGTGAAGACATATATGGTAAATGGGAGTAGCTTTTTACTGAGGTCTGAACTTGCTCCGGTAGCAAGCTATTTCTCTTGATGGCCAACTCTCAAAACTAGGTCACAGTCATCTTGCCTTTCTTGTGAGATTTTTATAATCCATGTTGTAATGTCCCTAATGGGGAAGAAAAGAAAGTGGGTAACAGGAGATGAAGTATTTGCATCCAAAAGAGCACGCTTTGATGCTAGCCCTGTAAAAAAAAAAAAAAAAAACCACAAAACCAAAAAACCACAAAAAACCTCCAAACAAACAAAAAACCAAACAGCAAACCAACCAACCACAAAAAAAAAAACCAAACCAAAAAAAGCCCAACCCCCCCCCAAAAAACACCACCACAAACTAGACTTGATCTCTAGATTGTCATTTAGACTATATTAATACAACACAATGTAATTAAACGTGGTTTCCGGGCAAATGGTACCACGACGAATTTTTGAAGTAAAACTTCTGGCACAACGGAACTCTGGAGGGGTCCGGTGCATATCTGTTAGAAAGGGGATTTTCCCAAGCGCCAAGTTCAGAGCAAGGTCTAAGTCGATGTTAAAGCTTGTACAGTAGTGTGTCTTTGATAAGAAGTATTAGGAGTACCAGGAAAGCTTCATATATTCTGCTGTTTTAGCCTAAAGAGATTAATGAGTGCCAGGTCCTGGTTACCAGAGAATGAGCTGATGCAGTCATTGGGAATGGTACAAGTGAGCCTTTTCTGCTGCTTCTGACGCTGTTGTGCCATTGCCTTGGATGGAGCTGCTGCTTTATAGCTTTGAAAAGAATGAAGGGGATCAGCTTGGCACCGTAGATCCATGTTTGAGTTCACAAGTCCTCTATTCATTCTGTTAAACCCTCTGTGCCGTGTTTATATGCACCTGCTGTATGGCTTCAGTAGCTGCTGCCTCTCAACAGTATCTGCTGCCATTCAACTCTTCCGTTCTTGGGCGCAGAACCTCTCTGAGGGGGAGTTAAGTTGGCAGAAGTGCACACTCTTGCCTGACGATCTCAAAACTCCTGTGATAGGCAAACAGCCTTTAGCTCATCAGCGTGAAATCACACATTACCTAAGACCAAATCTGTTGCAAAGTGAGGAGGTTGAACCCAAATCTTTGAACCCTGTCCCGTGGTGTAATCATTTTGAAACATCATTTAGATATTTAAAAATATTTCTTAAATTTCACTGTACTTGTACGTGAAGATCCAGCAGTCACTCTTAAAATGTTTGCTCCTGAAGGAATGGTTTCTGCATCCAAGGAGAGTGTCTCGTACGTGCTGAATAACGAAGGAGGTGGCCACGCGTCCGTCATCGTGATCGGAGGAGCAGAGGAATCTCTGAATGCGCATCCTGGAAGTTTAACTTTGAACATCCTCAAGAGGAAGGGCTTTATTAAAATGGCCTTGAAACATGGGTAGGTTTCCCATCTGGGCTGCTATAGTAAGCATGCTTTGAATACAGATTGATTCTTAAATGTAGTTCATATTATATATAGTAAATTCATATAATATAGTAAACTCATATAATGAGAATTTGAAAGAGTTACTTGTCTAAGAACGTGCAGATATCTGGCATAGGAGCCAGTCTGTCTGCCTCAATCCAATCTGGGAGTGTTGAAAACTCCCTTTGACTTTCATAATTTGTAAGCAGTAGGTGTTATTAGCATATCCTGGTGTTTTGTTTCAGTTGTGTTTTGCACTAGCAAAGAGTAAGAATTATGAAACAATATTAGTAAACCTTGGCTGTTATTGCTGAGTAGAGTAGACATTCTGTTTTCTGTTCTGTAAATTGAAGTTATATTAAGATAGAATTTTCTTACCATTTTAATCAAATAAAAAATATTAGAAAGCTAGGTCCTGTTTTATTAAATCACTGAAAATTGTGGTCTAGGGAGATTTTTCACCTTTATTCTAAAGACTTTCTTTTGAAGATTGTTATTTGCAAAAGTAAGTTTCTGGGAATTTTTGGTGAAAATCTCAAGAAAAACTAGCTTACTTTTTACTATCAAACAGCCATCAGCGTGTAACTAAACAGAGATGATATTAATACTTTTGAGTGATTTATACAGCGTAAGCTATTGTGTTTGTGCTGGACTGGTCTAGATGTCTTGTATACTAGAAATATTGGAACCAATGACTTGTTCCTGCTAAGCTTTCGGCTCCCAGGATTATATATTGACATGCGAAGCAATGAGAAAAAAATACTAAGTCTTGAGAAATCTGTAACAGTGTTTTAAGCTATTAACTGGAAAAAAGGTGGTCTCTGAGAAGAAGAGCTCTGTTCTCACACAGGATGCTAAGGTCCATTTTTTCTAGAAACTATTCTGTGTCAGAATTCCAAGAGGGTTTCTTATACATATCACTAGGAGTCTCGTAAAGGACCTGTTCTCTGATAGAAAGTAACATTTTAGTCTAATTCATACCCAGAAACAACACTTGTCTATTTAAATTAGGACTTTAGTGCCTAAATGAGTCTTTACTCAGTTTCTGCTCAACTGCTGATTAATCCAGTGGGATCCTAAACGCTATCAGTAGCTTTTATTTTTTAACCATAAAGGTTAGAAGAATATTTAGGTGTGCTTTTTTTTTGAGCACGTCAATGAATGTCCAATCTGTCAGATCACAAAGGTGTTTATCTCTCATCTAAACGGATTTGGATTGAGAAACTAGATACACCTGTACCTCTCATGGCCTTGATTTCAAAAGCGTCCCCAACACACGACGACAAGATCAGGACTCTTACAAAACACAGGAATGGCCGCTTCTTTCCTTACGAAGCCCTTTGTTTCAAACGATGGTCCTCCTCTTTCTTAAAGAGGCTTAGTTGGCTGGAGCCCTTCACTGGGGTGGGAACGCCTGTCTCTGCCCGAGTGACGTGAAACCTACACCTCGCACACGGTCACCTTAACCACCAGGCTACAAGTCATTCTGGAGCTGAGCACCGGCAAGAAAAACCGCTTCTACGTGAAGCGTAGGAATCCCGACTTCATTTCTATATAGCAGAGCTGTGGGACAGTATGACTCTAACAGTCAGAGCTTTCGCAGCACTGTCGGCACTCCTGAGCTCTTGCCCAAAGACTCTGCATCCAGTAATTGCTTCTGGGTTTAACGTTTTGTTTCTAACAATTAACAAAACGTGAAACAAGCTTCCAACTCACGTGGAAATGACAGGGTAGGGGAAGCTTGTGGGATGCAGATGAGAAGAACCACCTGCCATCAGTGCCTGTATATGTTTATGGTGCTTGTGGTCTGCAGCGTCAAATACCAGGAGAGGAAGGGGCAATGCAGAGACCGGGGCAACGCGGAGACCTGCGCTCTCTGGCCCTGGCTCCTGTACTGCCAGCACAGAGAAGCTGTGGTTCCTCAGCTAGGAACTTGTCAAATGTGGTCTGAGTATGTCAGCAAAAGTCCTCTGCACTTCTGGAAAAGACATTTTGGTCTGAGGTAGCACAGATACCTGATATGAAGAAATCCTAAAGACATGAAACAAATGATGAATCAGCTAACTTATCTTTAGTTTCACAACCATAAGTTACTTATTTCTCTGTCTCAGCCTCCTACATAGCATCTTGCAAAAGCCTTCACCAAATTAAAACAAATCCCACAGTCTGCGGGTGCTATTGCACCACAAGATGTTCCTGTTTGTCTTAGTGTTGTAGTAAAAAGTGGAGTATTTACACAGCCACAGTATGTACCAGGCTTTCCGATATTTCCTTCACAGGTGGCTGGGTGATACATGCTCTGTTGGAGAAAGAACCTTTGAGCAGACACTAGTCAGAATAGTGAGTGGGAATGATAGTCTTCGGGGGTCCTCAGGCTTGAGAAGCTGTAGAAGCAGTTGTTTTTTCCATACAGGTGGGTTTTGATTGTCCACAGTACTTTCCAGCCAGCTCTGTCCTCAGTGCATCCTCCTCAGGTGTTCAGAGCTCTGCAGTAACTCATCTCGACAATATTATAGCAATGCTGCTATTTTACAGGGAGGTTTTTCTCAAAGATAGTGCGGGCTGAATGGAGCTAAGATATAGAAGCTAAGACTTAAGTAAAGCAAATAGAACACCTCTGTATCCTTCAGAGACTGCTTAGGATTACCCTGCTCTTTTTTCTTTAAACTCTAGAATACTATTTAATGAAACTAAGCATTAATCAAAAAGCATACTGCAGTCAAGGTTTTAAATATAGCGTTGGTTTTGCCTGTTGGAGACAACTGCACCGATTCCATCCGCCTAAGTAGTTTGTCCAGGAGCTAGTCAGTGCCTTTCCTCCCAAGCCAATTCATGAACTGAATGAGAATTCATTAGGCTGTGCAGGAGCCAAAGTGAGTTAGTGTAATTTCTGTGGGTAGGATTTGACCTCTGGTAATAATGGATTAAGGCTAGTGTTTTCGAAGAAGTCTGGAGGAAGCAGGATTTCACTGGGAATTGGACAGCAGAGGAATTTGGCATTGCACTTACGTCTGTAAGGATGTCTGGTTTTTATCACGGCTTTTGTGCTGAAATCAAGTGCAGGCATTGCTCCGGTCAAAAGGCAGGGGAAAGCCAAGATCTGGTTTTGATGCCACCCAGCTGGGAGCATTGTAAGGTTAGCAATGAGGCTTCTTTGCTTGCCAAGGGAGAAAATGCAGTGGAACAAGGGTAGACTTGCTGAAATAGTGTTGGATAAGATAATAATTATGATATATACAATTATTAATTTTTATGTTTTTGAACAGTCATAACGAGTTGCGATGGGTAGCAACCAGCTAAATACTGCCCAAAAGCTAGTTGCTAGTTCTGTGGCGATCACTTTTTCTTTCTTTTTTTTTTTTTTTAAAAAATCCCAAACAGCCAAGGCAGCCAAAAAGCAGCTGCATATCAGAACAGTTGAGTGTGTATTCCTGATGACATCTAGAGCTGCCAAAGCTTTCTGTGCTGGTTATTGTGAAACCATTTCCATGCTGCTAATGTGAAGCGCAGTGCAAGTGCAGGCTGCTGTGGGATTCTCAGTGTGTTCATTGTTTTACAGGGCTCATCTGGTCCCGGTGTTTTCCTTTGGTGAAAATGAACTATTCAAGCAAGTTGCAAACCCCAAAGGTTCATGGCTCAGAAATGTACAGGAGAAGCTGCAAAAGATAATGGGCTTTGCTTTACCGCTATTTCATGCTAGAGGAGTATTTCAATACAGTTTTGGCTTAATACCTTACAGGCAACCTATTCATACTGTTGGTAAGTTCCCTGTGCCTTTTCTAATGCTTTTGCAAATGTTTAGAAATGCACAAGTGTGCTGCTAATACCTGTGTAAATTTATAAATCTCTTCTAACAGAAACAATTGGTTACTGTGCATCTAAAATAAGTATGTGAGGTTTAAAATAAATATTTCCTTTTTTTTTTTTTAAATTCCTGTTCTTCCCCTGTTAAAAGGGGGGGATTCTTTCTCCCTTTTCCCTTTCTGTCCCAGACCAAATCTTATTCTTCACTGGCAGTTATTCACAGGCTTCTGTCCTCAGCAATCCTCAAAGAAACCCAAGGGTTGTCCAGTCTGTACCGGAGGGCTGCCACAGCTCTGCAGCTGTTGCTGCGGATTCTGGATGCTGCAGTTGTTTTGCAAGATGCCCAGCACCTTCATTTCTTAGCCCTGCAGAGAAGCAGCGGCTGGGTGTTCCAGCTGATGCACGGCCACCGCAGCGATGCTCCGGGGCAAGGCTGCTGGAAGGAGCTGGAGCAGTCCTGGCCCGGTGCTCATCGGGACGGGGGCAGAGATGGAGGAGGGAAGGGAGAGGGAGCCTTGTGGCAGCTCTGCTGCAGCCCTTTAGCAGGCTGCTGCTTAGATGGCATTGCAGCTCCCTAGGGTGTTTCCTTCCCTTTCGTTTTTTTCCCCATGGAAAGATCCATTCATGTTTAATTGAGAGCATGCGTGCTATGTGGACAGGCAGTTTGGAAGAGTTTTTTCCCCAAAAGCTTTCATCCCTGGTCATCTGCTCTCAGTGGAGTGTGGGAATGAATGTCTTTTGATTTTTAATGGCTGTAACTGGTGCTATGGACAACCACACCTTTAAAAAAAGTGGTGCTGGGCATCATGCAAAGGCAATAGCTGGCTGTCTATGTATTTTGGATAAATCATTTTTAGCCAGATTCTGAGCTGAGTGAACTAATGAAGCCTATTTCTAAAGAAAAGTAAATTGAGCTTTTCTAGTATTCCCCAAGGAACGTTTAAGAAGGCCCTCCCTTTAATGGAGGGATGATTTGATTTTAGTATGGAACAAATCAAAATGTTTAAGACAAAAATGTAGCGTGCTCTATGTTAAATTTCATGCAGATCTGTGTTTTATCAGTTCATATAGTTAAATGTTTTTAGAAAAGATTTAATTTTTAAAGCCCACATTGTGCACAGGCAGGTTAAAAATGTCACTTATTTTAAAGCCAAAAAGTTTTGAAAGCATTGGAATGAGAATGACGTATTTTCTGCAATTTTTCCTTGGGCTGATGATATCGAGACTGTTCTGAAGCTGAAAATGTCTTTTACTTTGAGGCAAATCTTCATCATCGTAATACTTACTGCAAGGGCAGAGGTGGTCCATGGCTAGAGTACAGGAGTGCTACAAATCAGCAAGACCAGAGTCTTGCAACAGAACTTGTTGTATGATTTCATGAAATCCCTTACCTTTTGGTGTCTCTGTTTCCTCATGTTTGAAAACTATCACCATGTCCCTGCATTCCTGGGGGTGCCTCCGTACGGCTCAACACGGCTTTGGAAGTGTTAGCTCAGCTCCTGAAAGGTGCAGAGTCACGCTGACCTCCACCCGAGCCGGTGAGCCGTGGTGACAACGTGGCCGGGTGTCAGCGAGTTTCCTCCTGGTTCGGAAGCTGTGGTTCCTAAAGCAAGGAGATGCAATTCAGCAAAATCAAGGTCCCTGCTATCTAAGTGTTTGGGGCTTGGCGAGTGAAGTACTTTTGTTTTTCCTGAAAATTATTACTGCTTTTTGGAAATAAAATCAACTCTAAAATATCAAATTAAGCCGGTTGCTTATAGCTGCACAGAAAATTAGGGAGATGAGTGTAGCTTCCAATTCCACAAGAAGTCTCCGCTCTTAGGAGAAGAGACTGCTGCAGAAGGGCTTGGGGGGTTGTTTGGTGTTTCCAGTCATGCTTCTGGAAATCCTATATTGCATGTGTATTGATTCCCCCCCCCCAAGGTATGACTCAATCCAGGGCTAGGTTCCCGCCCCTAGCCACGTAAAGTCTGAATTTCAGCACCGCGTAGGGCCCGAGAGCTGTTGGCAGCCGAAGCTGCAGCAGGAACGTGCAGAATCAGCCCCTTTGTGGTTCTGGCTAGGCTTCCCTGCCCTTCAGTCAACACCATGCAATTTGACATGGCAACATCTGTTGAAAGGGATTTTCAGGTGCCTTTGTAAAAGCTCCCGGGGGGGTGCTTTTAACTCTCTGCTTTTCTACAGACTCTCTCTGTAATCTCGGTGAGGTCTATTAAGCTCTCAGTGCCTCCAGTGCAAGAACAGCTGTCAAAATCTGTAGTGATTGAACAACGCAAAGGAAGACTGAGATCATGGGAAGCTTCTCTTAGCATATTGCAGGCTTTTTAGCTGTAGCTTTTTGCGGAGGAGGAGGCTGCCCTGTGGACTTCTGTGGAATCACCTCCTGTGCTCCCTCTTGCTCTCACTCGACAGAGCAGGTAGCAGGCTCTGCGCAGTGCCTCACGCCTGGAGAACGCTTCCTTTGGAACGATACCTGTGGGCAATGGATGGCTCAGAGACACCTTACAGGGTTTGGGGTTTTAGGTGCTACCGCTCCCTAGGCTGAGGTAGCCAGCAACATTTCTGGCGCTGGTGCAGCGATACCCATTTTGAATAAATCGGAGGCTATCTGTATTTTCTTCAGTCCTGTCCATGTGGCTGTGTGGTTGAGGGCACCGCTGTCCTCTTAGGCATGTCCCTCACGTTGGATAATCAGATCAGAACAGAAGACAGTGAGAAGATGGTAGATTTTTTTTTTTAAATGCTATTTTGAACTTGTGGTGTACTACCCCAATGGCAAGACAGCACGCAGCCCATGGGATTGTATATTGAAGTGTAAACTGCTCCTTCAAGTTAGAGCGTGACCCCCTTCTCATTTGCTCTTTTGCTGCCAAACTGAAATGATGGGGTTTTTAAATTCATTTTATCTGAACTTGAGCAAAAGGAAGGAACCAGACCCAGGGCTCAGGTTTGTGAAAGGCAGGATCAGGCCCCAGGGCAAGAGAATTGTGCTGCGATTCTGCCACTTCGCTGGGAGCTGTCGTGGAGCTGTTACAGCAGGGAGAGCAGCTCTACTTAAAAAGAGACGTTAATGAAGCTAATGCTGCTGTTGTGTTTGATTTACAGTGGGAAGCCCCATCCCCGTAAAACGGAACTTGAACCCCACCACTGAAGAGATTGAACAGCTACATGCGTTGTACCTACAGAAACTAAGAAAATTGTTTGAAGAACACAAAAGAAATTACGGGATCCCCGAGCACAAATCTCTCATCTTCGAGTAGCAAATTACAATTTGTAATTCCAAATCTCATGGAAAAAAAGTGTATGCTGAAAGATGTCTTTCTTGCAATCTGTATTTTGCAATCTGTAATTATCCTTGTGTAAGGAATAATTTTAAGAAGGGATTACTAGATGATTTATTGATTTTTATCTTGGGGGAAAAAAAATCCTTAGGGTGTGAGCCTCAAAGCCACTGCTGTTTTGAGTTGTCCTTTTAGGTTCATTCGTACCAGAAATGCTAGTGAGAGACTTCCCACAGATGTTCTTACCACCATGGTACCTAACCATAGCTTGAGCAGAGGAAATTGCCCCAGCATGAGATCAGGAGCAGGAAAAGTATAAACCCGAGAAGTCTTTGATTCGAAGTTGAGAGACTTGCCAACATGTATCAAACGTGACATCAGGTTGTTCTCTGAATATCAGAAAACCCTGCTGCTCTTCCATAGAAACGAAGCTGTATGTTTTCAGCAGATGGCTATTATAAGCCACTTACATGTGAATTCAAGAATAAATAGGAGCTTTCTGCCCTGAATAGGGTATCGGCAAAGGTGGTTTGTCCAAGTTACGGAGCAGAGCAAACCCTCTGTTTGGAGAACAGTGAGTTGAGTTTTCTCTGTGCGTGTATATGCTGGGTGGTAGGAAGAACTGAATGATGTGACTTTTTTGGACAAGCTGTGCTTTGGATCGTCAGTTTGGAAGATGAAGCAGCTTTGTTTGGTAGTTCCAGCCTCAGAGGAGATGGCAGGCACAGGACAGCAGAAGTGTACCGAGGGAGCTAGTGGGGGAATCCTGTGAACTTTACACCTTGTGCAAATGAAAAATGATCATATGCCACGCACTTCCACAGAATGACAGGGAGCCCGGTTTGTTCAGTCTAGTTCTGACTCTTCACCAAGGAAAGCGTACTGGATATATGCCTTTTTCTTCCCCACCGATAGGTGTGGGGAAGTATGTGGAAAGCTGTGCCACAGTGTGAAACAGCTGTAATTGCCAAGGCAGTGTGGGCACAGCGCTAGGGTGCGGCAGGTTAAGAGGATGCTTTGTATACAAACCAGGTGCCTAAATTTGAGAGAAGGTTTATCCTAAATGTGGATATCCATTTAAGGAAAGAAAAGAAAAAAAAAATCTTAACCAAACTCTCTTGCAGTTAAAATGTCTAGGTCTTGGAGTTGATGGTGTGTGAAGAGAATTATATTATTGAATTTTTTATGAGATAAATCCTTGTATTTGTAAATGCTTTCTGTCTGCACATGGACCTTGCAGATCTGGCTTTATTGAAGTGTTTGGTTCGCTTTAAGCGGTTTTGGTGCGTGAATATTACATCAGTTAGGTGCTCTAATGGGACATGCACAGGCTTGTTAGGCAGCCTGGGAGATCCGCAGCTGGGTCAGTTCAGCACTGGCGTGCTCCAGGAATAGCAGCACTGGCTCCACAAAGGCACTGGGACACACTGTGTGCTTGCTGGGCTGGAGTCTCCTTCGAAGAAACACAGTTGGGACTTTGGGAAAAAAGTTAAAACTCTGGAAAGAAAAGATCTTAGCAAGATGAAGGTCTTCAAAGAAAAGAGTGGAAATATCTCAACTCCTATGGAGTGGACTCCTAATGAACCAAAGCCAAGTAAATATTTGCCAGACAGAGCGGATGTATGTTCATCTGATGTGCTCCAAAGAAACCGCCAGCAACAGGTTCGTTTTCTTAGGAGACCTGTGCCTTCTGGTGCCTATCTGTCACTCAGAGGTGACCAGCACTGAGCCAGTGAATCCTGCTCTCACCGTCTCTAGGATGACAGATGTCTTTCGGGGAGCCAGGGCTGGAACTTGCGGTATCTGAAGAAGTAGCCCCCTCTTCCCTGACAGACTGCTGTCAATGTGCCCACAATTCACCTCTACTCTGCTTGAGCTTTCTTGGCGCCACGTGTGCTTGCCCTCCCTTCCCACGCTTTTGCTGCCTGACGATCACTGTGGTGTAGACACCGTACTTCCTCACTCTCTGTCCATCTTTCCCTGGGTTAAGAGCTCTGAAGGACTATGTATGCTTACAAAATACTGAGTGGTGGCTTATCGTTCAGCAGAAACAGGTTTTCAGAGCAAGGCTTGAGAAGAGGAAGCCCCGTGGCTGCGCATGTTTAACATGTGGTGAAGGTCAGGACTGTTTCAGCTCTTGGAAGGGCATGCATGTAGGGAGGTCAAACACGGCAGGTTTGATACCTGGGAAGAGCCTCTAGGGCTCTGAGGACTGCAGGAAGTGATGAGCCCTGAGCAGTCATTTTTGCTTCGCCAGCTGTGTGAAATTTCCTTTGGATTTGTTTTTTTACTGCCTGCCCTGATGAGTAGAGCTGATGTATTCATGAAAGAAGAATTTGGAGTCTGTGTCAGACTGTTCTCGCCTAGGTATTTCCTCTCATTCTCAGTCTGCTCTTTACCTATTACCTTAATGATATAGAAGCTCAGGATGTAAATTTAAGAGCATTAGCATTGTGTTGAGGACGGGAAGTAACAATGGAGTGTTGTTGATCAAATGAGCCAAAACTTCTAGGGAATATAAGGATACTGATTTTGGGGCAATATCTGGTCCAGAGACAAACAGGCTTACCTCTGAATTCCAGGAGAAAATTGTGGGCTCTGAATACCATCCGTAACTGGCACCGTTAGAACAAGCAGGGATTGTGTTACTCTGACTACTGAAATTTTCGTTGCTTTGTAACACAGGAAGATGGAGGAAAAAAGGAAAACAAAATCTCCAAGCTACTTAAATATATATTGTTGCTCAGTAACTGCTGCATATTGCTTATGATGGTCCTTCCAAACTACCTTTTGTTAACAAATTGCCTAATGTATCTAGGACTATTTTAAAATAGAGTATCAGTCTCTAAACCTGATAGGCATGGTGTCATCTAAAATATTTACCTCTGTTAGTGTGTGCATTTGTAAAGCAGCCCTGCAATACTGAGCCTAAAAGCCAGAGCCCTGGAAGCTGTAGGCCCGCGGGGCTAGTGCAGGCACCAGTCCTACCGCTGCGGCAGCCACGAGGAGGCTTCCCGCCTTCCTTAGAGTCACGATCATTAGACTTCAGTTGCCGTTCGTGCTTGACAAAGCAAGAGCAGGCAGCTGGTAGGAATGGTGACACCCCCCCAGCTGTGATTAGAAGAATCAAGTAGTGCTCAGATTCTTGGTGGGATGTCCACACTTACTGGCACCTGCTTTGCGGTGTGTTTCTCTTTGTGCCTTTTAATGACACAGGTAATTCCAGGGAAGCTAGTCATCTATCGACAAGGTAGGTACTCTGCCTCTACACCACGCAAACACTGCCTCTCCAGCGTGCTTAAATTGACAGTGCCTGCCTGCTCCCTTGTGGGTGAACATCTCTCTGCCAAATTCTGTTTACAGAAAGTCTTTACACATCAATCCTCAAGACTTTTTACATCGTAAGCACATTTTACACCTTGAAACTTTTTATGGTACCTGTAAAATATGAATGACAGTTGTGTCAATGATGGCTGTGGCAAGGAGGTGTGAGATAATAAAAGGTTTGTACCAACATGTGCTTGTGTTGACTTGAATTCAAATAGGCACCACCGCTGCTGGGTAGGGGCTTCATCCCTCGGACCTTAGGAGCCTGACTGAACCCGAGAGGTCCTGTTAGACGAGCTATAAGGCCGTGGTTGTAACGTGCTGAGAAAGCAGGCGGGCGGGGAGGATGGATGGATGGATGGATGGATGGATCGCTCGCTGCGGTCTCCTGAGGGATCATCTGAAGGCAGGTTCCAGCTGGCAGTCCCAAAGGGTCTGAGGAAGAAGTGATCCGCGGCAGGGAGGGGCTGGGCTGCAGCAGGACGCAAGCAGGAACGCAGTGCCAAGGGACGCCGCAGGGAAGGCAGAGCACGGGAGGGTGGGCGATGCCTCTGAGGAACTGGTGAAATAACAGCTTTTGGAGGTGAATTCAACTTAAGCTTAAGGATAGGTTTGAATTTTAAGTGAAATTTGCATCAAGGAGTCCAAGTCTTAGTATCTGTAGCCTAGAAAGAAGAACAAACCCCGCAGAGGCTGTGCTTAACTCTAGGAACTGGGGAACTAAATAGCTGTTTGGAGTAAAAAAGTGTTGCGTTTGTCTGTTGGGAAGAGGAAAACCAGCCACCTTAAACCAGTGACGTATTTTAGGGTTTTTTGAAAATGTGGTAGTGTTGATACTAACAGCCGCACTGACAGGTATGAATTCCCAAGCCTGGGAAAGGCTAATCGTGTTTGTTACTGGTTTAATGCTTTATTTATGGGACGATCCCACGTTGCATCTCGGTGTACTGTAAAGGGGAAAAATGGCTAAAAAGTGCAGTGGCCTTGGATTGCTTTGAAGTAGTCTCATTATACCCACGTGTGTGTAAGTGGGAGATGTGCCATGGTGTATCCATGGATCAACATCACATCCTGTTTTTGACGAAATACTAAAAAGCAGCAAGTTGCAGAGAAAAATGAGGAATGGGGTCATTTTCAAAGCAAGAAATGGAGAAAAATGAGGAACGGAGAGCAACTGAATCTTCATGCTTCCTGAAGTGCTGCAGCAACACTAATCCCGATCAGGACTGGTTGTGACAGGTAAGCGATGCTACCTCCGTACCCAAGTAGTTGACTCTGAAGGCAATCGGGTGGCCTGAGGGATGTAGATGGTTTTTCAGCTGATGTTGCTTAAGGTTGGGATGAGTTTCATGTCAGCTGCCCTGCTGGAGCACCGCCTGCCCTGCAGACCCCAGCAGTCCCTCGTCTTTTCTCAGTTCAACAGGCAGAGCTGTAGAGAAGGAAGAGAAGAGAAAAAGGAGGAAATGTGTTTACTTAACGTATTCATACGCGGGTGAAATACCTCCTTCTAAAAAAGTAACTAAAAGAAGGTGAGGAACCATATCCATTATGGTTGCCTTCCATGCCCTAACAGTAAGTTGCACAAACAGCAGAAGCTCGGGAAGAGCCTTTTGCCGTGCATAGGGGAAGAGGTTCCCTCAAAGCGTGTGCTGCGATCAAGAAATACCCATTGCCTTTGTACGCTCGGTTTGGCCAACATCTAACCTGGGTTCTTTTCCATCTTGGACAGTAGTAACAGTTACAGCTGTTAGCCAAATGACACCTTCTGTTCGTGCAATTTATTTTCGGTTAAATTTCCTACTGACATGAATGGAGCCCCGTTGCTTTTTGAATGGCTATGGTGAAATGTAATGAACGGACAAGGAGCGAGCCCGGCACGTTGGCTGTGAGCTTTTCTTGGCTCACGTGAATCACCAGTGGTCTAATCTTTCCCTTCTGCAGTCAGCAAGCAGATTTACGTACAGAGAGTAGGTTTGTTGACTGGAAAACTGGCATTCTCTCTATTTGTAGAGCAGAGACTGTCCTGTAGAGACGTGAATTATAGTGTTTTCCTGGGGAAATTGCTTAGTACTAATTCTTAGACGTAATAATATGGACATATATGTGCTTTAAAATGCATTGAAGAAAAGTCTGCATTAAAACAGAACCTAGGTGTTTTATTTGTTGCTAAAATTTGTGCTGTTTCTTGAGATTTGTTTGCTGTGTATGTGGAAAGTAAAACCTACTTTTTCTATTTAAAGCAAGCATTTTTT
This sequence comes from Phoenicopterus ruber ruber, assembly GCA_009819775.1. Lineage (NCBI taxonomy): Eukaryota > Metazoa > Chordata > Aves > Phoenicopteriformes > Phoenicopteridae > Phoenicopterus > Phoenicopterus ruber. The sequence goes on along the minus strand of CM020223.1, from coordinate 20,988,558 downwards.
TCATGATTTTTCCCAAATTATTCCTGCCCAGTAGAGGCCTATTTAACCAAAGAGTCCAGTTAAAACAGGGCAGCCTGCGTACTCTGTACCGCCGTAGTTCTCGCAGAAGATGAGAGACGGGCTGGGCTGAACTGCGCCCCTTTGCTCGTAGGGACCCCACACCCCGCGCAGAGCATCACTTACCACTGGTAGTTACTTGCGCGTGACCTCGGTGCAGCTCCGGAAAGGCGCGTTTCGGGTGCGGATGTTACTCACTGCCCCGGGGGCTCGGCCCTGAGGGGATCGGTCGGTGCGGAGCAGCTGGGTGCCAGGCTGCAGGAGAGGGCTCAGCTTCGTGCCTGGCGCGGGGCGAACCTTACCCCGCCGTGTAAACACGCGCGTGCTTTGGTAAATCCATACGTTCTGGTAAACTACGGCTCCGCTCTGTAGAAGTAGCGTTTTTCGTAAGGGACGTGGTATTGGCTTTTTTAACAGTTTCAAAGAAGGCGGGAAGCCCTCGGCAGCCGGGGGAGGCGGCGGGGTCCGGGAGGGGAGGTGCCCCGGCGGCTCCGGGAGGGCGCGCCGGCTCCGTGCCCGTGCCCGTGCCCGTGTCCGTGCCCGTGCCCGTGTCCGTGCCCGTGCCCGTGGGGGCTCGGCGGGGACGGGCTGCGCGGGCCCGCGGGCCTCGCCCGGCCGCGCCGCCAGGTGGCGCGGCCGCTGCGGGCGGGGCGGGGGGGGGGCGCTGCGGGGGGCGGCGGGCTGCGCCGCACCGGGCACCGGGCACCGGGCACCGGGCACCGGCCGCGGGCCTGCGCCGGCCCCTTCCGCGCCGGCCGGGAGCCCGTAACGCCGGCGCCCCGGCTCCCTCCGCCGGGTGCACCTCAGGGCAGCTTCACGTCGGCGCGGCTGTGCTGTGAGGCTTTGCGGCGCGCAGCTGCGGCCCGCACGGACCTGTCGGCGTCTCTCGGGCAGTCCGTCGCTTCAGGCGCGCAGAAGCGCGGCCCGAGGTGGGTGCTGTGGCGGGAGGACGGAGGCCCTGCCCTTGACTCGCCTCCCAGCGAGGCCCGCGGGTGCTTTTAGGGGTGCGTGCGAGGCAGATTTTCAGAAGCGCTCACTGCAAAACGCTCCAAGGGAGGCCAATGTAGAGCATGACTCCTCAGAATCCGTGAAAATAAACACCCAGAAGTCACGCTTTTCTTAAGAGCCCGGCTTTGTGGGTTTTCCAACATCAATAAACAAATCTTCAAAACGGTGCTGAATTTTGGTTTTAACCTGGTCACTAGCGTCACAAATAAGTATTGCGGGGTGCTGAGAACAGCCAACGACCAGCCCTCAGTACCAAGGGGCAGGAGAGGGTGGGATATTCGTGAATTTCTGTGCCTGGGTACCAAGACTCGGGCAGGTATTCGCTCACGCTGCTGCTGCGGGACGGAGCGGTGCCCCGGCGGGGTTCCCCGCCACGCCGCGTGCCTGCGGAGTGACCCCCTCTTCTCCTCGCTTCCAGAGCAGGGAGCCGAGGCAGGTGGGACGGGAGGGAACAGTGGAGGCGGCGAGTTTGTCTTGCTGCTCCTGCTTGGGGGAGCTGCGGGGCTGACGCTTGCTCAGGCTTTATGGAGCTCAAGGCACAGCCTCTTTGCCTCCTGAGTGCTCGGACTTGGCATGTTTGTGTTCCTGTGCTGGGGAAGGTGCTGCTGCTCGAGTGCCTTCATCCCCTGCTACTATCTTATCTTCTTCCATCTTTTTTCCATCTGGTTCAGTGTTTTGCCTGAAAACTTTCTCTCTATATATGACTTTGTGGCTCGACATTTTTATTCCTGAGGCTGGGAGGAGGAAGGAAGGCAAAGAAAAGGTAACACAACTGTTGCTGCTCTGGAAGCTATTTGAAGTATATCATCACTTTCTGATCTTCAGCAAAAAGAAAAAAAGACTCTGTGAAAAAATATTTAATATTCTCAAATTGGAAATTTGTTTATATTATAGCAGGGTTTATTTTTTGGTGTGTTCATCCTTTTGAGCCTCTCTCCCGGCCCCCACTCTGCTGTCCTGTACCTCCCATGTTGCCTTGGTGGGATGCTTTTGCCTTCCTTGTTTGCAACTTTCTGTTCCAGTGCTGCATGAAGCGAGCGACTTGGCTAATGACTGACCGATATGTTTGCCTGCCTTCCCTTCCTGCGAAGGCAGAGGTGACCCCCCTCTTTCTTTGGATACCCACTGTCCTTGGGGATAAGCAGAGGTGGGGTGCCTGGTACCTGAGCTGCTGCAGGTCTTGCCGTGGTGGCTGAGACATCACCCCTCTGCTGCCTGCCCCGTCTCCCTCACGGACGTCAGTGCTCCCTTAGCAGAGCTGGTAGGACAAGATGCGTGTCACACATCTCAGCCTGGCGTCTTACCTCAAGCCATCGCTGAACCTCAGGCTGGCCGCAGCTGGCCGAGGCGCGAGGAAGAGGCGGGTGCAGGCAGGAAGGTCTCTGGCTGCCACCACGACTTGTGCACGTTCACCTGCGAGCATCGTCCCAGGAGAGCGTCGCTGCGATGCCGCGCGTGGGGGGCCCAGCTGGCAGATTTTAAGGGAACCAACTTCAGCTGAGGTAGATGGCTGCAGGTTTAAGAGAAGCTTTTGTCCATCCTCAGGCATTGGGGCTAACAGCCGAAGCATGCTGTGCGAGGTTAACAATTTCGAGACACTTGTTCATCTTTTAATCTCATGTCTCTTTTGCTTGAAAAATCTCATTTTTTAGAATACAGAAGACACAGATTTCTAATGTAAAAAAAAAAAAGTATTGGTGCAATTTATATTTAATTATCCTTCTTTTTTTAATAACGATTCAATTTTACTGCATCTACAAATCATGTGGAATAAGAAAGGCTTTTAAAAATGTGGAAGTTTAGTATCCTGCACCTTGACTCTCAGCCAGCAGTAGGCAGCCTGATCACATATTCTGTCATTATTACCTCCATCACACAAAGTTTTGTCAGCTGTGAACCAGAGAAAGAGAAGTCTGTAATTTGACCATAAAATCTGCTGAGGTGGAAGATATTTGCTGAACTGTCATATAATGCCTGGGTGGAGAGAATGGGCGTTATTGCCGTAGCTTGGTTAGCAATGGTGTCATATGAAATGCTGTAGTCCTGGCTACCACTCACAAATCAAGATAACCAGTATTACTTACCCCTCCAGAACAGGAAAAGCATTGTTGGAAATCCTGAAATATTACATGCCATTAATTTCTGGAATTACCCATCTGAACACATTGTATTTGCACTCTTTCGGGGAATAAGCAGGCCCTGTGTAAACACACGTTGATGCCAAAGGGCATTTTAGCTGAGTAATGACTGTAAATTAATCCGATCAGATTGGACTCAAGTTGTGAGAAGCTGAAGTCCCCAGGAAGCCCTTCACCCTTCCACCTTCTCCTGCCCATAGGGATGACTGGCTGGTCAGACTGGACGGCTTGCTTTGGCCTGTTGGTATTCGTTTTGGTAGAAACATGTATTAGGGATTTTAGTTTGATATGAAAATAACGGCTAGGGGCTTGACTTCATTCTGGCTCGTGTCTTGACGTAAGGATGCCTGTCGTGGGACTGTTCTCGGAAACTTAGAAGATTTTCATCTGAACATGCAGAAGTGGGACAGGGGGTCAAAGCTGACAATTTTCTCTTGCCGTGAGGGCTGCGATGCCTTCTTTAAACCTGCCTGTTTGTCCTATCTAGCTTTTGCGTCCGCCTCCTACATCCTGACAGCAACCGGGGAACAGCGTGAGAGGTTTCTGTTCTGGTGCTGGTCAGCGTTTCCTCACTTGAAGCAACTCTGCCGCTCTTGAAGAGAGCAGTTTCCCTGCTGATGGGCCAGCCTGTTACATCAACTGCTCTCCAAACGGTAGCTGACAGCGCTAATCTGCATTACGTGGGATTAAGCAGGCACAGTAATTAACTTGCATAAGCGCTTTAGCAACTTTTGGCCTTTGAATTGCAGTGTGTCCTGTATATTGCGGTGCGGAGCCTCTGTAAGGTGGGGACAGCACGGTGGCAAGTTGGGGAGACAAAAACGAAGCTGAAACTTCAGCCGCAAAGAGTGAGAGGGAGAGAGAAAGCGCAGACAGCCAAGCCGAAATAGCCCTTGTCGGTTTTTGAGGAGTCAAGGTACGCTGAACATCTGACCGGTGTGTGGAAAAGGCAGTATAGACACTGGTATCCACAGCTCCCAGCGAATCCAAACAGCTGTGGAAGAAATGGCTCTGTTTCCAGTCCTACGTTAGGTGTTATTCCCAGGTGAGAAGTGCAGCTGTACCTGGGAATTTACTCCTTCAGTTTTACCGTGTTTACTCACCACAAGTGATACCTTTAACTAATTCTTACTGTTATGCTTGGGAGATTCAGTTCAATGCACGTCCCTAAGCTGAACTAAAGTGCTAATGTAGACATGTCAGTAATTCCCCCCAGCTGCTATCCTCAGGCTCTGGATTTTGCTCAGTGACCAAGCATCTGTAGCCTTTAAGGCATCCATCCCGAGAAGCACTACAGAAATAAGTCCAAAGCAACGTGTCTTTTCACTGGTGTGTGGCAACTCTTAAATATATCTGATGCAGCTAATTCAGATCTGCTTTGAATCAGATAAACAGCAGGGAAGGCTGAAATGCATCTGATTGTAGCATTTTCTTTTTCTTTGAAACCATATGGTGCCAGGGGAAAGGTCTTGAAGTCAGCAGGAAAGCTTGAGAAGATTTCACTGCCCCAGCAGACAGTGTGTTATCCTGGGTCTTACGCATGAAGCTTGTTTTAGTTCTACATGAGGCAAAAGTGAGGAGCCACCAGCAGGTCATCGGAAATTTGTAGGGCTCAAGGAAAAAGGGCTGATCGCATCTGCCTCGTAGACCATGTGGATTTCTTGTTTGTTTGGCTTTCAGACTCGGGGTCCTCTTGCAAGCCTCGCAGGAATGTGTTCTCAAGACCTTTTTGCCTTTCAGGAAGTGTTGTCTTCAGAGACTGGACATTTCAGAGCAAAGCACTTGAAGTTTTCTCATCGCCCAGATAGTCCCATACCACTCCAGATACTTCAGGAAGTAAACAGAAACCTTAGGTACGATGGACCTCGGTGCTACGCCACAAACCTATGGGAATGAAGCACTTCAGAGAGTCCTAATTCAGCCTTAAAAACTCGTAGTAACCTTGGGAGAAGTTACTCACGGATAATCAGCTCAAGAGGATTCCACTTACAGGTCCTGATAGTGCAACAACTTCCCTCATGTGTTTAAAACCAAATTCAAATGGAAAAACAGATCTGCTGGCTTCTCAGTCCTTTTAACCAGGTAAAAGTAGGTCTGATCTGGACACGGTCCAGAAGTCAGGACAGCGGGTCAGCAAACAGGGAACGGATTCACAAAGGGCTGACCATTTAGTAATAAACAAATCAGAGTTCATTAATTGATTGCCTTGGGATTCGGACCGGGCCCTCGTCCTCCGTGCCTCGGTTTACCTCTTTGGCCACAGCATCATTGCTGCTTCCCAGGCGTCTGCTCCTGCAAACTGCTAGAAGCGTAGCTAGATACCAAAGCCTGCTGGCACTCACGGGTGGGTCGGGCTGTGTCCCGGGCTGCGTTCCTTGCTCCCCCGGCGGGACCTGGGACCCCCGCCTCTAATAACCAATCTGTACGCAGACTGGTGCCAACAGTTGAAGAGAATAAGGTATTTTAGTGGCCTGAGCCCAGCGAATGCTAAATTTCCTTGTCTCTCAAAATCCAGTGCGGAAAACCTGACTCTCACTGCAAGGTGAGTAGCCCTACCAAGAGTATCTGGAGAAGCTCATCACCCCCTGAAGAAAACCACTCGTGGGTGTGAGAAGCTCTGATCCTTATCCCAGTCTGGACACGCTGTCAGCAGAGGTAAAACTAGTAAGAGATACTGTCACCAACTTGGTTTACCTTCACATAAGAGACAGTTCCTAGATAGGATACTTTAGACGATAATTTTTGTTTTAAAAGCTGGTATAAACTCTGTAATTGATCTTTTCTGTAAGAGATGGGAAAACGAAACAGACACATTATTTACAGTAAAACCATTAGTAAAAAGCAAAGTATGTAAGAAAATGATCCACATTTGAAAGAACAAAACCAAAAGTATGAACATAACAACATAAAATGACTTTGAAGTTCAACGAATTGTTTTACTAACTGGAATCCTAAACCCCATGTCTTGTTTCTACAAGAATCTCTTCACCTGATTTTGGATGGCGATAGCCTGGCACTCTAAACCTTTGGGAAAAAGGCTACTGATCTGGGTACCTGCATGGAAATCCCCCATTTTAAAATGTTTATTACACTATTTGTTTACAGTCCTTCATGGTGGCAGCTGGATATTAATGTGGACATGCTTAATATTTATATGGCATTACTATCAATTTTGCTAATATTATATGTGATGCGTCCTTTTCGGTATTGGAAGGATATTCTTCTAATATTGCTTGACTATATTGCTATGTTTGCTGTGTAGGATTTCACAGTGCAAGATAGTAAGAGCTGGAGAAAATAGAGAAGAGCACGAAATTGTCTCTTTTCGTGTACAATTTCTAATCACATGCCATTGCACTTTTTGCACAGTTGCATAAAAAAAATCTGATTCTGCTTCCAATGACGGTTCGTATTGCAGGGCCCTTGTGACACCTTCTGACATAAATGGAACGTCTTTGCTTAAGGCAAAGTGGTATTTGTAAAAGGGCATAATTTCAGCTGTGTGCTGAGATTTAAGGTGCTCCTCAAAGGCGAGGCTGTTGGGTACGACGTTCTCAGCTTCGTTTGCAATTCCTGTTCAGCTTGATGCCGCTCCTGACCCCACCTACGCAACGGGAGGGCTGCTCTGCTCCGCCGTGGTTGAGAAGCAGTCAGGGACAGCCTCCCCAGCGCGACCTATCTACGCAGGCGTCTAGATTGCGCTTGCCGTGGTGGTGCCCCACTGGAGTCACCTGCTGCTCACAGTCGGTGGGTGGAGTGAGAACGGGGCTGAACCAGGCACTGGCATCAGTGGGCAGCGCTCTCAGTGGGTCGCAGAGACCGACTGGCTTTACTGAATCGGTGAGAAGGCAAAACCAGCTGTCATCGGGGAGTACAGATGGACAGCTGTGCTTTTAATCGCTTGCATTAAAAAAAAAAAAAAATAGGAAAATGAATTGGAGTGTAACGTCCAGCAGTCCCCGGTCATGGTTCCTGGGCTCCACGACCACCGGCTGGCTTGCTCCCTCTCCAGCCCTGGCTGCAGAGAGGGGGATTTGACTCCTCCTCCGTTTTAAGCTGTAGCCTCAATTGCAAGTGAAAACTGCACCCTTGGCCACTGTCCAGAGTTGTAACCTGGTTGCCTGAACTTATTAAAAACCCACCAGCCGACCCTCTGCATCGTTTAATCTTTTCTCTGATCACGGACGGTACAGAGGTACATTTTTAATGCACCAGGACTGACGTTTGATGTAATGCCAGTGCTGCTATGGTTTTTCATTATTACTCGGGATAACTTTCAGTTAAATTTTCAACAGGAAAATAGCTTTCGGTTGTGTGTTCACTGGCAATACATTTTAACTTGTCAGCTATTGAAATAAGTGGTATTGTTAGATGAGCAGGCTGAGCTTAGGTAAAATATGATTTCTCAGTTAGCTAGATCTCCTATTTTAATAATTTATAAACATTTGAAATAAAAAGAATTAGGACATAATGCCCAGGTCCTATTAATGTTTGAAAAGGGCTTTGCAGCCACCCCTAAGCTTCGGTTAGGGGCTCGCAGCAAAGGAGTTGCCACAGATGGAATTAAAAAGTTAATTACTGAGTAAATAAGCAGTTCCACATACATGTACATCTATATATGTGTGTACATCTATGTAATAAAATGATAGAACTTTCTGTAGCTAATTTCCATTTCTAATAGCTCTTAGAAATTTTGAAGGATGGCTTTTCTTTTCATGAGCTTTTTTAGTTCTCTCATAAAGCGCTTGAAGCGAACTCACCGGTGTGTAATGCAATCTGAGGGTTGCCATTGCTCTGCTGTATCCCAGATCAAATTCAGTAATACTGCAGGGAAGGGGTTTATGTTTTAAATGTGAATTAGTTCCATCAGCACTCTCATCGTCGGTCCTAGGCTTGTTCCACCTTTTTATATGACATGTATACCTGGATTCTCAAAAGTATTTTGCTTAGTACAGCAACATTGATAAAATTAAGTGAAATCTTCCAACATGTACCTAAACACAAAATTCACCTGGATTTCTGTTCTGGTCAGGTTCTTCAAAAATTTCCTGATTCGTCATCAATTTCAAACAAGTCTTGGCAACTAGAGAGACAGGCACATGGGACTAGAGAGGAGTCTGGGCAGGAGTTTTCTGGTTTTAAGTGTGAAGAGTGCAAATCTGGAGCCCGACCTCATGGCCGAAGCCCGCGTGTAGCTGACTGCAGTGACCCCATACCATGATTTCAGCTGCTTTCAGGTCCTTCCCTTCCAATAAGAGCAAGTGAATGAGGACCGAGCAAATTAATTCAGCGAGGCTAAATCGCAGCCTTGATTATATGCAACGTAAGGTAATGACGGTCTTGGGCCGTGACGGCAGGTTGCTGGCATTCTCGCTGCTCACCTGTTGCTCATGCCTCTGCCCCAGGGGGGAAGCTCCACTTTGTTTATTTCCCAAACTGAATCATTTCAGACATCTGGCCGAGAAGACGGACAGAGCGAGCCGGAGGAGCCGAGGGGGTTCACCTGGGCCGAGGGCACCGCACCTGAGAAGGGGGCTCCGGGCGAGCACCGCTCGGCTTGCCGGAGGAGATGCTCGGTGGAGCCGCAGCCCTCGGCGTGGGCCGGCAAAGCTGCGAGGAAGCTGAGGAGCGGTATCGTGGATGTCAGTAAGACGTGAGCGTCAGCCCTGGATCCGCACCCGCCTGAACTCCCCAGGTATTTGGATACAGAGTGAAGTCTTCACTTGACCGGTGTTAATAGAAATGCTCTGCGTTGCGGGGGGAAGGGGATTTACCCACGCCGCTTTGATTTGGCGGTGAGAAAAGGAGGGCCTGGCTTCACTCGTGGGAGCTGGCTGTCGCCGCCCGGTGCCACCGACAGTGTAAACGTCTGTCGGGGGCCCTGCTCGCGGGCTTAGCCCTTCAGCCCAGCAAGGGGCTTCCTGAGCTGGGCCTGCCAAAAATACGGATGTTGGGATCTGGTCGTTAGCACATACAATATGTCTTTTTGTTTTGGTATGTAAATCTTTTTATTTAATGGTAAATAATGCTGTATAGGTGACATAGTGATGGATAAAAAAACCCCATAAAATAGCTTCATAGAAAAAAACCACAGATGTGTTAAGAGCATTTTGGTTTGGTTTTGTTTTCCCTATTGCAAACCTCTTCATGTTTCTAAGACCTTGTCTGCAAAGGGCTTTTAGCCTCTGCCTGGACTGTAGCAGCGTACCTGATGCAAACCGCTGGTGCAGATACACTGCCACTAAATACACGATGGCCGGAGCGGCAAATACCCACTGCAAATGCAGGGTATGGACAGCAAGGAGGGAAATGAGCATCCATGGGGCAGGCTGTGGAGCGTGAAGAGCCCGGTGATAGTTTTTATAGGTGTGTTTGTTTATTTTTGCTCAGGGGATGAGCTAGAGAGAAGGCAAATAACTACCACCAGGGAGCAAGGTGGTGTCGGGCAGGAGGTACAAGACACGGTGCGGAGCCGCGGACGCTCCGGTAGCCAAGGATGTCTGGCAGCGGTTAGCCAAGGATGGCAGCGGTTAGCCAAGGATGGCAGCGGTTAGCCCACAGGGCCACGCGTGGCGTGAGGCCACCGCGCCTCGGGGTGGGCACCCGGCCCGGCCAGCAGGCGCCCAGGCCGCGTCGCCCTCCCCGGCAGTCACTCACCTACCGCCAGGCCGCCAGTTCTTCAATTCGGCGGGAGCCAGCACCCACCGAAGCCGAGGGGAGTTTGGCTCAAGCAAGAGGGATGTAGTTGTGCTTTTTAGTGATCAAGTATCGCGTCTAATGGAACCTGCTGCAGGGGAGAAAGGCTGATCTTAAACTGATCATTCCTTGTTTAGATATGACTTAAAGTAACTGGTTTGGGGGAGCAGCAGTGCCTCCGCTGATCCCAGTGAGAAGCGTCCTCCTGCCGACACCGGCTGCAGGTCCCAAAATTACCACCGAGAAGGACATCAAAGGCCCGCTATCCCGTCTTTTCCCTCACCCACTGAAGGACTGAATGAAAACCAACAGCACGAGCTGCTCTGAGCCGCCAAGAGCTGGGGAACCGGACTCGGTTTCACCTCCCCTCCCTGTATCATGTCGGCAGAAGCGGTCAGCCGGCGGTTAGCCGGGCTAAGGGGCAGGGAATGCAGCCGTAGAGAGGTGATCATTAAACCTGTCATGAACAGGGGCTATTACCACAATTAGTGCTGACAAGATGGGATACAGATGCATGAACTTCCCATTGTTTTTTAAATATATCCGGCTTTCTGTGGATAACCACTTGTTTGTCAGTTCAGGACATCCATAACTGGCTCTTACTGTCACATTTTGAAATTTTAGCGCATGATGGAAAAATAAAAGCACGTAGGGGGAGGTGTCACTAACAGCAAGTGATTAATGCTGGCACTGTCAGCATTTCAGATGGCGTGAGCCCATCTCCATGCACTCAAGAGCTAGTAATCTGTATCCTTGTTACTCATCAGCATGTGTCTAACCATAACTATGTTTTTAGTTACACGGCAGCAGAAGTATGCATGTTGTTTTTCAAGTATGAAAAGGCCTTTTCCTTGTGGCTGGAGTTTCCTATGCTAATTTGCCAGCCTCTAAACTTTGATCCTAGTCTAGCGTAACTGCTGTAAGATCAAGAGCTGTGTTACATGTACCGCAACAAGTGATGAAGACGAAGAAAAGGCAAAGGTGATGGGGAGCAGGGGTTACGGCAGCTGAGTCGGAGCATGTGAGTTATGTCCTGGGAACAACCTGCTCCAGATCAAGTTGTGCATGAGGACTACAGTTCTTGCAGGAAGGGAAAAATCAGAATTTTCAGGGGACCCAAAAGTTTAGTTCAGCGGGAGGATTACCTGTGTGTTGGCCTCTCCTTCCCCGGCACGTTTTGTTGTGCTCTTTTAAAAGAGCTGTCATTGAAATGTAACACCTTCTTGAAATGCCCGTGGCAGTTCTCCTGCCTGCGCTTCCAGCTGGGCACAGCTGGGCTGCTCCACAGCTGGCACTTCAAACATGACTTCTTTGGGACTTATGTTAGCCAATTCCCATGATATCATAGCATATCTGTATTTCCTAAATCAAGGACTGGGTTCTGTAGGCAATAAGTGTCTCTTGAAAGCCACATTGTAAGCCTAAATATTTAAAAAAAAAAATCTTTACTTGTGCCACAGAAAATATAAAAAATGTTAATAGCAAATCTAAGATTGCATCCTTTGCATTCTGGATTCGGAGCCTGTCAAGATTGCAGGCTTTGTTTATACAAGCACTGATGTCTTATTTCCTTTTTTTAGATGAACACTAGTTTTTATTTTGTACTTGACTCTGGTAAATGAAACATAGGAAACCCACAGGTTCCCCCAAGGCTGACTGTGAGGGCTAGAAGTGCTTTGGGAGCGGTGCTTTTCAGCAGGTTGGGAGATCGTTTGGTGCCTTAGAATTAAGAGCGTGGCTATTTAGTATTCCTCCAGGCAAAAGATACTGCTAAATATAATATCAAACTATTAAATAAGGGTGATGGGGTGTAAGCTGTTCCACACTGCATGATTCTTTGTATATTTGCAGAAAACTACTAATGAATTTCTAAAATCAAACTGCAAGCTGGATTTTTTTCTTGCTTAAAAAACAACTGCTCTTTTCATGGCGTAATGACTATGATGTTGATCATTACCTTCAGTGCTGTGTACTGAGGAGGAGATGGATGGAGTAATAAAAAAGTATAAAAGGCTTCATGAATTGGTGTTGCAAACTGTTAAAGATAGAAATAAAGATGGATCAGTTAAGCATGTTTTTTTCCAGGAGTGTTGTTCTTTGAGATAGTCAGAGGAAACTTAATATTGCTATAAAATCTGGTATCCCTTGCACAAGAAAAATAAGGAGGTAATAAGGAGAGTTTAAAGCGTTTAAAAATAAGTTTCTTAATAAATATCAGTTCTCAATGGTTTGTATCATGCTTTCTTTGCCTTGGCAGGAACAAAGCAAATGACACCTAATGACAGTTCTTATAGCTGATCATATCCTAAAGGCATCCAGATTTCACACGTGGATTAGATATTCCACAATATACTTTCAGTAACTACATTCATTATTCACTATTACATTTACATCACTGTTAATTACAGTGTCACCAGAGTAGTCCACTTGTCTATTACAGACTTAAAATCTTGAAAAAATAATAGTGCTCTAATTTATTCTAAGAATACTGTATGCTAAACCAGCCCTGTAGTTTGCAGACTACACAACTAACACATCAGCGTACTACAAAACTATTGCTCCTATTACTTTAACATAAGAGATGAAATAGAACTTCAAGTGTATAATGACTTAATACTTACTAGGTCCAAGATGTTACATCTATGCGTATTTTCAAGGAATTAATAAAATTATTTAGGCCTCCAGAACGCATAGTTCATTTCTGCTTGTTTACATAAGAAGCAATTATTGCCAAACCCTTCCGTGGTAATCAGCAATACCTCGCTACAAGCAAAACTAATGCTCTTGCCTGCGTTAACACCCTATTCTGGAAGAAAAGGGAGCTGACTCAGTACATGCAATTGAGCTCTCGGAGCTGTCTCCCAGGAGCAAAACAGGTTATGTGGGAACACGACCTTGGTGAGCTGTGCTAATGACTGTGATTCAAAATTCCAGGCTTTTGTCTCAACTAGAGAAACAGACGAGCCAAAATGCCTTTAAAAACAACACAAATAACACTAAACAAAGTGCCAATACAGTTTAAAAATTTTACAGTGAGTAAACTGATGATCCCCAGCTAAAGTATGGTCAGTTTTTCCCAAGCTGTCTAAGCATGAAAGCTTAATATATTAAAACCACACTTTTTTTTTTGTTTGTGGAAGGTCTCTGTGAATACCTGTGCTATTGTGTTGCTGGCTGCAAGGGCAGGCAACAGTCCTCGTCCGCAGCGAGTACTGAGCGTACTGTGTCCTTCCCGAGCTTAACTGGCTAGCACAGACAAGCCCGACGTGCATTTTGTGAGTTAGTTATAGTTTGAGAGCATAAATCCATGTTCGTTGTCTTCTTGCCAAAGGTAATGGGTATTTCGACTGGGGTTAGAACGTCTTGGCACGGGTTGTCTCCAGAAAGGTCCAGCACACAGAACTCAGGAGGAAACACTGCTCACGTTTAAGCTGGATCACCCTTTCAGGACTTAAGATTTCTTTCAGCTATGATGTTCTCCTGCAAATGTAATAGATTTTTGGTCTCCTAAGGGAAAGATTTAAGGGAACAATCCCTTAAAAATATTCACTGCACATACAAAGTATTTGTTGTTTCTAATTTTTATAGACATTTGCATATATTCTACTTCCATTTCTTAGAAATACCAGAGGAGAGAAGAGGTACGGAACGCGGTACTTTGAAGAACACATGTATGATCCGTTAGCTGATGAAGCAAACATTTTGCAGGGATGCAGATCATGGTACACAGATGTTCTCTTGGTGTGCGGTTAAGCAAGCGTGGTTGTAGTCTGCCTCACACATGAACTGCCTTCCTTAACCTTAATCCCTCTGATCCTTAGACCTTTCCTGTGTCAGGTGAGGACGAATGCTCCATGTGCTCCCAGATATCGCTGGCCTATTTTCCCTAAACCCAGACCACCCTATATCTGAACTCAGAGTGTTGTATCACTTTAATCATCAAAGAGATCACACTGTCTTCAGTTATTTATGCCTTCGTAGAGTTACTTCAGAATAATGCCAAGATGTAGGAGGATTATAAAATCATACTTTCATTATTGCACCTTCAGCTATGAATTCTTGAATGAGACCTTGCTCTTGAATCCTCCTGCCTTTATTCTCTGCATATTTTCTTTTTATTCTCTGTATATTTTCTGATTTTACTTGTTACTGTGAGTGCTCAGTTCTATATGCTTTCTAGAGCTTTCTATATGCTTTTTGTGCTTTCCAATATGTTTTCTAACATGCTTTTATAATGCAGAATAGACTGTTAGTGTGTATTGAAGTATATTAGTATTTGATTTATAATTTATTTTTCTCTGTTTTTAAACCAGTGATCCCTTTCTCTGGTATTGCAGTGAGATAGCCTTAAAATGTATTGAATTTTGCAATTACTCTTTATTAGGCATATAAAATCTAGCTGCTGGCGAAGTTCTGTTTCATTGCCTGCTGCTTCTGATACCAGATTTCTGATCTCTAAGTAACTGCTATGCGGCAAAGGAGTATGTCCATCAGTCAAAACTTAAATAAACCTCCTCTTATCATTACTGAGGAGGAACTTGAAGAGCGAAGGTTCCCTTAAGCAGTAGGTTGTATGGATTGTCTGATGCAATCAGTAAGGAACACTGTAAATGTACAATTGAGCAGATCTGACATTCTGCTCAGCGTAGCCCAGAAGAACCCAGGGACATACAAGTCCCTAAATAATCCCTATTTTTACACATGTACAAATGTCATAAGAGAGGCTCTAAGGAAATAGGTAACTTTTTTCCCCTCCCGTCCGCTACCAGCACGTCTCAGGTCCACTACTCCGCTGCTGCGTAGCTGCAGCGTCTCCGAAGTGCCCTGCAGAAGCGTGACGGACAAAGTGCACTAAATGCAACCACCCATTGCCTTGCAGGCGTCAAGCAGCAGACGGTCTCGCAGCAACGTGCAGGACCTGCAAAACTGGACGCCTCTGCTCTATCCCTAACGTTTTGAAGGATTCCCTAGTTGAGCTTAGTGAAATCGGTGGGAAGGCTTCCTTTCCATTTCTGTGGCGGGGGGAAGGAGTTGTTCCCTCCTATAGAAAGCCCACTGAAAGCCATTCTTTTGAAGTGTTGCAATTTTATGGAAGCATTGCTGTACTGCACTACAAAGGAAAGCCAAGTGTGTTCGATGAACTTAAGTTTTGTGGACTAAATTTCATGAGTGTTAAAATGATTGATTTTTTTATGCCAAAATGAAATCAGATGCAGGTGTTTGTTCGGATTCAAACAACCCCGGATTCAAAATCAATTTCATGTATGAATGCGTAATGCAGTTTGAATAATCAGACTGTGAGTGTATTGATCAACAGCACCTTGGTGTCTGTGAGTCACAAAACACCTGATTTTTACACACCAGACCGGGGACTTATAGCAATGTCTTTCTTTTTTAAAATGTGTACTATAGTTTTGGTTCTTACACATCCCAACTGCCTGTTTGTATACAGAATTCACCTTTGTTTTTCTAGGAATAATTTCTCTATAGTTAGAGGTTCATCTTCTGATGAACCTGCAGTGCGCGCATTCATTGCTTGAACGATTTCACAGCTTTCTTCATAGTTTAGGCACGATTCTAAATCCTTTCATTCCTACCTTTGTAATTCTGTATTAATTTCCAGTATAACCAAGTTCAGTATAAAAGAATTCAGTACTGTTACACTTAGTCTACACTGTGTGTCTGAAATTTGGTCTGCTCTGAAGCACCTTTGTTATTTATCTCCACCTAATATCCCAGAGAAAGAAAACACATTCATTCACTCTCTTTCTGCTTCTCAGCTTAGAACTTTTCCTGCTGCTTAGGATTCTCAGATCTAAATGCTGGAAGTAATGTTATACAAATATGATGGGGTAGTAGTGACTTATCTCATGAAATGGTTAAGCAGACTTAGACCCTCTCAAGACAAAAAAGCGCATTGCAAATGTGAGGGAGGAGTTCCACCACGAATGCAGTTTGCACAAGAGACAGGATAAAGGGGGGATGTTTTCCCAGAAGGTGTCTTGGGTACATTCGGGCACCTAATTAAGTCATGGTGGTTCCCAAACTGCCAAATATTCGGTAGTTTACCTTAATTTACTCAAATAAATAACCCCAAACATCCGACTTGCACAAGACCCCGAATTTAAGCTTGTTTTGGAAACCCTTGGCCACGTTTGTTTCCTGGTTGAAGTCTTAGAGGGTAAAATGGTTTTGTTTTATGAAAACATTGCACAGTAGTTGACTAAACAAAACCCATTAAATAAAAGCAAACTATCAGAAGCCTTTGCAGGGTCCACCTGCTACAGCAGGAAAGCACTCTTGGGTAGTTTTAGCCGCTCACTGTCTCATCACAGGGTTTATAACTACCGGCTCTATCTGTAACACTACTTCTTTACCATGTTTATTTATTCAGAATTGCAGAAGAAAGCAAGTCTGTCCGGGGAAGGAGCTTTTTTCCTTCTTCCTTCTCAAATATCAGGTGGATACAGGGTAATCCAGCAAACCTGGTGTGTCTCACTCTGGTGGTCTAAAAAGCGAAAGGGCTCTGTGGCCAGTGCTGCTTTAGTGAAGAAGCAATCTTACCCCTGTGCTGCGCCCACGAGAGCTGCGGCTGGAAGGGGTGTTGGCGGACTGGGCTGCGGCGTGCCCGAAGCATCGGTGCCCACGGAGCAAAGCCCGGGAGCACTGCGACGTGCCAGGGAGCCTGGCCGCGGCCGCGGCTGCCGTGCAAGCAGTGCGGAGGGCTGGCACGCCTGGGCTCACACGTGGACTCGGACCTGGGCTTGGACAGTTTTATGGTCTATTTGATGATTACATTGTATTGCAGGACACTGGTTGCTCAGGACATCGCTGTCTTTGGAGCCCATAGGGATCACCTTTTTTCGGCAGGCTCGAGTCACTGTTCGTTGTTTGATGCTTTTGAGTCCTCTTGGCTGCCTTTGAAGCTGTCAGCTCCACTGTAACGTTTCGTTGGCCTGGAAAATGACAGGCGGCTTTTGAGCAAGAAAGTTCAGGAGCAGAAATAAATTCTATTTTTAATCCTGCTTCTGATTTTCCGTGGGCGACACAATTTCTCATAGCGTGGCGGTTCCAGGGTGCGGCAGTGTTGCAGAGCGTGCCTTGCAGCTTGTTTTACAGATCCTAACCCACTTACATGCTTTCCCTAGTTGGAAATTTCAGTTTTGGGGGGTTATCATACTATTAATACCTGAATGGCACTCTGATTTATCGCAGTAGGTTGGCGATATATCTGTGGTATGAGAAAATACAAGAGAGGAATTTAAAGAAGTACTCAAGCATTAACAAAGCTGAACTGTGTCAAGTGGTGATAAATTTTACACTATACCCTTGATCACCTTATTATTAACGTCATCAATCTCTCTCTGTGAAAAGCGGCTCTGGGCATGCCCATATTGCCAAATGTTCTACTAAATAATTAATCATTTGGGGCATGTTGCCAGAGTTTGCTGCTTTCTAATTTAATCTTAGCAACTTACTCATTTGTTCCTTTATTTGGAAACAAAAAGCTTCACGGATAAAAATGAGTCAAACGTACCGATATGTACATGGAGACTATTTAGCATTGAAACCTCATGCTGCTTGCTCTAGAAGTGTTTTTCCATCCTTTAAAACAACACCCCAAAATTAACAGTTCTGGGAATGATCACTTCAGGAACACAAGCTGTTCCTCCTGCCAGAACCCGCATCCCAGCTGGCTCTCCCTGCCCCTTCGGTATTAGCTCAGCCCTCTCCACGTTTTAAGAGGGCATCCAAAATGCCACGCTACCAGGGTATCTTTAGAAATAGAACACTACGATGCCAGTGTGATTGTTTAATTAAAAATATCCAGGGATATAAGTCCCTTTGTTGAACTGGTTATTGTTTGTAGCTAAAGCCAAATAAGTTCTAAGCAAACAGTTTAAAAATGTTACCTTCTTTTTAGTTAAAAGACATTTCATTTAGAGTAGTACTGTATTAATTTGTAGCATTCAATTATTTAATGAGTCATGGAGAAAGTTTGTTGATTCTAGAGTCATTTATTTTTCACAAGTTTGAAGGCGTACAATGAAATATATTCTATCCAGATCACGAGCTTTGTCCTACCCAAGCCCTTCTTCAGTTGTCTCTGTTATTTCACATAAGAAGTCAATTTGGTTTTAGTTTAACCATATGTACCTTCCTGAAGTACTTAATTTTGTTTGTGTCCCTCCAGGGGTTTTTAGCTAAAAGCTCTCACATCTGTTGTATCGGTGACGCTGTTGTTGTTTTCCCCCTCTAGCTTCTTCCCGAGTATCAGTAGGCAGCAGCCTGCTCATCAAAGATTAATGCCAACCTTCCGCACATATTTACCCATTCATAGAGTCTCCTCTTTCAGTGTGGCTCACAGTTTTGTTTTTATTAATTCCCCCTGGATGTTAGTTAGAATTGGCCAAAGATAACATTGGCTTTCTGTTCTCTTTCCTGATGAGTCAGTTGACTGTACTTCAAAATCAGTATTTTCATAAGATCACTTGCAATCTTCCCTGCTATTTACTACTTGCTATTCATTCTCCGTTGTTGATCAAAACATATGGCAGTGGTTTTTTTTCCCCTTGACTGGATGCCTGAAACTTTTTTAAAGGGAAAGTGAGAATAGTTAATGAGCTTTTCCTTCTGAAAATTAAAAAAAAATAAGCAAGTATTTGTGAATATATGAATGCGGTTAGTAGGAGCCATGAACGTTCTCACAGATACTCCTTCCCTGCCTGAATGCTCTAGGGTGATACAACAACTTTTTCCTGCCTTTAATTGTGCTATTGTGCCTTTTTATTTAAAACATAAATCAGCTACTATTTTAACTTGTCATTTCCTATCATTGTGCGTAGCTTCTATAGGAAAGGTCACTGTCTCCCACAGTCACTAGTGCAGTTTAAATTTCCAATTATAAACACAGGTTATCAATCATTTTATAGGTGACTATTGTGTCTACTATAAATCCCCATATTCTTTGGTTTCCCTACGGGATACTCAGCATAGACCCGTACAAGAAAAGTGTGACAGTGTAAATGACACATTACACCAGTATCTTGCAAAGCCCTGCTCTGTAAAAAAACTACATTTAGGCAAAAAGGTGCGGTAAAATCCCTGATATCATGAACAGCTTTGCCTATGCTATATGTAAACATCAGGAATCTATAAAGAAGGTCAAGAAAATACTGAATACATGTAGGAATCTGTTTAAATCAGTATGTTGTTGTTTGTGTATATATGTATGTATTTTTAAACCTTAGATGTCTCTAGATTTGAGGTTGCTTAATCAGCGCGGGCTGCAGCTGACGTTTCAGCCCTGATGCTGAGCTGAATTAGGCGCCACGGGGGCTGCCAGGGACCAGGCGATCCAGCCCCGAGTACTGTCTCCAGCCGCCGCCGGCACCAAAGGTACAGGGCGAAGTTTAAGAAATGTCACTGTAGACTAATGGATTGGACACAGTTTAGTCTTTTTAATCGTAACGCCTTAGAAATTGGTTTAAACACTAATGAATGAAAGCTTCAAAACCTGTTAGGATTTACTAGTTAGTTCTAAGTATTTTTGTTGTTATTTGAATGGCTTATTCCTATCTAAATTGTATTCCGATACGGAATGCACGGGACAGCTTTTTGGGACGTAACGAATGCTCTGTGACGACTGTCTGACACGCGGTCCCACACACGGGAAGATCCTGGTGGGCTTGGACGGTTGGTATTTGCAGGGCAAGGAAAGTACTTCAGCTGCTTTGGTGCCTGCCACAAGCTTGCAAGCTCCTCAGTTACAGGCATGGAGTGCTAATTTGGATAACGGAGCTGGTACCTCGCTCCAGACAAAGTCAGTGAGAACGGGGGGACATCAACACCAAAGGCCTTACAGTTTTTCAAAAAACATCTTGCTGGGGTGGTATGTCATCATGAACTCCTCATTTACCCCGAATACTACTAGGGATACAGCCAATAGCTGTGTCTATTTGGAATAAATATAGCTAGTTACACGGTTAGCTTTTGGATTTCAAATAACTCAAAAGTTCAAGCAAACTTAGAATACGCACATTGATGCACCCTGTAATAAAGGTAAGGCTGAAATACCAAGTTTACAACAAATCCGTATTTGGAGTTAAAGTTTCTTTGGAATCTCCTGCTCATAAAACTTGATAGTATTCAGATCTAGCAGTTTAATAAGGGTCACATTTAATTTCAAGTTGTGGATTCCATGCATTTCTCCAAGTGAGGCTTTTGCCAAGGTATTTTACTGCTCAGTCGCTGGTGATTACCTGGGAGCAAACAAGAGAACAGGGAGTTCAGCGTGAGATCTGATGCTGAGCAGATGAGCTCTGCGCTGTCTGGTGCTTTATCTCCCATCTTCCGTTATGTAAAACTCTCTTGTAGTTTTATCCTGAACCTTCCTTGCCTTGCATGAAATGTGAGAGATTGCATGACACAAATCTAGGAGTCCTTTCCTTGTGCTCATATTCACATTGTATTTATTAAGTTTACTCTGTCTCTACCAACGTAAGTGAATGGTTTGGCAGAAAGCCACCTGAATTCCCTCCTGTTGCAGAAATGCCCACATTTTCCACCTTTGAAAAATGACTTTCTTCCCCTTCTAAGTCTGCTTATCCTTCTTCACTTTTTCCAGTGAGTGTGAAACTGTTTTAAATACAACCTCTCCATCCTCCTACCCGTATTTCAGTTAGCATCCCTTTTGCTTGGGTAGCTCATGACCTTTATAGCTGAGATAACTCCTGTAGAAAATGTTTTCCTGCTTTTCAGAACTGTCAGTGGCCATCTCTTCTGTTCCAGTTCTGAACACTTGGAAGCGTTTATTCTGGTAACTGAGGTGACTGCCTTAGCTGGTTTTTGGATGAGGAGTACATGCCCTGTTAATCTGGTTTTAGTAGGGGTCAGTATATTCCCTGTCCCTCGAGGACTCCGCAGATGACCAGAGATGCAAACGGCACTTCTTCCTCTGAAACGCCGTTACTGGGGGGGGGGGAGGAGGGACCATTTGTGGGACATACGCCGTGCGCGGCGGTCAGCTGCACAGTTTGTAAGTGGTACGAAGGGGCTCGGTGCCTGAGGATCTGCAGGTGAGGCTGTGTTCAGACTGCTTCCCCTAGCATTCCAGCCCTAGCGTCCCCCTCCGCGTGCTGTGCCCGGGCCGCTCGGCCCTACGGGCTGTGCGAGAGGAGCGCTTGACCTGCACAAAGGGAGGAAAACAAACCGAACCCTTCGGGCAACGGTGGCTGCCACTGCTGCAGCCACAACCACGCGACCCGCTGTAGTTAAATCTGTCTTCTGGGCTTTGAAACTTTCTTCCCATTTGTTGTTTTTATTTCGCTTATCTTTGGCAGGTGCTCATTTATTCTGTCTTTCAGTATTGTATTACGCCGGTTAAATGAAAACCTTTAATTCTGAAGGAACGTTTGCGGGATCTGGATGAGTCAATATCGATAACAGAGGTCCTCTGTGACTGTTCAGTAGGAACCCAGCCTCGAGCAGTACTAACCAAAGCTTGCTGCGAGCGATGCCAGCTTTGAGGAGGAATGAGCGGTCCTCGTTCAGTTCTGTCAGCAGGGATCCACGTCACGAGCCTCTGCAGCAACTGCCACTAATGACACCTTCAGTTAAAACCTCAAACTCAGTAAAAGCTCAACGGCAGCCTCAAACCCTCAAGTTCTTGCAGCAGCCCTGGGGTTTGAGACGCCGACCGGAGCAGCGAGGCAGGCGGAGGAGGGCAGCTGCCCCAGCACACGGGGGCAGGGACCGCGGGGCTCTCTGCCGCCTTGTCCCTCCACGGCCCGCGTCCCCCAGGGACGCCCGGCGCTGCCCGCCGCCCGCGGCAGGCGGGGGCCGGCCCCGCACCGCCACGGCTGCCTGGCCGTAACCCGGGCGCGCCGCCCGCCGCCGCCGATCTGCCGGGCTCTTCGGAAGGAGATCGGGAAGTCTAACGCTTTGCACAGAAACACGTTCAGCGCCACACACGTTAACGCGCCTCAGGGCTCCCGCCGAGGCGAGGCAGCAGCGCGCAATCATGCGCCCACGGCGAAATGAACCTTTTGCATCGTCCGTGGGCTTACGCGGCTACCCACGGCTGCCAAAGTAACGGCAGTAACGGCGGCCTGCAGGCCACCGGCACGCGTTTCAGCAGCGATCACAGACACCCAGGGCGGGCAGGAGGGGGTCGGGCAGCCACCCCCCGCGCCAGCCCCGCAGCCGCCCCGCGGGCGCGCAGGCGCAGGTAGGCCCCCGCGGATGACGCGGCCGGGCACGGGGGGCGGGCCCGTCGCTGGCCCCGCCCATCCCCGAGGGTCGGCCCTCCCCGTGCCCCGCCCACCGCCGCGGATGACCTGTAGTAACCCCGGTCGGGCTCGGGCCCCCCCCCACCGTTCCTCGGGAGCCCGGCCCCGCGCGCCACCGGCCCCGGCCAACCAGGAGGCGCGGAGCCGCACACGGGATGAGGGCGCGCGGCGGCGGCGGGCTGCCCAGCCGCGGCTGAGCCCAGCCACTGGCGCGGCGCGGCCGGGGGCGCGCACTCGGGCCGCGGCGGCGGGAGCGGCCGCGCCGGGGCGGGTGGAGGCGGCCCGCAGCGTGCGGGCGCCGGCCGCGGGCGTCCTCTGGGCCGGGGCCCGGTGAGTGCGGGGCTGCGGGGCGCGGGGAGGCCGGCGCGGGGGCGGCTGCGTGGCCCTGCGCCGCCGGGAGCGCGCCCGGCCCCGCTGTGGTGAGGGGCCGCCGGAGCGGGCGGGCGCCTCGCCGGGCCTCCCGGGGCTGCAACCCGGGGCGGGGCGGCCTCACGCCGCCTCCGCGGGGTCGAGTGTGGGGGCGGCGGCCATCCGGGCTGCGGTGATGCTGAAGCGGCCCGGCGGGGTGGGGTGGGGGGGCGGCAGCGAGAGCCGCCTTCGGCCCGGCTTGCGGTGAGGGGCGGCCCGGCTGCGCACCGCCGGGTCCCCCCGCGGCGGCCCGTCGGCCTCCCTGCCGCTCCGAGGTGCGTACCGCCCTCGCAGGGCGCCGGGGCGCACGGGAGCGGCTTGCCGGCTAATTAGTGAAGTAATAGGCGTTTTTTTCTTCTGCTTTTCTTTGTGTTTCGGCTCTTACGTGCGGGGAGGTGGAGGAGGCACGCCGTGAGTCACCGAGCCGGCCGGGGCTGGGGGAGAGGGCTGCCCGCCGCGGCCGCCCGGCAGGTACCGGCCCGCCGCCCGCCTGGCATCGCCGCAGCTCGGCGCTCGGCACCGGCGGCGCCCGGGCGTGCGGGTCGCGGTCTGCGAGCGCGGGCAGCGGGGCAGCAGCGCGGTGGCAGCGCTGCGCGTCCGAGTTCCCAGCCGGATTTTGCTGTTCCCACTCTGATTTGTAGGGGTTTGGTGCTAGATTGGGTGCTGAGGTACGTTCCCTTCGTGCACTTGCTCGGGAGAGATCCCAGGGGAACGTTGTTCACCCCAAGTGTAGGGGAGAGGAGCAAGCGTTAAAAGATGATTTCAGACAGTTCCATTAACAGCATGAGGTTCAGTTTGTGGGACCCGTACAGAATCTTTGGGAAATAAGCAAACAGTAACCTTCAGAAAAACTAAAACGGTGACTTGAGTAAAAATAGTTGTAAGGTGGTTCATGTGCACTGCTAGATTTTTTTTTTAACTTGCTGAAGAAATAACCCCCACAAAACACGTAATAATTATGTACCACAACTGGTATATAATTTTTTAAAAATGAGAAGTACTGCATTTTGCTTAGAAGTACCAGATTCTAGAACATGGCTTTTTTTTTGGCCTGCGAAATGGATTTGCTAACACCAAACGTCAAATTCTTGTATTTAAATAGCCTCACTCTCTAACTTTAAAAGTGTTGTTATCAGTACAGAGTTTGAAAAAGAGCAAAACCAATGATAAATTATTTTGAGTACTTTTAAAAGTCTGTTAAGGATAAGGTACTCATCTTTACTCAAAATATTTTAGAATATTATAGAAGTCTTAAGGAATATTTGAGTTGACATGAAGTTTTTTTATTATATTGTTCTAAGCATCATGTAAAGAAAAAGCATAAAATGAAACCCAAAAGACTTAATGGGATTTCTATCTGGTTACATTCAGCTGTAGAAATAGTCTTTCTCCAGAGTGGACTTAGCATCTCATTGTGCAAAAATTCACTGGGGCATATGACTCTCCCCCCCCCCCCGCCCCCCGCCCTGGGAAAAAAAGAAAAAGTCAGAAACGCTTGATGCGTTATCAGGTCCTAATTATGTCCTAAGAGAAAGATAATCATCTGGGTGCGCTCATAAGACTTTATACTCATAACCATCTGCACCACTGAGAGAGCAAGCACATCTCATAGTATTTGCCTGTCCTGTGTGCTTTGAAAAGTTGAGGAAAGCCATTGTTAAGCCTGGTAATTCCTCCTTGTCCTGTGGATTTATGCTCCAGGAATGGTTGAAGCTAAACATTGTGACTGAAAGACTTAATTTTCTTCGTAGTTGTTCAGCATGTTTGGTATTGTTAGTCCCTAGAAACAGGAGGTAGGTCCAAATTCCGTGCTTTGTATGTTCAGTTTTGATGGCTGGCTGACACACTTGGGTGAATCTGATGGATCTGCTGATCTATGTGGTCAAAACTTCTGAAACACATAACATGCTCAGCCTGTGGTATGGATCCAGCGCCTATCGGCTGGTCAGGAAAGCAAGCTTCTTGCTAATGGCAACAGAATCCCTTGGAGAGAAGCAAACCTACCACATTTATTCTAAAGTAGCCCGTTCGATCCTCAATAAGCTGTCGCGTGGTTCTGAAAGCTGTGCCATCTCCAAGTGTCCCATTCCACTCAGAGTAATCGTGAAGATGATAAAGCTCAGCCTCACTGTTACTCTGCGTATTTCCCAGTCGTGTATGTGCTGGTGTACTGTGGTATTTTGAGAGAGATGTAGCTTACAGCTGTGGAGAGGGGTAGGCTGTCCCTACCTCTGTGTCCGCAGTGCTCTGGGGCTTTGACAAGAGCCCTATTAATGTCCTGCAGCGAGGTGTCAGGACTGTGGTGTGTTGAATCTGGTTCCTCTTTTCGGAAGCGTTGATGGGCAGTTCCCGTCTTCCCCGCTCCATCCCTTGCGCTTGGAGGATCCTGATTACGTGAGGGCACCGAGCAGAGCGTGTTGGGCTGAGTATGCTGGCGTGTGTAACTTTCCGATTTATGACACTGTTACAAAACCGTAATGCCTATGAAAAATAATTTCTCAAATCAAGAGATCTGATTCAGGCTGAAGCCTCAGAAAATCAGAATGGTATGTATTGGAAAACTGATAGTCGTTGAAGAACTAGAGGAAATGTCTTCATGCTTGACTTAAAGCATGGTGTGCTCCTGCTGAACTGGTGAGCGTTTAAGCCATTGATTCCCCCAGCCCACATTTAGTGCTGATGTAGGGCTTTTATTTCTCCTTTCTGTAGATCAGTGAATGGTTTGAGCCACAGTCATACTAAAGACCAAATTTTTATCAGTGAATCATCAAGACATCTGGAACAAAGCAGCACACATGGCTCAGGACAAAATTTGAGAGAACTATGGATAAAGCATCCTTGTTCAAGGAGATCCAGCTATGGAGTAAATTTCCAGAAGGTAGCAGTAAGAGCTGAACCCTTAATTGTTTAGAAATCTACACTTTCTTTAAAAATGTATGTTCCAGTGGAAGAGTAACTAAACTGAAGCCTGTCCTGACAAACAAGCTGTTATTTACTGCCATGGTGACAAAACCAAAGGAATAATGCAGTGTGATGCTGCAGTGTTACCCGACCTTACAGACTAAGTTCAGGTGCCCTGAGTTCCACTCAAGCCCCTTTTCTCAGTCAGTGGAGAAATGTAGGTGGTTTTGGAGAGCAATTCAGAGAATTTACATAAGATGCTGAATGGGGAGCTGCCTGAAAGCCAGCTAATAAGAAATAGGAGGCAGAAGGATTTATGTGGAATTTAGGCCATCTGAATATGGCCCTAAGATGCGACTTAGTACTCCTAAGTAAGGTGTATTAACACTAAGAAGACTTGGCTTCAATTTCTATCCATTTCATCTGCTGCTGATTACTAAGCAAATTTACCATTTAAACAGCTATTTAAGGGTGGGGTTTTCCTGGCTTTGCTTCCTGGCAGCAGTAGCCCCTTGCACCAGCACAGCCCGGGGCAGGCCTGGCTGGGGAGCAGTGCTGCTGGAAAGGCCCTGGGGGTCATGGTGGACAGCAAGCTGAGCGTGGGGCGGCTGTGTGCCCTGTCCTAACAAGAGGACAGCCAGCAGGTCAAGTGGAGCGATTATCCCCTTCCACTTGGCACTCGTTAGACCGCATCCAGAATACGGCATCCAGTTGTGCTGCCCCCCAGGACAACGTTGATAAACTGGGCTGAGTTTAGTGAAGAGCTACCAAGATTGTCTTGAGGTGAGAGCTTTTGCCTTGTGAGGAGAGGCAGAGGAACTGTGCCTGTTGTTGAGCCTGGAGAAGAGAAGGTTTGGGGAGCCCTTCCAGCACCTATGGGGAGGTCCTCAAGAGAGTGAACCCAGGTTCTTCACAGTGCTGTGTGGTGGGAGGATAAGAGACGGGAGGCATGAATTGAAGTCAGAGAGGTCTGTGTCTGTAAGGTATTTTTCACTGTGAGGTTGGTCAAGCAGTGGGACTTGCTGCCTGGAGAGGTTGTGCAGTCTCCTTCCATGGAGGTTTTCCAAATCCAACTGGATAAAGCCCTGAGAAAGCAGGTGTGATTTCATGGGTGACCCTGCTTTGAGCTGGAGGTTGAACCAGAGGCCCCCTGAGGTCCTTTCCCACCTGAATTATCCCATGGCTCTACGTAGTTTCTGCCCATGGAGCAGTCACAGTGAAATTTTCTGAGCCAGCTTATTTAGTGCTGCATGCGGTCTGGCAGTGCAGGTTTACTCATCATACTTGGAGGAATATAGCAAGCACTCAAGCCGATCTTAAGCAGCTCTCAAATGGCAGGACTTTATTAGTTTAATTACGCTGTTAGAGTTGGAAGAACTGCTCTTCATCCCAAGATCCTGATCTACATCAGGGTTTGCCATGTAGTAAGGCCTGAAGGGCTCTCAAAGGTTTCAGTACTCTGCTTCGAGATGCAGTGTGGGATCTAATGATTTTGAGGATGTTGAAGGAAATTACCTAGGCAAGGCCATATCCTAATCACATCTCCTGAATGGCTATTACTAAATCCAGGGCCATGAGAGGAGGGGGAGTGCAGCTATCTGAAGGAAGCTCAAATCTTATTCTGCATTACCTTCTAAATCAATTAGAGAAAAGTTGTTCAAAACTCAAAATGGTTTTAGAATCAGCCCATTTCAAAACTTGCAACAGTCTTTACTGATGCTTGGGAAGGAATTACTCACACATGTGTCCTCGTTCCTTAAGAGAGCCTGCGGCTCACGGGAAGTCCAGGTGCTGTCTTTGTGTCTGTAATCCCGTAGGAAGAGGAGGAGGAGGTGGTGGCAGTTTGTCAACACACGTGCATTGGGAAGTCGTGTTTCCCTTGGTGTTAATGAGGCTTGTTAATTATGAAGATGTGCTAGTTAATGATGATATCTGAAATGGGACAAGCTGGCTTCTCAGTTTTATGAGTTTCCTGGAAAGCAGGGAAGATGGGATTATTGAAAGTTACTGATTTATGGGTTTTCACTGTTGATAGTGGAAAACAGCAATAACAAACTGCAAGCCTTTTCCCATTTCACTTAAAAATTGGAAACCTAGTGCTTTGGTTTTTTAGGTACTGTGTCAATATCATCCTTACCCTGAATGCTTGTATCTACTAGATGAAACCAGTATGAGACCTGGAAGGGGAAAATAGATAATAAAGATTAGAAGTGACTTGCTGAAGATTAAGCAGCAGAATAGCAGTAGTACTGCGCTGCCAGATCCAGTTCCCCATCTATTTGCTGTGTTACGTTACTGTCTGTGTAGAACATTCTCGCCTCCTGTGATAAACTCATAAGGATACTGTGAACTGAAAACTATATAAAAACAGTTTTTCTGCGTCTTTAGAGGAGAGATTTTTCTGCCTTTCTGCTGTCTAGAACAGGGTATGGAACGCGCCTCATTTTGTTCAGGTTGACTACTGAGACATGCGAGACGCCTCGACCATCCGCAGGAAGGTTTTGCATGGGTTCTTTGCTTGACCAGAAGACTTCAGAGCAATTAGCGCAGTATCATACATCAGTGTGCATGATGACATAAGGTTTATTGGATCAGACAAACGGTATGATTTCCACGAACCAAAGTTTTAAGACAGTATCAGAATACAGTCTGTGAAACAGTGGAGCATGGTCTGTGGTTGTTTCACCAAACCATTATCAAAAGCAAAGTTTTTGGGCTCATTCCATGAGAACCTATGAAAAATGTGAAAAGTGGAGCATCTATGTTTAGTTTTTAAAAATTAGATGTGTGTGTAATTTGTGTTTGGTAAAGAGGATGTCTGTAGTCTGTTTTTTAAGTATGTGGGTATGGAGAAAGGGAGAAGGGAATGGGAGAAGCAGGAGGTGACGGCTTTGCAGGAGGATTTAAGTGGTTACGTAGAGAGATGTATCTGCTTTTTTTTGTCTGCAGGTTTTGTAAGGATTTATATGTTTGGTGAGTGCTGAAGAGAAGAGAGATACGGCATAGGAGGGAGACGGTGGTCCTGGTAATGCTCGAGCAGGGAGCTTGATTGTGTGGCAAAATGTGGGTTCAGTCTGTTTTGCAGCAGTAAATCTACAAACTACTTGGAAGGTTCTGTCACTAGGGCTTGTCAGTCACTTATAGCTGCAGTTTAATTGTTCTGATGAAGTATTGCTGCACTGTATTGTTCTAGGGAAGCTGTGAATAGAGAAATTATTTTCCTAATGGACAGCTTTGAGATGCCTAGAAAATATTTTCCAGTTCTGCATTGCTGGTAACTGTGTAGATTTTATTTTTTTTTTGCCCCGCTTGGAGGGGGGGAGATGCTTATGGAGATTTTTATCTAGTTCTCTTACAATCTGCACAAGTAGCTTAACCTGATAACATCCAATACTTTCAAGAACAAGGTACAAATCCACTTCCCAGTCAAGCGCAGCAGGGCTGTGAGCTAGTGCGTGAGTGTCCCAGCCACAAAGGCTGGGCTGCCAGTAGGTGCTGGAAGGTGGTGCGAGGGGGTTTCATCAGGAACACTAACTAAAACAGATGTTCATAAAGAAACTCTTGACAACTCTTGTTTTCAAAAAATCTGTCATTTACCAATAAAATAAGTTTTATTTAAAAAAAAAAATACTCTGTCTGCATCCTGTGTTATGCATTCACGTGTGCAGTTGTGGCCAGGTCCAGGGTGTGAAAGAATGGAGAGATCTGCTAGCCTTTTTTTTCTATGCATCTGTAGATGTGTATACATCTAAGACAACAGAGTCTGAGTACAGTGGTTGAAATTGTATATATTTTAATTACGTCATTAGCTTAATCTTTCGTGATTCTTTCGAGGATTATTTTTAAATACAAGACAATTATTTTGTTTTTTGAAATGTCAGTGGCTTATGAAACAGATGAAATATTTTTATTTATATTCTTCTAGAAATATTTAATAGTTTATTCTGGGCTTCCAATTTGTCAACTTCTATTAATCTAATCTGACCATCTGTGTAACACAGGCAAAATAATTTTGCCTGAGAATATTCACAAAATTCCTGCAAATGCTGTTTGTACTATGGCATCTTTCTTTTTTAAAAAGGTCAATGTTCTTGTTTTAAAAACTTAGTGGCGAAGGCTCTACCCAGCCAGGTACTTCAATAATTTGGTCATGTTTACGTAATCAGAGTCTAAGGGTGTGTTTGTTTTCCCTGAATAGAAAACCAGGATTCCCTTCTGCCAGAAACTCCATCTACCTACATAGTATTTGTGTACTGGTTCTGAACTACTGACTGGAATTACCTCCTGTGAGGACTTAGTTACCTCCTCACCTTCATCCCGTCCAGTCCGTATCTGTGGGCACTGGATGTTGTCCTCTGATTTTCAACACCTGCATTTAAGTTTTATTTTTAAGGGTGACACATAAGGACTTGGCCCTTAGGACCGTGCTTCTTTAAGGCTTCTTCACATAGAATAAAATGGCCTCTAATTTAATGAGTCCTTGTTTTGCGTTTGTTTCATGTTATGCAATTGTTGGGCATGTTCCTAACGGATCCTGCCTTGCTTTGCTTACAAAAAAGAGAAAGAATAATAAAAAGAGAGAAAAGGATATTTGTTCCAGTGTGGTGGAGGAGAGAGGTTGCTGTGATACTCTGTTACTTCTAAGGTTAGGAAATAGGATGATAACTCAAATGAGCAGGGTAGGCATGCTTATGCCGTACTTAAATAAATTCCAGTGCTGGATTTTGAACAAAGGAGTCATTTCCCCAAGCAGTATAGATATAAAATCTAGATAAAGTAGCTCTTTAGAAAAACATCGAATTTGAAATATTTTCTTTCCTTTGCATTTCTTTCTTTTGTAATATTGTATTCCCCACTGTCCCTAGAATTTCAGAGCAGCCAAGAGAAATAAAAACCTAATAAAGTGGTTTGCAGTAAAACAGCCTGCTAGTCTTTCTGTAACTTAAGCTTTTGTGTGACTCCCTGTGGGTCACCCCCCACTTGGAGTGCAAAGAAAGAGCACTGTCTGCTCATAAATATGTGGGGGAACGAGGCTGAAGCAGTAACAGCTGAAACCTGCTTATGTGGTAGCCTTCCCTGGGCTTCATGAAATGCTTAGTTCAGGAACCGTTTGGCCAGCTTTGATGTTGCAGGGAACAGGACTGTGCATCTGGGACAAAGGCGGAAAAGTTCCTATAAGTGGCTTCCAGGTGACATTCCTTTTGGCAACTCGGCATTTATAGTGTCGTGCTTATATCCCTAGGAAGCGTTTGTTTAAGTCCTATTTCTACTGATTGATTGTGTGTGCAGCATTCCTAGCGTCTGATAAATCACAGTTTGGTTTAGTTTGAGCCTTTTTGAAATCTGGAGTTAAATAAGCCAAGTAATTTTTTAGCATTAGGTTCTGAAAAATGGTAGGAGAAAGGTAGTTTCTGTGCATTGCAGTACAATTGGGGTGTATGTTCAAATATAGCTAGTCAAAGTATTTCTGTTAAAACAGCTTAGGAGTCAAGGGTAATCATCTGTAAACCTGTGTGTTTAGGAGGTGGGATTTCACAGATGCTAATGTAAGCAGTCTAAGAAACAGAAGACTGTTTTTGAGAATAGATTTATAACTTGTGGCAGAGGCAAGATTACTAAAAGTGTACTTGAAAATTTCGTATTCACAGAACTTTGAGCGAATTTCATTTCTCCCTTTCTATTTGCGCTCAGGAAAAGCTCCACAAGTTATTTTCTGCATTTATATAGTTGCTGGAGCGAAGTACTGCTTTCGGTATGTCTTGCTTAGTGCTGCTGGAGAGGTTCGCTTCATGAGGTGTGAAACACGCAGTGAGTCTTGTGCAAGGGTTGGCTTGAGGCAGCGCTTCCCGGCTCTGTGATTTCTATAAATTGCACTCCTGTTGCTTTTCTGCTGTGTGGCTTGGGGGGAATCTCTTTGTTGTATTGAGAGTGAATGTTACAAAACGCAGTCTGAAGCATGCACGTGGGCTTGGGAGCAGTAGTCCTTCCCTGAGAAGGTAGTGGTCCCCTCTGACGGGCTTGTGACTTCCATCGTGGCCGGAGGAGAGGGACTGCTCCTGTTCTGGAGATGCAGTCACCACAGCAGAAAGGGGGGTGTGTGGGGGAGAAAAGATGTTCCTGTGGGAGCTTCTTCATTAAGGTTTTTTTGGTAGTAAATCCTTGCAGATGACTGGACACAATAATGTTGTTTAAAAAACCCGAAAATAAGCACACAAAAACCCAAGCAATTGGAACCTGAAAATGTATTTATCCTTCAAAAAAGAAAGTGTATTTGAAAATGTCAACAGCTCTGCCTTTCAGAGTAAGTGGTGAAACATCCCACTTTATCACTTTGATAGCTTTGATCATGCTGTGGATGTCCTTATTCCTCTGAAATGTATTGTAAAATTCATCTTGAACGTATTGTTCATCTGGCTGATGTTTTTCTTGTGAGGAACTTCTCTAAAGACTTGGAATAAATCCTTTACTTTTTCTTCTGAAGCCTGTATCATCATTTTGTTCTCTCAGATTTGCTTTGTTGCTTGACTGTATTCATCTGCTGCTTGCTCTTTAAAGAGGTTCTGGCTTAAGGTTATCCCTAATGAAAGCCCATCAAATAAAGAAGAAATGTTACAGAAAAAAGGCAAAGACATAATATAAATACAGGGGCTTATCAGATTTTGGAGCTGGCCACCTGGTACTTTTTTAAAAATGAATATAGGATAATGGGTAATAATTTTTACTGTCACATTACATGAACTGTAATTCATCTAAAAGTAAATTAGAACATTTTAATGCATGTACACCTTCTGCTGGAGAAAAAAACAGAAGCACCTTTACTGCTAAAAATCTCTGGTATCATTATGTTAGATTTTTGTTCTGATCTGACGAATACATGACTAGAATACAACACACAACCAGATTGAATATACAGCAACAGAACATCTATTTCTGTTTTGATTTTTAAGAAACAAACAAACCAGACCTGTTTGCTCCTTAGCATTTCAGATTTCCCAGAAATTAGAGAATGGATCTAAAGCTGTATTTTGTAGTAGAAAATGGCATATCAAACCATTCTGGTCATTCCCTTCCGTTCAGATGGAGAGCAGAGTCTGCCTCCCAGTGGAAGTACTTAGGAGGATTGTCTTAAATGATTGGAAAATGATGGTAGGAATTGGGACAGTGATAAGCTGGCAGTGATAACTGGGCTGTTACTCCACTTCTCCGGTAGCCAGAGGTTGGGGGTGATGATGAAGCTTCTGGTTTATTTTTATGCAGACTTTTCTCATACTGTGTGTGCAGTGGTATTGGTGTTCCTGTTCAACTGCTCTTCAATGTTTAATTTGTATCTGTCGTTTAAAAATCTAACAGAATACTTGGGAAATAATTTTTTTTGTCTCTTTTTGAGAGTTAATATGCAGATACCAAAGTTACTCTATGGTCTTCTACAGTAGTAAGGTACTTTATCCATTAATTTCTTTGTTTCTCTGACAGAAAAGTGAAAACATTTAATGTAGTGTGGCATTAAATACGTTTCTTAAATGCTCTAACAACTGCTTATGAGATGGAATGGAAGCAGTGTATTGACAATATCTGATAAATCAAAGTGCCTGAAATGAGTAAGGCACTTGTTTGCCAAGAGGCAATATCACATAGTGGGAAGAAAAGGAGACAAAGATGTAGCGGCACTGGATTGTGTTCCTGCCATGGCCCTTACTTCGTTGAATGACTTTGAATAATTGTTTTTATCACACTGTTTTCTTCTCTGTGTTAGTAGTAATGGTGGTGTTAACTTCTTGGGAAGTGCGTTCAGGTTTGCTGACAGTTGTTACCTTTGTCAATCCATTAAATATGTAATCTGTCTTGTATAAGTTAAAAAAAAATAATTTATTTAAGGAAAATAAGTTTTAAAATGTTTTGAATAGGAAAATTTCTAAGGTGCAGAGTTGCAATGGGGTTTGCTTTTTCAGCTGATTTTAGTATCTTGGAAGGGTATTTCTGTGGTAGGTAACAGTAGCTTTAGGAGTGCCTGTTTAAGTGTTGCTCCTGAATTAGTGCTGAACCCATTTTGATTTAGTTCTACTTTTCACCTGTAACAAAGGTTTAAGCTTCAGTCTGTAGCCCATGCAGTCAGACTGTGCGTTGAAAGTCCCATAGTTTTTTTGGGAAAATGTCTACTTTGTGATTATCACTTTAGCTTTCAGGTCCTCATAAATGTTACTGTCTTTGTTTCATTAGGAAGCAGAAGATAGATTTACAAACCTGAGCCTGCCTCTCTCCTGCAACATGCAGTGCTATTTCATACAAGTGGGGCATTGAAGTACGTAGAAGAGAGTGATGGCAGATGCAGGGTTTTAACACCCACTTACCATTACCTTTTCAGAAATAACTGGGTATGCTAAGGATCCGTGTAAGAGAAAGTGCAGCTCTTTGTCCTCAGGAAGTGTCAACTGCTTCTATCTAATTTAGTTCTGTGCTACCACATTTGTCTTCCTGTTGTCTGCCACCACTAGGTGTGATTACCCCCCCCCCCCCCGCCCCTTGGTGTTAATGGGCCTGCTAAGAGGAAAAGAAAATGTTAATGTTTTGCAAACTTTTCTAGATATTTAAACTATTTCCTTTGTCTGGAGATTTAGTTAATATAGTAGAAAGTCTCTCCTTAGGGTAAAGGACTTCTTTGGTTCATGTAATTCCTACTGTTACAGTATCTTGGTGTCTAACAAGTACATAATAATATATTTATCCTAACAACATGCCTTCTGGCTGCCTCCTAAGAAAACAGGAGTATCATTTTACAAATGTAGCATTGAGATGTGAAGGGCATAAATTAAACCCCTTTGTATTTATAGGAATGTTTAATAGCCTACATCCAAAGTTTAAAGGTATTTAGGCTGTAGCACTTGAAACCACCAAGCGTGAGCTCCAAAAAAAGTAAGTAGTGAGATCATTAGTAGTGAGAGCAGAAGGTTAATCCTCCAGACCACAGTTGTTCTCTGATCCCGCAGTGTACTGGTGACAACCAAGTCACAAGGCATTTGGCGTATCAGTCTATGCTGATCTCGGTTCTCCTACAGCTGAGCGGAGGTTTAATTTACAGCGTGACCACCAGGCTCCTTCCCTCTCCTCTTCCAGCTGTGTGTTCCCTCTTTGCGGTGGCATTAATGCCTGTCTATTCATGGTTACCCAGTTTGGGATAGCAGAAGAATAACTTCTTTTGTAGTGCTAATTTTCTGTTGATTTAGGTGCCTGCAATGATTCACCCTAGGCTTAAGTAAGTACCAAAGTTGATAGAAAGGAAAATCCACCCTTCTGCCCTGAGAAGGAGAGGGTTTAAAGTGGATCAGCAAGCTAATCTGTCTCATTCCCAGCCACACAGGCACTTGTGTGTCGGTACAATGGAGGGAAAGAGATGGATTATGTTTTGGAGATGAACAGTCTGTTTTTATTAGCAGCGCAGTGTTAAATCTGCTTGAGCCAAACTGAAACCGTACCCTCAGGCCGTGCACTTCATGAGCAACCTTGGCTGCCCCAGCGGTCTGTTAAACACCTTGGAAGCTGGTTTGTTCCAGGTTACGGTGTGTCTTTCCTCATGGTGTGTGTGTACCCTTGTGTACTTTCCCGAAACGCGTTCATGCACAGGAGTGCCTGAGATGCTGCCAGGACTGCAGTTCAGCTGTGGATCTGCTTACGCTGAAGCCTCCCGGGCTGCGTGAGCAGGAGTGGGAGTGCTGAGGTGGCTCCGGGAACCCGCCTGCCCGCGTTTGTGATCCCCAGCACAGCAACTGGAAGCATTGACAGAGCCTGAGTCGTCACCCAGGGTTGTGTGAGGGGTGGTCACAGCTGGAGGCTTCAGGGCGATCTGAGCAAGGTGGTTCAGAATTACCCTACATGGGTTTGCAGAGAGTAGTTATTCTCCCCACATCCAGAAAATCTGCATCCTTCTGAGAGAAAAGCTGTAATTGGTAGTAATTTTGCTCTCCCACTATACCTCTCTCTGTGCAAGCTAATAGCAGTTCACAACATATGTAGCAGCGAGGAGGGCAAAGTCCAGGGAGAGACAGGTATTTCTTCTTTGGGACTTGGAGGGAGAAATCAAGGACTGGAGATGATGTGGGAATTAATTTCATTCTGGGTCTGCCTGCTTGAAAAAGTTGTGTGAAAACCTCCGGCTGAGTGTAGGTCAGACTGTTACAGCCATGCAGTCCTGTTCTAGATCTTTCTTTAGCAAAGGCTTTTTAATAACCGTAACAACCCCTGCGTGGTCAGGGAGAGCTGTGGAGGAAGGTACCGCTGCTAGGTTTGTTTCCAGTGGGTGATGGTAACCAAAGAGTTGGTGCACTGAGAGTTTTTTTCCTCCCTGTTGCAAGCAGATGTCCTTTTGGACAGAGCTGCGAATCTGGTCCCAACCTGACCCAAGGGAGGCAGGCCATTTTGGAAGGGGGTCTCTGGCCTGCCTGGTGCAGGGCTTTGTGGATGTGTGAGAGGCCTGTGGCAGGTCTCCCTTGCTCTAGAAGTGATGCTGAGGCCCAGGCACCAGCCTGGGGAAGGGTGGCAAGGAGGGGTGGAGAGGCTGGAACAAAGCAAGCGGGGGGCGAGGACAGCGTTTGGGCTCGTGTGGAAGCCACTGGGCTTGGGAGAGAGGGGACCCCCAGGATGGCTTGGAGGGAGCTGGGCCCCGGGCAGCGGCTCTCTGGGGATGCGGGAGGTGGCGGGGGGAGAGGCTTGCAGTCGGGGAGCTGAGGTGGGTCCTTGCGCTCGCCCTGCAGTCGCGTCAAATTTGGGGAAAACATGCTGAGCACCAACTCTTCCCTGGGGACCAAAGCATCATTTCCACCATTCTCTAGGGCTCGTCAGGATTTCTGTCCTCTCCTTTTCAAGAAATGTGTGAAAACACTTCTGCTGTAGCTGTGAGGAATATCTGTTTTCAAATATAACTGTCTTAAATCCATATTGCAAAACAGATCTTCCGCTTAGATGGCTATACAATTAGAATTTTATCCTCAGCACCGTGCATTACCTCAGGCTCTACCAGTCATCAGAGTCAACAGAGTTTCCTTGTGAAGCATAGGCTGTTGCTTCTGTGTACATTTGGTTTTCTTTTCTATTTTTATGTAGATGAGCACATGAGTATTTATAAATGAATAATAGTAATTTGGGTTTTCTAGATGTCTTTTTGTAAAATAAAAGCTCACTTGCTGAATGCTAGCAAAGAAATGTTTTCACTGGCAGCTCTAATAGCGAATTCCAGATGTAGTAAAAAACCTGCTTCCTTAGGGTTGTTAATGTTGCTTTTTAAGTCCAGATATAAACTAGTAGAGGCTAATTTCTAGTACAGGTGAAATTCTGTACTACGGGCTTTGTTATAGTGTTATTTTTTATAATGAAAATATCAGGCAATACATGAAGATACTCAGTTATTTTGTCCAATAAAGCCTAACCCTGTAAACAAATTTTTTGTCCTTTCTGTGAATGTTAACAAATCAGTTTCTTTTTGCAAGATTCACTGATAAGAAATCCAGCATGTGTTCTGTGACTATAAATTGTTGACTGAAATGTTTTTTTTTTTTTTTCTGTGTGGGTATCTGGAAATCTCTGGGTGTGAGTTTGATTTTGTTTAAGTAGTACATGTGAAATCATGGAAGTCAAGAAATGGGGCGTGCGCGCTGTGGGTACTTACCTCAAGCAGCAAATAGTTGATCCACTGAAAGTGTTTTCTGGAAGAGATTAACTGCCTAAGAGCTGAATAGCTATGTAAATAATAATGTTTGCAGACAGGTAATAGATAAGAAATGTTTGCATTTGCTGCATATTTTAAATGTGAATTGCTGGCACAGGTTTTTAAGTGAGACTTATTTCCGCGAAGGGCAATAAATAAAACCTTGATGTATAATAGAGCAGAGTCAATATATGTAATGATTACTATTTTATGTAATCTTTTTAAAAAGTGTCCAGGAATATTTATTGCTCAGACCGAAATGTATTTGCAGCGTAGACGGATATACCAAGATAGGTATATATTTTCCACCCCAAATGGTGGAACCGGTGTTACACTGAGAGGCGCTGGGGCGTTACGAGTTTGTCAGGGAGCCAAGTGGCCTGAGCTACTGAATCTAGCGAATGCTGTTCCGGCCACCTTGGTTGTACTGGATTTGAGTAGAAACCATGGCTGCTTTGTTGTGTGTTGCGGTAGGCTTTATTTTAACTTAGATGTAGCGAGTGTAGACTCTCCGAGGTGATATATTGCAGTGTTAGATGAGCAAAAGGTTTTATTTATTTATTATAAAAGACAAGTGAAAGAACAGAGGATGTGTTGTATAATTGCCATATTTAATGGGGATTTTCCGTTTTTAGATTTCGCGCAGTTGCCTGTGACAGCTCCTGTTGAGTAAACTGAGACGGGAACATCTTGTATCGGCTCTTGTACCTGTAACTGCCACGATGAGAAGTTGCATAAGGTTTCTTTTTCTTGTTAATTCATGCTTTTATTGTAGTGTAATTATAATAAGCAGGTCAATTAGTAAACACATTCCTTTAAGGATTTTTTTTTCCCCTCATTTAACAAAAGTTTTCTTCTAAAACTAAAGGGTATAACAGTATTAGTGCAAGTAGTATATCAGGCCAAATCACTGATTATGTATTAAGCAGGATCAGTCCTGAAAACTGCCGGTTTAGTTCTGCAGACTCATGAATGAGTGTGCTGGTTGCTGCTTCTCATCGCTGTTGAAAAAGTATATAATGTTTTACTTGTCTTACACTTTTGTCTTTGGTGACTATGTCATGAAACAGAATTACATATAAACTGAACAGCTATTATGTGCGCAGAAACATTCACTTGCACAGTTTTTTCTATAAGTTGTATTCTTGCATAAATTAGCAGCTCTTTCCTCCGGGATTTAATCTGCTAACCTTTCCTGCAGCACTAGTCAGGGTTTGAACACCGATTCCTCAAAAACCCCAGGAGGATTACGTGAAACCAGAATGGGTGCATGGTCTGTAAGAACCTGAGTGTTTACAGCTGATCTGCAGACCAAACTACTAAATTAAAGATATTTTCATGTGTCATGTATTTTTATTTGTCAGTGATTAAGCAGGAGTTACCTAAGAACAAAATTCCAGTATTGTAAAGGCAGTGGGCTTCCTCGCAGTGTCATAGTCTGATACTAACACTGCTTACGATCCTGTTGTCCTGTGCTTTCCGTTCCCTGCCCCAAAATGTTGGGTTTACTTACCCTCTTTTTAAGGTCAGAAGCAGTCATATACTTCCAAAACTAACAAGGTGACCACAAATTGTATTTCAATGAAATTTTAAAGCCCCAGTATAGTATTTCACTAAGTCTTTCAGAGGGTTGGTTTTTTTTGTTTGGTACTTTTTAAAGGCAGAATATTAAAGAGCAAACAGTGCATCCCTTTCAAGCCTTTCAAATTTTATATAACCTTGAAAATTTCCCTAAAACTATTCATTTTCAGATTAGTTCTGCAAATTGATTATTAATTATGTATTTTCATTTTGAGTTTTTAAAATGTCGTGCATTAAAGGTTCAAAATGGCAGTTGTTACAGAGAAAAATGCACATGCAACCATTGTATCTTAATGAAAACAATCTTTTCCTTTACAATGTCATTAAAACTGTTTTTTGGGGGATGTTAAATGGCTTTTTATTTAAAAAAAAACCAAACCAACCAAAATGTACTGTCATGTTCAGATGCTTTGGTTTTGCTTGCAATAAAAGATGATGATAATTGTCTTACTGCTATCGCTCCAGTCTCAAGTTAGGGTTAAGTTTTGCTTCTACATTGTCATCAAAATGGGGTTTTTTATTGGATGCTTAGTGATCCGTTTAGCTGACTTCAATGTTCTGCTGGGAATGGCAATGATAAATCTGTTGAATGAAGGCATTTTAAACTGAAACGATGCATCTCCTTTGATGCTTACCTGGAGTTTTTCTCTTCAGCAACATAGAAAACAAATAAAAGAAATGATGAGTTAAAACGCATCTTGTGTTCTTCAGTTACACAGGGAAAGAGGTGGAGCCTTTACATTGCCACCAAGGAACCTCCTTTGTGTTGTGGCTCAGCTCTTTAGAACCGTCACCCTACAAAGATATTGGAACTTATCCTTCTAATGAGAATACTAGAATATATTTTTCTTGCTTGTTCAAAAAGGGACCGCACTTTTCCCACCCTTAATTACAGTGGTAGTTACAATTGTAATTACAATTGGTTCCAAGCATAGATACTCTATAAGTATCACAGTCTGAAATCAATTGCCAAATTGTTAGAGACTGGCACAGGAGCACTCTCTCTTGCTAAAGTTTGTTATCTCCTGATTATAAGATTTGAAAGAAAGAAAAATGGGGTCTTAGTTGACCTTTAAGGCAAGAAGCTGCATTTGCAAAAGATATTTTTGTGTTAATTTTTAAAAGAAACTGTTTGAAAAAGATGACTTGTAACAGCCTCGCTTCACTGAAGGAGAAACTGAAATTGGCGACTTACTCAACGTAACAGAGGTACATCAGAATAGAGTTCTAGAGCTGGACGCTTACTTTTCCGAACCAGGGTGACATTCCAAAATATTTCCCCTTAGTCTGTCCTGTTGGAGTGTTCCTTAGACCCTTTCTGGCGATGCAGCCTTTCTGAAATGGTGGGCATAGCACAATTTATGCTTTGCAATTTAAAGCAAACATTTCCAGGTTTGGAGGTTATGGGCAAATCTTGAGGTAAGACAGAAGAGAGGGCTTGACATGAGACCTTGGTGTGGTTATCCTAGAAACGGGGAGAAGGGTCCTCTCTCCTTCTGAGGTAGGAATAAAGCTGTTGGGATAACTGCAAAATCAAATGGGAAGCTACTATTCTAGAGGGACTCAGTGCCTCTCTAACCGAGGAAAGTTAGGAAACCCAGAGGGAATATTTTTGGACAGTCTCATTTGTCAGACAGGGAATTTCTTTGGAGAACAATTTTCCAAAAGATATTAAAATAGTTGCCTTTGGTTTTGCTTGTAACAGTGTTTGGTTAATTTCTACTTTGTAGGCACAGAAGTTCTCCAGCTTTGTAAGGAGGAAAAAAAAAAATGTGTCCCCCCCGAATTGGGCCGGACAAAATTATACTACAACATATAACTTGTTGAAAAATGGATAAACTTTTGTTGTGTGAACTCTGGATTCAGCTTTAAAGCATCATGTTCTATGCTGCTGTCAACAACAGCATCATTTTTCTGGACTGCAGTAGCTTATTGGCTGGCACATGATTATTTCCATTAAGTATCCTCTAGTGACAGCCTAAGAACATAAGTCTCTTCAAACGATTACTGAGTTTGCCCTTTAGCCTATTTAAGTTCTTTTTTTATTTGTCATTGCTTTTTGCCTTTGATCTGAAAATTAAAATATATACACTTCAATTTTTGTGTTTGTTTTAAATCCCTTCCCCCCTCTGCTGCTTGATCCAGTAAGTGGCTGCTGTGAAGAGCTCCTATGCTCTATTTGAAGACGTGTCTCTGGGTGCTTTGCAGAATAGCCCTTGATGTTGCTTGGTTCCTTCAAACTGCCCGTAACGATGCCGTGTTAACGATGAGGTTACAGTAGCTTGTTAGGGAAGAAACTGATGGTGAAATATTGTTGCTTGGAGTTTTAAGAAATTGTATGGTTTAGAGAAAGGTGGAATTAATTTCATCCTACAAATGAAGGATATTGGGTTGATCTGTTCCCAAAAGGACCTACGAATCTAAGATTCATGAAGTGAGGTTTCTTTCCATTACTACTGAAGGATCTTACATGATTTAAACATAACTTTTTCAACTAAAATTTCTTTTCAGTAGCATTTTCAAAGAGTCAGTGAATGTAAGACATTAGCAAAGAATAATATGGTATTGGCACTGTATCTTATGAATAAAAATTTACTTAATTTAGAAAGAATTATCAAAGTTGTGCATCTTATGTACACATAGGATCATACGCAGCATTATTAGTTGCTTGATTTATGGTATTGCTTTTAATACAGTTGTACCAATACATTTGAAAAGTTAACTGAGTGAAGTGTATTTGTAGTTCATTTTGCTTTTATGTGCAAAACACTGATTTTTATAACTGGTAGCTCGTTCACCATTGCAGAAATTCATCTTCAGCCATTATGACAAGTGTCCCTGTTTTCCGTAATGATTTTAATTGTTATTGATTTTTGGTTTTTGATCTTTTAGATAGCATAATCTCTTGCCTCCACAGTAGAATACATTAGAAAGTTGCATCACTGTATTCTTTAGATACGATAAATGATGCTTTAAAAAAAGCCAAAGTGAATATGCTGGCATCATTAGGGACCCTGGAAAAAGTTACACATCTCTTCGTAATGCTGTTGCTAGCATTTTGCAGATATTTCTAAGCCATTTTCCAATATTTACCAAACATTAGTTAACTTATTGTTGTATTTATTTATATAACAAGTGTGCCCATTGCATACTGGTACTGAGGCTGAAGTCGTAGGCTGGTGGCAAGTCCCTAGGAGTACAAGAACCAGCGAAGTTCTGTCGCATACAGGGCCTTCGTGGAGGAGGGTTACCGTTTCCTTCTCTTACGTAGGTGTCCCAGTCTGTATAATGTTTGGAAAGCATTTCAGCACACTTAGTGATCGGGGTTCCCGCGTACAGAGCGGTGGCATTGCTTGTGTTCTTAGGGCTTGTATTGGTTGATGATTTACAGTCAAAGGCCATGAAGATTGGTAGTGAAGATCCGCATGTAGGTATTCTGATGCGGTTGGAGAGTATCTTTTAAATTGTATAATCGCATAACATTTTCAGATAAATATGTGCCATTCACATGTCATTTAATTAAAAACCCAGGTCCTGAATT
The DNA here is from genome assembly GCA_009819775.1 of Phoenicopterus ruber ruber. NCBI lineage: Eukaryota > Metazoa > Chordata > Aves > Phoenicopteriformes > Phoenicopteridae > Phoenicopterus > Phoenicopterus ruber. Next base: position 20,946,243 of record CM020223.1, on the reverse strand, counting down.
CCTTAGGTTCTGTGTTTGTGTTGTGTAGTGTCCAAAGAAATAAAAATATTAGTAAGTACTGGAGCCTGTTAAATGGGAATGGAAGAGTTTTTCCTCGTGTATCGGTGTCTTGTTTCATTTGTGTTAGGGGTTAAGACTTTTAGCCTAATTTCTGCATAAAAAGACCTACTCAGATATGGATTGTAATAATATGTTTGAAAATAGCCCCCTTGCCAACAGCTATAGAGTTTACCACTAACATCATCTTTTCTCTTTTCAGATCTCTTTGGATCCCTGTCTAATTGATCCATGTTTCCGAACTCTCCCTTGTAACCTTCGCAAGCAGCCAAAATGAAGTTGAAGCATAACATCAACCCTGTTCTTCTACAGTTTATAAACTTTATAATCTTAGTGTACTCCTTTGTAACGTACATTCCGTGGTACATATTTTCAGGATCAAGGCAGGCTATAGCAAAAGCCAAGCAGGTTAAAGCTAAACCTGTGAATAACAAGCCTGGGGGCACGTACAGATCTGTTAACAGTCTGCATTGCTTAGCTTCAGTCTTATATCCTGGGTGTGATACACTCGACAAAGTTTTTAAATATGCTAAAACTAAATTTAAGGACAAAAAACTCTTGGGAACACGTGAAATCCTAAAAGAGGAAGATGAAATCCAGCCATCAGGAAAAGTTTTTAAAAAGGTAAGTCTTTTTGCAGTCTGCCTTCAAGAATTTTTTCAAAGTGTGTTTACTTTCTTTTGCAACACTTCTAGTCCAGTAAAGCAAATCGGGGGAAAAAATAAATTTCTTTACTTAGATTAAGTAGTTGTCAAAAGAGTTAAGTTATTTAATTCCCAGTCTTTCATTACTCAGCATTTGAAACAAATCTAAACCACCTTTTTGCCTTCTTGAGTAGATATCCTTTTTTATAGTTTTAGCCAAAGTAAAAACACAAATGTATTTCCGGTATTTGTTTTTAATACTTAGCTGATGATGTAGCCGGCTTTAAAGTTTTGCTTTTCAGTGAATGAAAAAAAAAAAAGTCTCCCTTTGTGTTATTCTGAACTATAATCAGATAAATATAGAAAAATTACTAGATGCCTGTACTCACACGTGCCTTTCCAGTAAACTTAACTGTAAATTAAGTATTTACTGTTTTGCCCTGTGAATTCAGGGCTTAAAAGAAATTTTTGTTTGGAAAAGGATTGCACAGATTTAATTGGAAGACTTCTCTTTTTTTTTTTTTTTCCCTTTCAACCTCTTTTAAGGTGAACTACTTCTCTGCTAATCTTGCTAATCTATAATCATGGTGTGGGAGGGAGATGTAATTTCAATATAAAACTCTGTTGTTTCAAGGGACTGACTTTTTATAGTCTTTTAAGTTCAGGCCTGTATTGTCAGTTGCTGCTTTGTATGTGTTCAGAGGCATTTGAAAATGCAATTTCGCCTGAAGGAGCAAGTCAAGATACCATTAACAGGATCCGCGTATATGTGTGGATATATGTTAAAGGTCTGCACTTCTGTATTAGAAGTTGTTAACTACATGCTATAAAGACAGTGTTTAGTGAAGATTAGTTTTCCTGCAGAAGAAAAATTTATCTCTTCATATAATAAAGGATTCCTTAAATACTGCTAGTTTTAATTCTGATACAGGAATATAATGTTTAAAGTAGAATTTGGTTAATATCACAACACATGGCAAAGTTTAGTTCTGTTAAAGTCTTTATAGGAAGTTTCACTAACAATTAAAGCTTCTCCCAGCTTTGGAGTTAATTTTTGAGTATGAAGGAAATGCTGGGAGAAATGGGTACATATAATCTTTCTTGTTGCACGTTTTGCTGCCTCATTGACCTATAAAGAAACAGAAAGTTCATGTTGTACAAAGTGGACTCCTCAGCACAAATCAGAATTTTGGCTGCCCGTAATCTGTGTTGTGTTTTTTAAACAGAATTAGTAATGTAAGGCTTAAGAACTTAGGAGTTTTAGCCTTTTCCATTATGCAAGCAAAGTGTTCTGCATATTGGAAAGCTGAAGAATGTTGGTGTTGACCTACTTAAATTACTTGTTTCTAAGTATTTAGACTTAGAAATTTCCTAAGTTAGGTAATTTTGTCTAAGCTTAACACAACAGTTCATTATGGTCGATTGCCATGCTTGTCCCCGTGGTATTTTGTTCCAAGTTGTGGCATTATCACATAAGTCTTACTTTTATTTTTTTTTTTTTCCTATTAAGGAATACAGTGTTTCTTAATACCTCGTAACATGTTTTAGCAAGTGAGGAGAATCGGAAAAATTTCACAAGACGCTTCAATCCTAAATGTCAGGGTTCTTTCCCTTTGATTTTTGTCTTTCATAACATGCATCTCTATTGTCTGGTTCCCTTTAGTAAAGGCAACTTGGTGAGGTTTGTTTGGTGCAACTTTTCGAAAAGATGCACGACAACTTTAATTCTTAGATGTAATGCATATAATTTCTGTGCCTTCCAGGAGCTGCAAAACTTGTTAATTATTTTTTCCCTTTCAGAAATTGAACACAGTGGTGGGAATGATTGATGCATTTTTCTGAGGTCACCTGCAAGTCAGGGGCAGATCTGAATGTAGATCGTGGGTCTGTGTACTGAATTGCATTACCTGTTAGATGGTGTCTCTGTGCAAATTGCAATGGGCTAGATTAGCCTAATTAATGATTCATTAATGGGATAAATATATATGTCAAAAAAGTAAAATATTGAGCTTCTGATTCTTAGGCAAATTGTGTGCTCACACTTCTAGCTAAAATTATTTAAAGCCAGCTATTTAACATCTTTAAGGTCAGATACTACATTAATTTATTCTGAGAACAATGATATCCCAGATAATCTGTAATTTCTTGAATTTTTATGATAAATTGTATGAAAGATTTATTTATTCCTGTGTAGTTGCCAAAGTAGCAGAAATTCATGGGTGTTAATAAAATACAAATACTTGCTTCTGCTCACTTTGTTGCATTTTATGATATTTCATATGTAGTTAGCTTTTCTGTTTCCTTCTGTCGTGTCCTTTAACACATGGATTGGAGAGCATACCTAATACTAATTTCATAAAATGTGTATTTAAGTCAGGATAAAATAATGTTGAAAATACTTCAGAGATTAAGATGTAATTAATTGGAAAAATTAATTAATTTGAGCAGAGCTTAAATTTTATGATGCCCAGAAGATGAACTTTATTCTGCTGGTTGATTATTTGATGTCATCTTAGTTATAGGTTATATTGTCACATGCTCGCTTTTTTATATGTTGGTATGTGGATTTTGCTATGTGTGTGTGGTGTTTTGTTGGGGTTTTTTTTTGGGGGGGGTGGTGGTGTTTGTTTTGAGGGTTGGTTGGTTGTTTTGTTCTGTTTTGAAAAGGGTTTGTAACGAAGAACAGAATTAATGGAAACCTGATAAATAAGACATAGTGGGGAAGAGTAAACACAATTTTCGTAGGAGAAAGTGATGCATCTAAAGCCTCTGAGACTTATGTGAAACAGTAAGCACATGGGGGAGCGCTTGGGAATTCAGAACGTGACTCATTATAGCCGATAGTGAAACTTACTGTGAAGTTCTTGCCATGCCAAGTCATTGAGCAGTACGAGTAGCTTATGATGTTGAAAAACATAGGATGCTATGTAAATAATATTTTAGGGTGGGCTTTTTCAGAAGTGTTCAGCTCTAGTCCATGTTTTCATGTGGAAAAAGGCCAAAAATGGACATTTCAAATAACCTCCTTTGTATTATTTTTAATGTACTTTCTACAAGGAAATGTATTTAATTTGTGATCACTGGTTTCCAAATTGTACGCAAGGTTCTTCAAGCCTTAGAAGCTACTTTTAGGAAGACCTTGAAAGGTAACTGACGTCAGGCAGTTTAATGACTTTACACATACCTGCAGCTTTTTTGAGAACATTTTATGACATCTTCACACTAAAAATTTGAATATGGTTGCTCTAAAATCCAGATTAAAGAAATGTTCGCTGTACAGCAAGTATTTAGTCTCTATACTTGGCTGGATTTGCAGATATAAATACAGTACTGATATTTAATATTTTCCACTGCATTAAATAGATAAGTATTTTTAGTAACTTGCAGTTTGTGTGTGTTTAAAAGCTGGTGCACTAGAGGGCAGCATTTTTCTACGTAATGTAGTGTTTCGAAGTAAACTTGCAGAGGTGCTGTCTCTTCTGATTCAGAGTTTGGTTTTATGTGTCTGTTTAATCAATTCTCAATAATCTTGACTTGGGCCCTCCTCTTGCAGACTCTTGGACAGTTACTTTCTTTACATATGTGAGTAGTTATCTAGGAGAAGTAAGTTCTGAAAGTTGTAAAACTACACGTGTGAACGTTTAAAAGATTATGGCACTTAACATCAGTCTTAACAGCTGTTTACAGTAGAAACTGTGCATTGGAAAATAGTAGCGAAAGCTACTGAGGGAATGGCTAAGAAGGGAGATGGATTTGGAGACACACTCAAACATAAGGAAGGATGAGAGAAACCATAACCTGCTCTGTGTCCTGCAAAAGCAGCATATAGGGAAATGCAGAAGAAAAGGATGTATGGACAGAGGCGGTATATTAGTATGTCATAGGGAGGGAATAGAGAAGAGATGCTGGGCATAGGAAGGAAGGGATTTTAAATATATGGAATAAATATATGGGAATTTAAATATATGGAAGGTAGCAGGAAAAGTAAAACTCAAAGTAGCTGCTTTGAAAAAGGTCGTCTGTTTTCACATGTCCATGTCCTTCAGAAATATAACTATATTTCTATATATAGAAAAATAACTGTAACAGTGCTATACTTCCTTTCTGTGGGTTTTCTAACCTCTTAAGAAAGGAAAGCACCAATAAGGCCTTCTTTCACTACTTCATATCAAACTTGTTTTAGCAGTGAGGATAAATTATTTAAGAGAATAAAAAAAGGGAAAAAAATCAGAATCACAGCTGTTATTCAGAAAGATCCATTTTTGACCTGTTAATGATTTATTATTTCAACTTTAGTGAGTTACGTAGTGAATGGTGGAAACCACCAAAATTGTTTATTTACGGATTGGCAAACTCACCAGAAACAGTAACAAGAATCTGCTTGTATTTCTTGGCCTAACTATTTGAGAGCAGCATCCCGGAGGCCATGCTGTAGGTCGAGTATACGGGTGGAAAGGGTGTTGCCCGATTCATGTCTGTAAATTGTTTTCAACTGATGGGCTTCTCAAGAATTTCCAAGTCTGCCAAAGAATACTGCGTTTGGGGGAAAAATGTCCCAAGTTGGAATTAAAATTCCAAATTACTGAAATCTGGATGGGCAGGAAGAGGTGCAATATTTTCTTTGGAAGCGGTAAAAGTTTTCCACACCAGAAATATCTTGGTGTGTCGAAACCGAAAGGGACTCCCAGGTCCTTCTCCCTGGGGGCTGTAGCTGTGAGCGCCGGTAGCGGAGCCCTCAGCCCTGCCGTGCTGCGGATGTGGTCGGGCAGCGATTCTGCTGGAATTCTCTTGCCCGTTACAGCCGTGAAATCCAATATGATCTTTGTAAATAAAACAGGAGAACCTGAGCGGATGTTTGTGTGAGAAATGTTTATTTTCTGGTAAAATTGCCAAGTATTGTTATTGTTGGCAAGTATTATTTTTGGAGTTGATAAATCATATTTACCCATGAAGACACTTGTGAACTTTCCGAGAAGCTGTGTATGTACCTGTCCTGAGTTACAAAGTCTTGTCCTGCAAAACAAGTAGGTTAATGAGCAATATGCAGTAAGGCTGTAGTGGGTACAACTCAGTTACCCAATAGTAAACTTCTGCAATTTGAAAAAGTGTTTTGATAAATCTATTAGATTTTATTTGTCTATTAGAGTTTGAGAGAGATTTAAAATTAATTTTGTTAAGGAAGTGTATGTGGAAATAGAGACTCATTAAAAATGTAGTTACATACCAAAAAGTTGTTAGATTTTACAGCCCACAACTTTGTAATCTAGTTAAAGTTGATAAATGAAATCTGGAAAACAGAAGGGATGGAGGAGGGAGAAGTTTGCTTTTCTAGCTTTTTTTTTTAATCATTTACTTGCGTTTATTACTAATGCTGTGTAGCCAAAGGAAATGCACTAAATACTTGACTAATAAAAATTAGTTTTCAAAATTGTCAAGGTGCTTGTATAGCTAGACAGGTAAGGTATGATAATTTGAGCCTGGATTTTCAGTGCAAAACATCTTCTTTGTACTGTATCTGTATATGAAGATTTCTAGCATGTCATCAAAGAAATAACCTATCACTCAGTGAGAAAATAGTACTGTGAGGTGCAAGCGCACACGTCAAAATCTGTGCTAGATAGTGAACTGTAAATTCAAGTCCAATTTTACAGTGCACCAGCTTTCCCATATAGAAGAAAAGTGAGATTGCTTAACTTTTTCCACATGACTTTTCAGTACTGAGATTTGCCGGTAATTTCCAGTCCACTCTTCTGTCCTGCTTTTGTTTCACAGTAAAAAAGGGCAAAAAGATTACTCCTCTTCCCCCAGACACTTCTTTCGGAACAAATGAAGGGAACGGGATTTCACAATTTCTGACAGAGGACCCATTGATATACTGCTTTCTGGATTCCAGTTTCCCTGTTTTTGAGGGGTTTTGTTTGTTTGTTGGGGGTTTTTTAGTTGGTGTGTGTTTGGTTTTGTTTTCTTTAATAAGAACGAATACTTAAGTATCCTATTTGTATAGGAGAATTGTAGCCCAAATATGCAAGAAAGCAAATATAGAGTATGTATTTATTGTACTAGCTAGTGCTTGTCACCCTTTATTTAAAATAAAACAAAGCTTTGTAAAAACTCTAAAGGCATATGGGTCAGATAACCCCAGCCTTTTGGAGGGCTTCTGAAGCTATGAAATACGGTGGGAATTGTGTGCTTTCCTTATGTGAAAAGAGAAACTGAGGTGGTAACATGCGCGGAGATATTGCAGTATTTGTGTTGGAACTTCCACAGTCCCTGTAGTTTTTGGCAAGAATATTATTCATTATTTTGAATAAACTGCCTTTAGGAACTTTTACTTCAAACATCTGTGGTTTCTTCACGTGGATAAAGATGTAGTAGGACACGTGTTAAGGATTTTCGTTTTCTAAATTAAATTTATTATTCTTATTAGGTCATCCTTGGCAAGTACACCTGGCTTTCATATGAAGATGTATACGTTAAAGCTGTTAATTTTGGAAACGGCTTAGCAGTATTGGGTCAGCAACCAAAGACTAACATTGCTATCTTCTGTGAGACTAGAGCTGAGTGGATGATTGCAGCACAGGCCTGCTTTATGTGCAACTACCAGCGTAAGTGTGCCTCTTTCCTAAAATATTTATGTCTTTTGATCTTAAAACAGTCTGAAAACAACCCTTTTTCTTACTGCACTTTACACACTTAGAAAACTCTATAAAGTTTATATGGAGTGTTTAAAACTACAAATAAAAAACCGTGTAAGGTAGAGACTGTGCACTTGGTAGTGTTTTGCCTTACTGAATGGAGAAATGTGTATCTGTTTGCAGCTGGAGTACACTTTCAGTAAGTATATCCTGCTTAATGAATTTGAGAGAGGTTTGTTTTCTTTTAATCTGAAATCAGTACAGATTCCCAAGTTTCTAAAAACAAACAAACAAAAATCACACATGAATTCATTATCTCAGTTTCAGGAGTTGACGTCAAACCTTCATCTGTGCCTAAGTTTTGTTTTAACTGGATATTTTGTCAACTCTTTGATTTTGATTTTGGTTAGAGTTTATCGTATTGTTATCTCTAAAAGGTGAAAAGGAATGAGTAAGTCCTGAACTTATTTTGAACAGCTCTTTTGAATTAAAAAGTTGCTTAGTAACTCCTTTACCAAACTGTAAATCATTCCTTAACTCAAACCTTAGGCTGAGCCTAATACATTTTTTTATATTTTTCTTTCTTCTCTCTGCCTCTTGACTTTCTCATAGTCCATTGCATGTCATTGAATACATCCTAATTTAACCTGACTGCTGATTTGAGACTATGCTCAAGGACAAGCTTGAGTCCTAGTTATTTCTTCAGAAACATTAAAGACTGTGTTTAGTTTTGGTAAGCTATTTAAAGTCAGTCTCACTCTCATTTATAGTATCTGGTTTAATCATACACTAATTGGATCCTTAACCCTGGCAGTGGACTGAGACTAGGTTCTTTGACCTGGACAATACTCATTTTCTCATGGAGCAACCATAAGAGAAGCGTCTTTTGGGCTCTTCTGTCCAATGACAGTCTTAGTCCCATTCTATAATTTCTAGTTACTTATCCTTTAGTCTTCCACTGTTTTATTGCAGAGACCACTAACCGTGTTGGGGCAGAGCTGAGTCTGCTCAAGGAGAAGGTGCTTTCTTGGCAGGATGTGCACACTGGGCAGTTGCAGGCTGTGTTGGAGGTGCCTTTGAGGAGTGGCAGGATAGGACAGACTGGCTGGAGGTGTCCTTGCACAGCTCCACTTCACAGCACAGTGCAGAGACAAATGCAAAGCCAAGTCTGCTCCCCTTTCAATTGAGTCACGTAGAGGGCTGCAACTGTGTTTGAGGTACATCTCGGCCACGATGGAAAGCCTGCTGCATACCCTAACCTAGTCTGAGCCTAGGCGCAAGGATATGCGTAGGAGCTCTATGCCTGTTTTTCTTGCTGAGAAACCTATTGAGTGCTGATCTCAACTTGGTATAGGAATTGTTTTGAAATGTGTGTTTCATCATCACTTCTTAATCTGTCATTCACCGAACTGTGAGCCCAACCTGGCTGGGTTCTGTGATGTCCTCGGGGGGACATTTCTCAATTTCTCATTTTCCCACAGGGTGCTCTAGAAGCTGCTGTTCCTCACCGGCTTTGGCCTCCTCTCTCCCATGCCACATTTACCCTCCTTCAATAAGAGATGGACTGTAAAAGCCAGATGTGCAGAAATTCCTGATTTACTGCCTGCCTATACTAAAGATATATATCAGTTAGACTTTTTTCAGATTTTGGAAGCAAGCCTAAAAAGAAAATTTTGTCTTAAGTGGTCCCTCTCTGCTCTAAGCATGAGTCTGTTTCAGTTTGAGAAACCATACGTTCATGAGTATGTAGCAGTTTTCATTTAAGTAAGTCTTTACTGCAGGTCTGTGTGGTTATTTTGTGTATACCTTCATGCTGTAGTATTCCCTCAGTTTTAAGGGTGGAGTTGGTTACAAGACGTACTGCCCTAACCCATACCATTTCGAAATCAGCCCGCCTGCCTTGTATGATGTCTGGCTCTGCAGATAAGGAGAGAGTGGATGTTGTATACTGTGACTTTAGCAAAGCCTTTGATATGGTCTCCTGTCGTATCTGTACATCCAAACTATTTAGATAGAGACTGGATAAATAGCTGGTAAGATGGATGGAAAATTCATTGGTCCATTGACTGAAAGGATTGTGATCAGCAGGACAAAGTTAGCTGCCAGCCCTCGGGGGTTGATACTGGTCCAGTACTGTTTAATGTCTTTATTGAGGATCTGGATGATGGGACAGAATGTAAACACGGAGGGCACGGCCCGTAGCAAGTTGGCGGGAGCAGGCAGTACACTGGAGGGCAGGGCTGATGTTAAGAGGGGCCTGTCAGCTGGAAAAGTCAGCTGTCGGGAACCTCGTAGAGTTCAACAAAGGCAATTTCAAATTCCTGTGTGTGTGCTGGAATAACCTCGTGCACCAGTACAGGCTGGGGACAACTGGATAGAGAGCAGCTGTGCAGAAAAGGACCTGGGAGTCCTGGTGGATAGTGAGTCAACCATGAGTGACGCCTTGTGGTGAAGGCCAACAGCATCCTGGGTGGTAGTAGCATGAGTGTAGCAGGTAGGTCCAGGGAAGTGGTTGTCCTCCGTTTGGATGCTGGTGAGACCACATCTAGAGTACTGTGTCCAGTTTTGGGCTTTCCAGCAGAAAAAAAAAGATCTTGGCATGCTGGAGCGAGTCCAGTGGAGCGCTGCCAAGATGCTGAAGAGCTTGGAGAACGTGGCATAGAAGAAGAGGCTGTGATAGAGCAGGGTCTATTCAGCATTAAGGTGAGCGAGTTGAGATCTTGTTGCTGTCTAAAACTATCTAATGGGAGCGTACAGAGAGGATGAAGCCAGGCTCTATTCAAAGGTGTGTTTTGATAAGACTGGATGCAACAGGCACAAGTTGAAACACAGGAAAATTTGATTAGATATTAGGACAAATGTCTTCATTGTGAGGGTGGTTAAATACCAGAACAGGAGCCTAGAATGGTTGTGAAATCTCCATCCTTGGAGATGCTTAAAACCGGACTGGCCGTGGCCCTGAGCACTGCTCTAATGAACTGTTTTGTGCAGGTGGTCTTCCCAGGTGCCTTCCAACTTACATTCAGTTGTATTTTTGGTCCTTTCTTCAGTGAGTGACTGCTGCTAACTTGCCTGCCCGAGCAGAGGTCTGCACAGGCTGCGCTCAGATGAGACGCCTATGTTGCTTTTAAGCTACGTGTCTCATAATACACTGTCAGTTCCCTTTTATCACTTTTTGGGATCTGTTAGATTCCTAGTGACTATCCTGAGAATAAAATGCTGAGGCTTGTATAAATTATTTTTTCTTTGGAAGTGAAGTACACTTACAAATCCCAGGAAGATTTCATCATTTGGGGGGGGTGGGGGGAATATCTGAGATAGCGGATGGATCTCGTGTGTAGAGTGTTACGCCTATGTTTTTGGTTTTGTTGGATTAATGTTTTAAATTCCCTTATTGAGACGTGCTTTGGCACACTGTCTGACGTGGTATTTAGCATCTAAGCTGTATGTCATCTTACGTGAACTTGGCTGACTTGTGTGTTGGCAAATGATATTATCATGCAATATTCACGTAGTCAGTTTGCTGAATGAGTTATAAAATTCAGATGATGTTGAAGTAGTGGTGTGGCAAGACATTGCTAAATGACTTATATTAGCATTTTTCAGTTTACAAGTTTCACAACAGCTAACTGCTGTGGTAGTGTTGTGACACTATCCGAATGTGAAATGTATTAAATCAGATGAACCTGCTCTCTTGGCATCAGTTCTAGGCAGGTACCATCTGCTTCGTACCTAGTGTTGGAGAGAATGCCGTTTGTACTACAGAATTAAAATGGGGAAAGTAATTTTTGTTACGGATTACTCGCACAAACAAGTGGTTTCATGATTAGAAATACTTGCTTGATTGTAAATTTTACATTGTTTGAAGTTATCTAAGTCTTGTATTTGCAGGAGGTAGAGTGGGATTGCTAGTTCAAAAATGGAAAAGAAAGTACTAATGTGAAAAGATTTTCTTCCAACATGTCTCCTCTTCATCGGTGTGAAGAGCTCTTCACCAGTGTGGGCAGATAAAACACCTGAGTGTATAACCAAATAATGAAGTAAATAGGAAAGGTTATGTTTCATTTTTCGATCGTGCCTTCCTGAAGCTTGAGCAGAAGTGGTTTTGTCAGAATTGATTTGACTGAATCCTTTAAAGGTGTACTTTGCTTTTAATTTTTATGTATGATGGATGCCCAAATACTCAGTTTAACATTTTAGTTACATTGTTCTTGTATATTAGCTGGCAAATTTAGTGGTGTTGAGATTTTTCTTTGTGTCAGACTCAGAGCAGTATTCCTAGCAGAAGTCCAGACACCAAAGACTCGCTTGTACTATCACATGTGTAAAGGTGAACACAAAACATAATCCCTTCTCAGTATGTCTTCAAGAGAAAAAGGAGAGAAAAAAAATTACCTAAACTTTCAGATTTGCCTGAAAAAGTTTTAGGTGCCAATGCGGGGAAGTGAGAACTTCACAGATTGGAGTCATTGCTCATTTTTTTTTCTCTCCATGACATCAGTACACCATCATATAAATGGTATATCTCTCTTTCTCTTTGGCTCTGTCATATAGCTCTAAGTTGTCCTTGATGTACTTATTTGTAGCTGAGTAATTAACTGCATAATGGCTATTTCGGCGATTATACTTCTCTTTCCGGGCGGTGTGTCGTCTCGGTTGTGCGTGTTGGCGTGGGGGAGCTGAGTTTCTGCGAGATGTTTACATAGCAGGGGTCACTGCAGCGAGTGGAGAGAGCTCGTGGGAACTAGCAGAGGCACTCTTCTGGACTTTGCTCCCACCAAATTAAAGAAAACACAGTGCATGTGCGTTTGCCCTGCAACAGTTCTGAACTACGATGGACTGTTTTAACAAGGCAAAAATAAGTAGAGGTCAACTATTTACTTTTCTGTGTAAGAAAACTGCGTTTGAGTTCTTCCTTAGTATGCTGCACTGGGTTAGTAACTCCCTGGATTTCAGATCTTGGAATACAACAGAGTTCGATTTTATTTTCTTTCTATTTTTGCTGCAGTGAACGTAGCATAGTTACAGCCCTAACATACAATGGGATGTCTTGTTTTAATAATTATGTTGTTTAAATGTTCAGCTAAATCCAGACTAAAATACAAAAGAAATTCAGATACCTAATGTGAACAAAACTTCCAGCACTGACGTTGTAATAATTAGTGATTGTGTTGATTGACCTCTCAACTTTTTTGAGAGATACCCCTGTTTAGCATTCTGCTTGGAAAATAGGACTTTTTTTTTTTTTTTGAGAGCAATACCTCTTTACCTTTTTGAGCTGCCTTTTTCTTCCCCAGTCTCTTCCTATCTTTGCTCATGCAGTTCCCATAAAAATGGCAGGAAATTAAATATGATTTTAAAATTGTTAATATGAAATAATTGTGGTTTAACACTCTGTCGCTAATGAGCTGTCCTTAAATACAGGAAACTGTTTCTAATAGTCAATTTCCTAAATATTTTCTTTCCTTGCTGTTCTGTATTCTCATGATGTCAGTTCAATGTCTAATGATTGTGACGATTAAACCTTTATTATGTTGTTTTAAATAGATGAGAGAATATGGTAGTCAGATTTATTACCAAGTGTGAGACTTAATCTGCTGATGACATGTATTACAATGTTAAATAATTTCTTATTAGCAGTCAGTTGTAAAAGGCTAGTGACAGAGTATGGGAATTCTGAAAAGAGAAGTCGCATAATGAAAGCTGTTTCTTTCCTGTGTACAAGAGGACTGCTAAACAGTGTATTAAACTGAGAACAGATGCCTACTTTTAAAATGGTAAAAGCCATGAAGATACGAGAACAGATCTAGAAGACAATTACGTAGGGTAATGTGGTTTCGGTACCTCTAGTTAGACCTTGAAAAATGGTTGAAAAATAGTAAACAGTCACATAGACAATGGTTGTTCTTTATTCCTCTGGGAGTAACTGAAAATTATGCTCTATTTAATTCCACGTAATATATTTTTCTTTAAAGCACAAAACTATACCACCTTTAAATTAGCTGACAGATACCTTTTACTGTTTTGCCTAATTTAGAACAGGTTAATCTCAGCCCTTCATTGTAAACTATACTTGAAAGCGTAAAATAGAGATTCACCATTTTTTTCCCCTATTTTCTGTTTCAGTTGTTACTCTGTACGCTACTCTGGGTGGCCCAGCAATAGTACATGGGCTAAATGAAACGGAGGTGACCACCATCATTACTAGTAAAGAATTGATGCAAACAAAATTGAAGGTCAGAAAACTGTTCTTTGTCTCTCTCTTTCCAGTGTATCTGTTCACTGTTGTTAAAAGGCCTGGTTCCATTGTACAGAGCAATGATTTATTGCCTTTCTATAGAGCAGACACTTCTTTTAGAATAAGATTTATGTGTTTGTCTTCATGTACAAGAAAAAAGGGTAGTTAACCTTCAGTGGGATTTAGGCTCCTCGATGACATTGGAGAACAGGATGAGCAATTTGCACTATTGAAGAGCTGCAGCACTGCCTGGAACAACACCTTTACAAGAAACTGCTATGGTTTCTGGGTGGATTTAGTGCCTATAAATTTAACAGTTGAAGCAGATGGGAAGAAAAGAAAAATGTATAAACTGTATATGAATAGCTAAATGTGATCATCCTCCTGATTTATTGTTGGATGTTTTCCCAGCAGAGAATGGCTCTTAAATCTAAAGATGGGTGCTCGAAGAGTTAGAGCTGTTGTCCAGTGCGGGGGGAAAGCTTATTAAATGTTGAGAACGGTCAAAAAACTTTTTTGACTTACTGACCCAGATCGAATACACAAGTGGAACAACTAATCTGCACAAGTTTCATCATCGTGCGTTTTGGGGGAACTAGACCTTTCACATAAGCGAATTGTTTTAATTAATTAAAAACTGTGCTCTATTGCTGAATTTTGAATGAGGTTTTCCTAAACTTTTTTTTTTAAGTTACTAGAATGACAGTATATATACAAGGCACATTTATTTCGGCTTGCAGTAAGAGAATGAATTTATTCTGCTAGAGATGATAATCATCTCTTCTTCCGCTAGAACATTGATAATTCTTTTAGAACTCACATTTTGCTTGAAATGCTTAACTAGTGCTTAATTAATAATTTTCTGTATTTTTCTAGCTGTTGCTTATTTTAAATAGCACAGTAATCAAGGAGCAACATAAGAATTATTGTGAGCTCAGTGTTGCAAGCTACCCAGGACTTTTTCTTCTCCATGTCCTGTGAGAGTGGAAAGTCAATTAGCTCTGCAAATCTTTGCAGTCTTATTTGTGGGCTTTTCTTGAAATAAGACCCAGATCAGTAAATGGTTGGAAAAGTTTTTGGACTTGTAACTGGAAAGTTCAATTAGTCCTGCAAATCTAAATGTGGAAAGTTTCAAGCCTTGCAGCTATTTGAGCTAGACAAGTTTATCCTCTGATATTTTAAATCCTCAGATACTTTATGTCAATGCTTTTTTTTTAATGTATTGGTAGATAGATTCCCCCCTCCTTCCGCCCCGTTGTTGCCACAAACCTCATGTTTGATTTCTGAACACATGTTCATTTCCACAGGAAATTGTTTCTCAAGTTCCACGGCTGCGACATATTATTACGGTGGATGGCAAACCAGCAACATGGTCGGAGTTTCCCAAGGGTGTCATTGTTCACACTATGGCGTCTGTGCAAGCTATGGGCGCCAAGACAGGTACCGGTAGGTTATCTCTTCTTTCTATTTGGATCATCTCATTTGTTGTCCTACTTTGACCCTGTTGAATAAACTTGGAAATTGCAGATCTCAAAAAATTATGCACTGATTAACCTTTTATCATCTGCTTTTTCTTTAAAGAAAATCTGTGGGGTTTTTTTTTTGGTTTGGTGGTTGTTGGATTTTGGGGTGGTTTGTTTGACTGTTGTGTTGTTTGGGGTTTTGTTTGTTGTTCGTTCGTTTGTTTGCTTGCTTGTTTTAAACAGAGTAGAGTAAAATGCTTTTTATTAAAACTGTCTTCTCCACAACCAAGCATCACGTGTTGAAGAATAATTTTTAGGATAAGCATTTAGGCCAGGATAGAAACTTAGAAAGCATTCTTATGATCAGACATATTAAAACCAGGTTATTCAGAGCACGCAGAGAAAATTATTGTGCATTCTATAGCAAAAGACATCAGTAACTTGCTACCATTAAATTTTGTTAAATTCACAAATAACAAAATGTAAAATAGCTATTTAAAACCGATAGAACTCGGTCACTTTTATCGCATTTCTGAAAGTGTCAATTACTATGTACATTTCTTGAAATCTATTTCCAATCTATGTAACATTTTTAGAATTAGAATTCAGAATTTCAGAAGGTGTTTATTATCATAACAAACTTTTCTTCTTGTCTCTGAAGAGCTGCTAAACCTAGTATCTTAAGATGTCATTATATTCAGTAGTTGCTTTCTTACGTTCTTATTCTTCGTGTTTTCAGAATCTTTTAACCACTGAAGGCACATGAATGTTGGGTTGAATTTTGTTTTAGGAGTAGGGTGGGTGGTTAATCCATCTGCTGTTGATGTTCAGGGGAATGGCAGGCTTGCTCCCAACATCGTGACCTCTCAATTTCTTTAAAAGATGGTTTTCTCTTTTTGATGTACTATTAAAACTGTTTCAAACACCACCAACAGAAAAAATTATGGCTATAATTCATTAGCTCCTTGAGATTTATTAATCTAAGTGCTATGTAAAAATGTGTGTAATCCTTCTTTCTTCAGTCTTTTAAATACCACATATGGTACACTATAATAAAGGAACATTATCTTTGTCAAGTTAACCATTCATAAATTGTGGAATACTACAATTAATTGTTTATGGTCAAGCGTGTTCAGTTAGTATTGTATTAAGTACATGAGCTGCTGCTTATGGTTTTTTTCCTCTGTATTGTTCATTGTGCAGAACGGACAAGATTCAGTGAGTGGGAAATTACTAAATTTGCTTTCACTCTTCTCATTCAGTGTGTATGTTGTGCCATATGTATGGTGCATTACACATTTTTCCTCTGAATAAACACAATTGTTTTCATATTTTCTTGCTCTCAGTGCAAGTATTTTAAAAACACTTTAGTCCTATTAAAGCTACTGAACTTCCTTTAAGTATTTCTAGAGATTGGACCTCATGTTGGCTCAACAGTGCCTTGCTGCGGGTGCTGCAAATGAGGCAGCGTGTTGTTCCCCTGCCAGAGACCATGTGAGAAAGCAGTTTTGCAAAGGAGGATTGACCCTGCGGCAGCGTGGAACCAGTGCAGCATACCTTCCTAAGGATGCGATGCTCACTGGCGTGTTGGCTCTGCCCGCTTTTCTCTCCTCTGCAGGAATATGGGAAACATAATAGAAAAAGTGTTGCCATGGTAGACTAGAACAATCACTCAAAGTATTGCTCAGCTAATACAAAGACGTTCCTCCTCTTTGTGAAGGCACTTAAGCTTGACCACAATCTTTTTAACTGGAAGCAAAATGTTAAAGCAATAGTCACGTAGTGTTATGTTGGAATGACACTGAAATATATTAGTATGTCTGATCTCAGTCTGATAGGCTTTCCATGCATTATACGTTCTCTTTTTCAACACAAATTACAGGAAACAAACAGCAGGCTAGGCCTGTGCCCTCGGATATCGCGGTGATCATGTACACAAGCGGATCCACAGGAGTTCCCAAAGGAGTTATGATCTCCCATTGCAATATCATTGCTGGGATAACTGGAATGGCTGAGAGGATTCCAAACCTGGGGTATGTACCAACTGTTAACTTGCCAGCAAATAAAGACGTTGTGTAGTTGCATATGATTTTAGATTAATTACTGTGTAAAATATTAAGTGTTTTATATTGCTTTGTCTGTGACACATCATACTACGCACTGACATCGGAGCATCTTCCGGTACTGCATTAAATGACATGACTACTTCATGTGCTGTTTGTTCTCTCGTCTTCTGTATGTGGGCAAGACTGGGACACAAAAGCCTGTGAGACCATCTTGCACTAGCGTGGTTGAAAGCTTCCCTAAGCAGTACTTCCTTTGGTTAGCGTTAAATTCTGTGGCTTCGTTCTGTTTGGTGCAGTTTTTAATCCTGTCCACAGAGTTGCCTTTGCAACCGTAACACAGGGTTAATTGTCTCAGGATGAGTAAACATCACACTTTGTTCATGCCTTAAACCTACAGTATGTAGTAAGCAACTTTTGAAGCAAAACCCGTATTATTTGAAATACATTCTCAAGCTCAAAGGCATTTTTCCACTTTCTCTAGTTCTGCAGTAAGCCCTTTGTAAATCTAGCTTAATGACTCATCTGAGGACTCTAATGGTACAACATAAGCCTATCTTTTAAAAATTGTTTACAGGGAAAAAGACATCTATATTGGCTATTTGCCTCTTGCCCATGTTCTGGAGCTGAGTGCTGAACTTGTGTGTCTGTCTCACGGATGCCGCATTGGTTACTCTTCGCCTCAGACATTAGCTGACCAGGTATGTTGTTGATCTAAGCCCTTACAGTAAAAAAAAAAAAAAAAAAATTACATCAGATCTTTGTAATATTTCTTAAAAATTAATTCAACAAATCTTTTCTACAATTCATGAAACAGGGTGCTGGTGGTTATGACTGGTACTCTGGACTGGTTTTAATTGTTAAAATACAATTGAAATGAAAATGATTGTTTGAAAGATGTGCTGTGTCACTTTGTTTCTCATGTTAAAAATCTTGAATGTGTCTACTAGTAAACTTGTTCTTTGCTTTAGTCCTCTAAAATAAAGAAAGGAAGCAAAGGTGATGTTACTACGCTTCAGCCAACCCTAATGGCAGCTGTCCCGGTAAGTAACTGAATTTAAAAATTATTTTTAAAATATAATTCAAAATTCAAATTTTTAACAACAAAATCAATGGAATGATTATTTAAATAAAAAAGTTAGAACCTTTGATGTTAAGCTAGCTTAAAATAGTATTTTTGGTATTTATTTGTATGTTGGGGATAAACATTCATCATATGAGTGTCAACATTTTTCAAAGTTTCAATAGCTATGGGGATTAGATTGCCGTTTTATTTAGTCATCTGTTGTTCATCATAGTAAGTGAACGGGACAAAGATAGTTGGCAGCAGGCAGCTTGGGGTTAACTAGTGCTCCTGCTCAGATATTTGCTTTCCGCGTTTCCGTGAACATCTTGCTGTCTCTTAGCAAGCTGGAAGAGGAAGCAAGCTGGGGGAGTGGGTTGTCATCTGAAACGTGCTACAATTTCTAGATCCTGTTTCCTTTTGGTTGTACTGAATTTAGGGTTTCTGTTACTTTGAGTTAATCTTTTTATGTAACTAGGAAATTATGGATCGGATCTACAAAAATGTCATGAATAAAGTCAATGAAATGACTAGTTTCCAGCGGAATCTATTTATATTGGCCTACAACTACAAAATGGAACAGATTTCCAAAGGTTACACTACCCCCCTCTGCGATAGGTAATTTTAATTTTATTTTTAACGGCACCAAAAAAAATGCTTATCAAAGTCTTACCACATGAGCAGTATCTGATTTTTTTGTGCTTTTCTTTGTTTTAATGTTGACACTTTGAACATGAACAAGTCTGTAATTAAGTGTAAACTGAAACAACAAATCAGTAGTTTGTGTACTAGTTTTAAATATTTACTGATATAATTTAAGTGAGTGTTATTTAACTTGAAACTGATTGGAGATTCATATTGATTGCATTATTTTCATCAGGACTTTAATAATGGATTTATACAATTCTTGGGTAAGATGGGAAGTCTGTTCCTATAGATAACTGTAGACTTCACATTTTCACAGAAGTGAATCATGGAATTTCGCAAGTTGGAAGGAAACCCGTAAGGATCATGGAGTCCAACTCTCAACTTTAGTGAGACTAAAGGATAATATAACTGCAGAATTTATACAGCTTATTTAAATCATTTTTGAGGAGAAAAATCACAGAACTTTACTGTCTTACTAAATCTACGTTCTCAAAACATTTAACCCATCTTCAAATTAAATGTGGAAACAAGCTTAGAAATCTGTGCCTGTGTTTTTTGAAAACTTAAATGTGCTCCTTCAAAGTTTTCCTTGAATGCCATAAAAGTTTATTTGAAGATGGTGGAAACTCTCAGTTCAGATACAAAATTAGTTACTCTCTTGTTTTGTTTTTAAGCAACAGATCTATACTCTTATCTTTACATTTTAGCCTTATTTTCCGGAAAGTACGAATGCTGCTAGGTGGAAAAATTCGCATCCTGCTTTGTGGAGGAGCTCCCCTCTCTGCAGCAACTCAGCGGTTTATGAACATTTGTTTCTGTTGCCCTGTAGGACAGGGGTATGGACTAACTGAATCAGCTGGAGCTGGAACAATCACGGAAGGTTGGTGTTGGTGCGTCCCGCTGAGTGCCGTGATCCGTGCTGAGCGCTCTGCGTGTATCATCTTTGACAGACTATTCATTTGGTGTATGCCGCCAAACGTAATGGGGGAATCCTGGGAATTGCTTGTAATCATAAATGTATAAAACAATAGGAGTACTAATTTTGGCATACTGTGCTAAAGCTGGTGACTTACATATAAAATGAACGTTCTCATTTGTGATAGAGAAACCTGTAATGGTGTGAATGGGATCTTGGCGTTACTGCATTTACCTGTTGAACTGAATAAATGATTTCTAATTTTGGTCAGTATATTGAGATGTTAGGAAAATAAAAAGTGGAATGCAAAAGCCTGCACCAGATTTTAATTTTGTATAACAGAACTTCGTGATGTCAGTTGCCTTTTAGTCCTTAAATTTCACTCATATTCAGTGGTGGCAGAAATGGTCAAAGCTGCTATTTTTTGTCAATGGTGTGATCTACCTAGGAAGCGTATGGCGAGAATCTAAGGTTCATAGCTAGGTTATGCTGGATTGTAGAACATGTATTGTGTTCCTTGGTGATCCGCAAACTGCTGTGATGTGGTTTTTATTCCAAGAGGTCTTTGGAAATGGCTTCTTCAGTAGCTTGGGGAAAAAAAATAGTGGAACTGTAATACAAATGATATCGTCTCCAGTGATGCTCTTTTGGGAATGTGCCCAGATGCAGAAGTGTTTGGGGTTGAGACTTCAGGAAAGTGAATCAAAATACAGAATCTCTGAATTGTTATGAAATATTGCTACTTATTTCAGAGTCCAGCAAACACTATTTAAAGTTGTTGTGCTGCTTCTGAAGCATGATCCGCATGCACAGCTTACTCTCAAAGCTGTGTTGATATGACTGGAGGTATCTGTAAATACAGCCATCTGTTCTCTTTGCAGGATAAGGATTTTATCTGCATTACCTTGATAGATCCATTGGTTTTCTTGGAAGTTCTATTCTGTGAATTAAAGTTCAGAAAGAAATAGCAGTTAATTTTCACTGAATAAGATGTATGACAACAAAGATTCTTCTAATCAGTTTTGGCAAAATTCTTTTCTGAAAAATGCTTTTTTTTTTTTAAATTCTAGTTTGGGACTACACTACAGGGAGAGTGGGAGCACCTTTGGTCTGTTGTGAAATCAAGTTGTTGAACTGGGAAGAAGGTGAGAATTTCTGTATGTGATTAAATTATAGTGGGTTTGTAAGAACTTTATATAGCTATTTTTCTGTTGGGCTTTGCTCAATAGTGGTAATTAGAAGACTATTTCTTGTCTTTTTAAATTTTAAATGCTACTTTTACCTATAAAAGTTTGATCTCAGGGGAGAAAAAGGTAAAATAAATTCCTCAGTGGTTTTTAAACTTACAAATATCTAGACAGAAGCTATCAATGCGAGTGGCATTTTGACTAGGTTGTATTATGACTGTCTTTGGCTATACTATTTCTTTTACTCCAGTCACTATAGTTTTATATGCATATTGTGTAAATGTATACAGTGTTGTACCTCATTCTGATTTAGATCAGTGTGCTTGCAGGATGGGGTGCAGGTCTTGTATGTTGTGTCTTAAAGGTGCTGGATTCAGGAGACTTCAACTGAAGTGCATGCATGATACCTTCTGTTGCCATTACAGAATTACTTTAAAATATTCTTCATAATATTATTATTAATAAAATCATTAAAAAAATAGGCATATGGAATGGAAGCTTAATGGAGGCTATAAAATATATTTAATGAAATAAGAAATGTATTTAGGTGATTTCCTTTTCACTGTGGGCTTTTATGTATTGTAGAGTAGAAATACATAATACTTAAGGGTGTTTTGGGCTAATGGGAAACCTTATAGTTTTTTTAAATTTCTTTCCTAAAATATGAGGTGAAATTTATGTCTTTTTTTTGATTTGAGCCTGTATGAAACTGATAGAGCATGTTAGTCCTGGCAGAAGGATTGCATAGAGGTGGCATTTGCCCTCTGCGTGTCTGTGAATGTCACTGTTTATAAACACACATGTTAAGTAGCTGTTTATATGTGGGGAAAGAATTGGAACCACCTCCTCCCTTACTGAGCTATTTAGGCAAGTGGTAGCTTTGGCTAAGGACTTACTAAAGTGTTTAGTTCTACATTTAAATAGTAAAAATAATAATAGGAATTCTTGCTTTGGAATATATTTTAATTCTTGTTAACTTAATAAAACCCATACTTTTAGGTGGATATTACAACACTGATAAACCATATCCTAGAGGTGAGATTCTTATTGGAGGGCAAAATGTGACTGTGGGCTACTACAAAAACGAAGTACGAACCAAAAAAGATTTTACTGTTGATGAGAATGGGCAGAGGTGGCTCCATACTGGAGACATCGGAGAGTTTCATCAAGATGGATGTCTAAAAATTATTGGTGAGTTAATAAATTCAGAGGAACATGTGTGTATGTGTATATGTATATATATTTTTTTTTTAGGGCTGCTAAATACTGTAATTAACCCCCAAAAATCTGCATATCTTGGCATGCAGTCTAAAACCCTACCATGTATCCCAGGGAAGTTCTGATATGTTAATGTAAACTTGATCGTGTGTTTTAAAAGCTGATTTTTAAAACAATTGCTTCCTTTTAAAACAGTCTTAACATTGACTCCATTCTGTTAGTGAGACTGGGCAGTAATTAGAGAGTTAAATGTTGGCTAATTGAGCTACGTAAGCTGCCTTAGATTTTATAATTTTGTAAATGTGGAATTTGATTCTGTGAATGGGCTCTTTTGGTAATACATACTCAGGAATTAAATAAGCCTTTTTTTAATCTTGCCATTCTTTATAATAAGAATATCCCTTTATCCTAATGGAACTAGGGGAAAAATATACTAAGGTAAAGGTGTTACACATAAGCCTATGATAGGCTTATCATTCTTTGACACCTGTAGGCACAAAAATAGGTGCCCTATAAACTACCAGGTGTCTCTCTTGAAGTCAGTGGGTGATTCGAGGTGCTCTTTAATCCTGAAAACTAAGCTTACTTGGTTTATTATACAAGAAAAGTGTTAGGTCCCATTGCGGCTGCCGTGCACTGGCCAGACAGGTCAGACGGCTACCAAACTGCCTTGGCTGGTTGCAGAGAGCAGCACGAAGGTACGTGGCAAAGGAGGGGTGCTCCTGGCTGCCCTCGCAGCTGGGCGAGTAAGGCCCTGTAGTCGCCTTTCCCTTCTTTGGGCTACGTACAGTAAGCTCAAGTCATTTGGGCTTAATTTTTGGTTCCTGTTGTTGTGTTTCAAATAACAGGTGGGCAGTTGCTCTTTAAATACGGATTTAGCCTGGGAATAAATAACAAAATGTCACCAAATGGTGCATCTCCTGCCTTAAGCACCTGGACCAGACAGCACAAAACGTGTGCTTCTAGCCAAACACTGGCTTTTGTGTAATCCTAGTTGTCTTCCATTCACATGACAGTGCTGTCCTATAGGAAGTGCTGCTCTAAAGGCAGAAAATGCGTAGAATTGAAATGTGTCTCATTTTATGTGAGGGACAGATGGATAAAATGCAAAGTGTGGGAACCTGATATTAAATGTTTCTGGTATGTTCACCAAACATGAGTCAGCTTACCTTTTGGCATTTATACATGTTTCAGAAAAGTATAAAATCAATGTCTCAAGTTTTGTGTTCTGTAATTAATGTTTAATTCCTTTTTTCCTCAATAGATCGTAAAAAAGATCTTGTAAAACTCCAGGCAGGAGAATATGTTTCTCTTGGCAAAGTAGAAGCAGCTCTAAAGAATCTTCCACTGGTAGATAATATTTGTGTGTATGCAAGCAGGTAAGAGGCAGCGGATACTTCGTTATTGCTGTGTTCTTTGTCTGTCCTACTGAAGCCCTAAGCAAAACTTTTTGCCACTCAATGTGTGGAATTTTTTAAACTAGTTGAAAAAGGATTTCACTTACAATACAATGGAATAACTTCCTCTATCAAAACTAAAACATCCGAAATGTATGTTTTTATTTTTCCTTTCCCATTTTTTTCATAATTTGTTGGAAAATGCCAAGAATGAGTCTCTCTTGTTCCCTTTTCTCCAATCTGAAAAGCAGCTAAGCTCTGACTGCATAACAGACATCACTCAAGCACTTTAGAGATAATTACCTATAGAAGCCCTGGGACCCCTTGTTCCATGCTGTATTTAGCTGTGATCTGTTCTTCAGAGGAAGTATTGTTGTACTTCAGAGGAAGGTGGGGAAAAAAAACTACCAACAGCCCAGAAGCTGGCTTGTGCGTTAAAAATTATTTCATTTAACCCATGCGGTACACCAGCAAATGCCTTGAAGCTTGAGAGAAAACACTCTGTAAATACTATGCAAACACACAATTAATAAATGACCAAATGTCTTTTCTACATGTACTACTGAATTAGGCATGTAAGGGCTCAAACATGTCTCAAGTTTCTATTTCTAGAATTTCCTACCTGTGCATAATAATAGACTTACACGTATAAATATACTTCAGGGGGTCTTTGTTTCCTGTTGTCATTTGGATGCTTGGAAAGTCATTTTGGAGTTTCTGAACGATCAGAACTACTCTGATTTCCAGTATGGCAAAAAAAGCCCCACTTGATAACTTTCATTGAAAGAGGCCAGGACAAGCATACTAGAGAATTGCTCAGTGGTAATAAATAGAAAATTAACTTTTGATTTGTTCACCTGGTTCTCTGTGGTATTTTTTTGTGTTAACTAATGGTAGTCATCCTGCAACTTCAGTTTTGGCAATTTTGGATCAGTAGGCTAACACATTATTGGGCATGCCACTGCTGAGAAAACTTCCATTATATTAGGATTTACGTGTGGTTTTGACCCATTGGGTGAGTCTCACTTGCTTGCTTTGACTGTCTGAGGTTGTGTGCCTGTTCTGGGCATCCTCTCTAGTCTATAGAGAAAGAGGTTCCTACAGATGGTTATTTCTGCTGTTCTAGGATTGAAGTTCACTATTGGAATTGTACTATCAAATTTTGTTTTAATTTTGCCAGGTCAACATAACATTGGAGGCTAAAATGCACTTGTCAGACAGGCACTTGACTCTGATAGTCTGGGTCTGGTCTATTACTTAAAAATAGGAAAACTTATGAGCAATTTTTAAAGGTCATTTACAAACAGAGTCCAAGTACATTCCAGATTCGTTTTTCTGCTGCTGCTGTATTTCTTAATACTTTCACATGTGTAATTGGCATAAGTAGCTATGTAATACAGATTCTCTGAATGATTGTCCATATGCACGTTTCATTGTGGGTATATACTCACCTCAGCAGTGTGAGCTCAGAGACTTTGTCAGCAGTGCCTATGACCTCTCTTACATCCTGTCCCTCCTAATACTTGGCCTGGATGATCTCGTATGCAAGAAGAGTCCTTCATGTGTAGCTGTTCTATCTCCCACATGCAAAAGGACAGGGAGGGCAGACTTGTACAAATGGGCTAAATCTGTGATTTGACCTTAGATCTTGGGGTGCAAAGCTCCTCTGAACATGGTAGTAGGGAATCAAAAGTGTTTGCATGATATTGCTGTTTCAAAAGCTGTATTAATTGACCACTTCAGACAAAACACTCGGTAAGATCAGGAATAAAATGTTTGCTAAAAAGAATCATGATTAGAGCTCCTTCAGAGGAGACTCCTACTGCTTTATCAGCACTTCACCCATCCAAGACACACTCAGTGGGTCTCAAGCATCACGTCAGGAAAACGAGTAGTTCAGTTACCTGAGGAGTGAGCAAACATGGCAAAAAACTCCAAGGGAGTTCTCAGCAGGAAGCTGCAGGAGAGCTGATGATAAGGACCAGACTTTACAGAATAGAAATGGTGATATGGACATGCAGTGCCACTGTATATGTCTCTTACTATAGGTCTGAGAGACGTACTTGGGTAGGATCTCAAGCACAGCAAGCGAATGAGGATACCTTAGTGTAGGAAAGACGTTTTGGCGAAATCTCTTAGCGTGGAGGAGATGACTAAGGACGTCCTGAAGACCAAATTCTGAAAATTTCTTCCTTCATGCTGTTGTTATGACCTCCAAGACTGAAGGTAGCAAATTCAAAAGATCTGCAGAAGGAACAGTAGTGGAGAGGGAAGTCGCTGCTGCTCCTCCAGAGAGAAGATGTAGTCTTCAGGACACTTCTCAAGACAAGCAGTGCTTTAGCATTTGAGCTGCAACAAGTGAAGATTTAACTTAGTGGTACAGAATGAAAAGCTACATGTTCCAGGAGCTGTGAGCTCCAAGGTGCTCTTTCCAGGAAAAAGCATAGCTGGATGAACCTGTTTGTCCAGAGGAAGTATGTTTCTACTCAAGAGGCTGAATTTTAGATGAACAGAAAGTTTGAGGCTTACTCAGCCAACTGATTACTTCTGTATGCTGTTTATCCCTGGAGACACTGGTGATATTGCTGGACATGACCTTCAGCATGTCAAAAGACTACAGGAACCAGGGAGGAAAGTGCCCGAGTCCTTTGTGTTTTGGATGCCTTCATACATAATACATACACATTGCAGAGTAGACCCTAGACAAAGTTACAAGGGTTCAGTACAGAGTACAGCACGAGTGTGTGTGGGGGGAAATCGGAGAGAGGCAAAGACAGAAGGTGAGGTGCAAGCAGTAAGTGATACTGAGGCCAATCTGAAGTTTTTCTGTAAGTACATTCTTAGTAAGAGAAAAATGAGAACAGTTTCGAGTCAGCCAAGAGGCAGAGCTTGTTGACAGGTGGTGCCAGGGAAGCCTGTGTTTGTAGTGGACTTTTGTGAAGTCTTCACAGCTGCTGCCAGATGCCCATTGTAATTCATACCAGTAACAAAGGAGAAAATTGCAATGTACAGTAACCAAAAGGATATTTTAAAATTATCTTGGAAACCTTAAAGGATAAACTAAAGTAATCTCCATACTGGGGTTAAGGTTCTGTATTTTGCATTAATGATCTGTCTGGTGAAAGAGAGTTGAAAAGATTTAATAAATCTGTAGATGGTTAAGGTGGGACAGGACCAAAGGTACAGTGGAGGACAGGATTAGAATTCAGAGCAAGCTTTGACTAGATGAAGATTTGCTTGAAAACAGCAGTCCATTTAAAGAAGGAAAATGTAAGTTGTACTTACACCTAAATAAACTGCAAAAATACAGGATGAGGACCACGAGCTGGTAGCAGTTCTATAGGAGCTGACACGAGTCAACAAGTGCCATGCTGTTATAAGAAGGTAAATAATATGGCATAATCAGATGTATAGCCTACAAGATGCACAATGATCTTTTTGCTCTGCCAAGCATTAAAGGGTCCACATTCACCACTTCAGAAAACATGGGCCTCTTGAAAAGAGTCCAGGAGAAAAATGGGAACATCTGGGCAGAGACCTCTGATGCATGACTAAGGAGGAAAGGGCATTGCTTGAATTCCTGAAGAAACTTAAGGAAGGAAGGAAAACTAGAAAGGTGAGAAGGAAAAAAAATAGTAAGTCTGTGAACAAATACATGGCTTCTGTGGAAAGGAGAGGAACATCTGGCTATTGGCTGTATGAAAACAGAACTGATGTAAACTGCAGAGAGGAAGAGTCAGGAATAGCCAGCAGGAACAGCTTACCAGTGCCAAGAATAATGAAGCATTGGCATTAGCGTTTGCTTGATGTTTAAGAACAGGTTACACAAACATCTGTTAGATGTAGCTGACCTTGCTTCAAGGCAGATGAATTAATTAGATGGTCTTCTGAGACTGCTTTCAGCTCTCTGATTCTGTGATCTGCTTTGTTAGAATGTGTAGTGTTGCATGAGGTTCTGTTCACGTTTTCCCTAAACTTTATACCATCTGAAAAATCTTGAATACCTGTTTCAGGGTGAATTGTGCTTCAGTGTTTTCCAAAGACTTTGAGATCACAGCTTCTTACGTTCTAGGCATATCAGGAGCAGACCAAGATTGCCAACAGTAGAGTGAGTGTATGGACAATCACTTGAAAGAGAAAGAGAAGTCACTTCCCTTACAGAAGCAGGCGTTCTTTGAGATGTGTTGTGCATATGCTCATTCCACAACCTGCTCTCCAACCCCTCTTCACTGCAGTCCTCTACTCCTCTACAGTAACTGGATTCTGCAGTTGAGAGGAAACTGGGGTAGGGAAGCCGCACACCAGCCTTCATACCAGGATGCAAAACATGCGGAGAGGCAGGGCGCATTGACATCGTATGGGTACTGCTTCCCCAAAGCTTTGAGCATGAGGCGCAGTGGAATATGCATATGGACAGCACACCTTGAAGCAATCCGGTTGCTGTAAGGTAAGTAGCTTCTCTTTCTACTTACTTTTAAGCAGGCAAAGGTAATTTGTGTACTATTTCAGAAAGATTATCAGGTGAACAAAAGCCGACTGTTAAGAGCAATATCTCTGTATGAAGTGCAAACCCCCCAGCTTGAAATGTTACTCTTGAAGACTTGTTAACTTTACAAAATTCATACTAAAGTACGTTATACTTCTCAGTTTCCATTCTTATGTCATTGGATTTGTTGTGCCAAACCAAAAGGAGCTCGCAGAACTAGCTCGAAAGAAAGGATTTAAAGGAACCTGGGAAGAGATCTGTAACAGTCCCGAGATGGAGAAAGAGGCACTGAAGGTGCTAGCTGAGGCTGCCAAGGCAGGTGAGTAGCTAGCGCGTGTAGATAGTATTAATCTTGTGGACTGTAATGTCCATGAAACGGATAAGCATAAGCCCTAAAAATAGCTCCTTGAGCGTGTATATTTCATAAAACATACATGAAGTGAAATTTTCATAAAAAAAACAACCAACAACAAAGCATGAGTTGGGTCAGTCCTTTTGGTTCATGTAACTTTTTTTTTTTACCGTGGCCAGTAGCTGCGGAAAGAATATAAAAATAGGGCAAACTTAACACGCTCAGTTCAGTTTTGTGTGTGTGTCTGGCGCTCTTTAGGATGTCCTGTAGTATCTTTTTGGCCTTAGCTGCTGGCCCAAAAGAACATGGGTTATCTGTAGGTCCATGATATGTGTCGGGTATCGTACAGTCTCACACGCTACGTACCTATGTGTAGTTGAAATAAGCCCATGGTGGCAGGGGCTCTCCTAGCTTCCAGTGACTTGCATCTGAGGGATTTCCTAAACTGAAAGGAGTGTCTTTGTAGTTATTAATTTTCAGTAGACATTTCTTCCATTAACTCTTCTAGTTGCATTTTAAAGTTATGTAAATATTCTGTATCAGTATCCATGCTGTCCTGTGGCGGAGTCGCGCAGCTCGGCTATGTTCCTGTAAAGAAATGCCTCTTGTTTGTTTTAGCCCTGCCATCTGCTCGTTCAATTTGCTTCTGCCGAGCTCCTGTATGGGAAGAGGCAGTGACCAGTCACAGTGGCAGTCGTGATTTTTTTCAGTGTCTGTTGTACTTCCCCCTCAGCTGTATCTTTTTCATGCTAATTGGCCGTAGTCTATTTAACTATTCTGGTGCAGAATTAAACAGTGGCACAGTGATATTTTGTTTGTTCTTTCATAATAATTTCTGCCTTGTTTTTGCTTTTGACCGTTACTAAACATTGAGCTTTTTTCATAAAGCTGTCTGTTATGACCACAGAATGTTTTTTAAATGGTCATGGTGGATGTTACATTTTTCATATGCGATCTCTTTCACGCTTTTCTGCAAGGAATGTTTTCTGCTGTCTGTTTTGCAGTCACTCAGTATCACGATGTCCTTCTGCACCTCTTTGCAGTTTGCCCTCGTCTTCTCTAGATGGGGATTTTTCTAGCCTGGATAACTTTATGCTTCCAACATCTTTGTCTTGCTAATCTTTCTCTTCTCCATATTACTTGCGAATATATGAAACCCTACGATTAGTATATTTGCAGACTTCTGGTACAGGAGCATGCTCTTAGGATGACTGCAGTCTCAGTACTACACCAGACTCTTCTCTTTGCCCCACGTCTCTAGTCCATTTTTCTTCACTGCGTGGAGCATATGGGCAAAGTCATTCTAAGAAGCTGCTGCAGTGGGGAGCGTCTACAAAGTCGCTTTCCTTTTCTTTTTTGTGCAGCACTAACTATTCTAAAGAGAATTAAATATGTTGTTAAAATTGATGAAATGGAATATTTGATTTAATCCTGAGGCATTTTTACACATTTTGATGCTATGTTGTATTTGGTTTTGGTTTTCACTTTGGTATCATAGGCTTTACTTTTAAAGTAATGTTATGATTTTTAGTGCTAAATTGCAAAAAAAACCCAAACCCAGTGATTTAATGTCAAGGGGAGTAAAAGATGCAGGAAAATCTAGAAATGGCAGGTTGCACAGGATAATTACACACTTGTGGATTTTTTTTTTTAATTTCACCTGAAAATAGATTAAATTTTTTTTTTTTAATATTGCCCCTCTATTGATTACTTAGAGTTATTTGGTTTTCTTCTCTTATGTCTGAAACCATAGCAGAAGCTCTTGCAAATGACAGTGTCTTGTGCCAAAGGTGTAACATGCAGAGCGCTGTTCTGTTTCGGTAAGGGGAACAGCTACCATATGAACTTACTTTCCTTGAACAATTTAGGACTATCAGGAAAAAAACACAAACCCCCTCTTTTTCAAGCTTAAGTAGCATGGATTTTAAGACTTTATCTTCAGAAGATGAGTATCATAAAGCTGACAGAACAGTGTATATTTTGAGGATGTCACTGCCGTGCACTGAGGCTGTGCTGACGTTCGGGAGCAGGTTCCCAAACAGCTGGGGTTTATTTCGGTATTTCTGTGGGAACTGGAGACCGGTTACTGATGGATCCTGTCACTCTATGAGTGAGCACACGGGTTTTCAGAGCGAACCATGGGGGTTGGAGCACTTCTTCATTTATGTAATGTGCTTTTCTGCATGAGAATACGGTTCCTCCTTTTGTGCTTAATTGTAGAAAAATGGTTACATTTACATTTTGTATTAAAAATGTTTATTTTTACAGCTAATCTGGAGAAGTTTGAAATACCAGTAAAAATTCGTTTGAGCCCTGATCCTTGGACCCCTGAGACTGGTCTAGTGACAGATGCGTTCAAACTAAAACGCAAAGAGCTTACGGCGTACTATCAAACGGACATTGATCGAATGTATGGAAAAAATGTAAAATAATTCTTTTTTCTGCACCACTTTGCTACAACGAGCTTGGATCAAATAGGAAATACTTGAATTGCCTGTCTCAACACTTGAGATCAACACACAAAACCACCGTTCTTCATTTGCAGCTTAAACTGTTATTTCTGATAACGTCACCATGATGACTGGCAAGTTTAGTAAAATGTTATGGCAGCAAACCCGTGTCTGTCTCCTTTTTCCCAGTTTTCTCTGCTACCTTGTCAGTCTGTGGATCTTCCCGAGTCTTTTTGGGAAACCATGATTCTGAAGCCTCAAGTTTTTAAACATTTATAAATCCTGTATAATGTTTTATTTGTATCTTTAAAATTTGGAT
Source organism: Phoenicopterus ruber ruber (assembly GCA_009819775.1). Lineage (NCBI taxonomy): Eukaryota > Metazoa > Chordata > Aves > Phoenicopteriformes > Phoenicopteridae > Phoenicopterus > Phoenicopterus ruber. The sequence continues at coordinate 20,915,107 of CM020223.1, read as the reverse complement.
GTATATAGAGAGAACTTGGCTATATAAGAAATGGTTATACTGGGGGCCTTTTTTTACCTAATTATTTAAAGATAGGAAGGTATTGATGTTGTGACATGATGTACTTTGAAAATGCTTGTAACGAGATCATTGTTGAACAGAGGACCAGGTTATTTGCTGCTGTGCTATTTTTCTGTGTAACTCTGCGGGAGAAAATGTTTGACATTCCAGCTTGTGTAATACACCTTCAATACGTGCCTAATGGTTGCTTTTGTTTTCCTCTGAAAGTGAAAAGATGGTCGTGGCACAGCTCTGCGTAAAGGCAGGTACTCTCACAGGTGTTAGTTAAAGCTTGTTTAACACAAAAGATGCTATTAATGCCGCAGAAGTTAAACCCACGAATAATCTCTCAAATACAGAAACTCCTTTTTTAAATAGCTCGTGACCATTTCATCCTGTAGAGCTAATAAGAACTCTCAGCGTTAATTTCGCTTAATGCTTTGTAAGTTTGACCGTGTCCTTTTAGCAGAGGGACTGTAACAACTTGTGTCTTTTCCCACTGGGTTTGGACGCTACGCTGGGTTTGCTCTTCCGTTGTTCGGGAAGGTCTGGCAAGAGCCCCGTTCTGCCCTGCCCGCAACCCAAATCTTACTGGGGGGATTTTTAAAGTCATAATGACAGTTATGTTCTCAGCTCACACAGTGCCTAGCTGCCCTTTGTGCCGTTAAAAATCTCCCTTTAATGCTGTGTTCTTTTGTTTAGCATTTTTTGCTTTAAAAACAGGTATTGGAAGTATTTGTCAGCCAGAGTTATTTATGTTACTTGGTTGGTTACGCCCAATTCTTACTTTGGGAAGGAGTCTCAATTTCTGTTTTGCTATAAATATGTGAATATTGTTTGAAGAACTAGGGGGGGGATCTTTTAATCTTCAGTGAGAGTGTTTAGATTTGTTTCAGATGTGAATTTTATTTTCAGAATATTTCTAGAAATAATATTTTGATCAGGGTTGCATGAGAATGTGAAAAGGCATACATCAGTCAACTTTGTGATGGAGCAAATATTAAAATGGCTTTAATTTGGAGATTATTCTCTCGTGTGTATCATTTACTTGTAGTACTAAAAATCGAGGTCTTGCTGCTCACCTAGTACCCTACCGTGGTAGCATTCGGCGGTTCTGAAGGGCAGAAGCTTGCTTTGGGGAGGGAGTTCCTGCTTGATAGCATTTGTGACGTGGGAGTTTGGGGAGACGTTTGATACACAAATTCTCCTTTAAAAAAATTCTGAGATATTATTTAAATTAACCCTTTCCATTGATTATAGAAAGCGGTTTCATTGGAGTCAGAAGTTACCAAGTAGGTTCCCTGTACTTTAGCTTTGATGAAACGATGAGCAGGTTTGGGCTGTATTCTGTTACGTTACCATCTCTCCCGCTACTCAGGGATTTCTCCTGCTGCTGTCCATGAAAAACTGTTACCATTTGGCGAATTTTGGTGTACCTAGTCAAATGGAAGCATAAGCAACAAAAAGAAATCAGAACCGCATTTATGAGATCAATACCTTCAGGCATCTAGATCGTAAATTAAAACCTTCTGGCAAATACAGATAAGACCAATGTTGGAAAATGACGGAAGAATCCAAATGTGGAAGCTGCCAAGTCTGTAGGGAAGTGTCACACCGTATATTAGACGTTACTAACACTTCAGTGTGTGGCTGTGCTCCATCAGCAGGTTCTTAAATAGTTTGCGCTCAGCACAGGATGCACATTGTTAAAATATTTTTTGTGATTTTTAGTGAAAATTAATAAGTTGCTGAAGTACCACCTGTATCATTTGGTGCATTGTGCAGCAGATTTAAGAAAATCTGCTTTTGGTTAATTCAGAAGAAGTCTGAAGTTCGTATTTTATTCTGCTAAGGGTTTCAATCCACTTTTGGATAAATTGCATAAATGAAACTTCTAAAATGGTTTGGAAATAGTAGTTTTATTTTTTCTTCTAATCCAGTCCCAAGATTGGGTTACAGTCTAGCTGTGCATTTGATTTTACAGTTCAGGGTTTTTATATTAAAAATGGATGTCGATATATATATAGTTCCTCCTTCTTTGGACATCAGATTCATTGCGTACGTTTATTTCTTCTACAGAATGTGAAAATAAAGCAGTTCATTAATTTTAGCCTCAGCGTTGAAGATAGGAAGACTTTTAAAATATTTGTACGGGCTTAAAATATTTGTGATGAGTATGGTTTTTCTTCCAATTTATAAGAAAAGACAGACTTTAATACTGCTAGATTCTGAGTACTTCCATGTCCCGTCGAGGCCGCCTGTCCCGCGGGCGTCCCCGCGTCGCGTTCATCGAGGCAGGGCTGCCGCGCCGACGTGGGGCTTCCTTGCCCGGCAGCCCTCGCTCTCGCATTGCTGAGCAAAGACAAGTTCAGGGCAGTTTGCCGATGCAAACGTAGATGCTCTACGCGCCAGCCAGGAATTTACCTGCTCGCTCTCCTTTTTGTGTTTGTTTTCCCCCGTGTCTCCCCGTGCCTGGCGTAACAAGAGCAGCAGGACCCGCTGGAACGCATCGCGCGTGTCCCAGAGGCTGCGGGCGGCCGTAGGGTGAATGAGGAAAAGCGGATGGTTGGTCCTCCGTCACGTGGGGAATTTTGTAATGAAAGAGCCGTAACTTTCAAACAGTCTGTGAGTTCAAACTAAGAACGAGGGGTATATACCTCACCCGCGGGGGCCCAGAAAAGGGGGGATTTTTAACAAAGCTTTTGTAAATACAAACTTCCCAGGACTCTGAATCATTGGAAATTGTAACTAGTTTGTTGTGAAAATTTACATATTTCTTTATAAAAAATGACTGACCAAGAAATTCAAAGAATGCTGTGAATCTCCTTTAAATTCCTACAGTAATTTAAAAACATTTCAGGACTTTAGGCTAAACTCCATCTAGGTGTCATGAGTGTTCCTGGCAGAGGATAGTGGTTCTGGAGTAGGTTAGGAAATTCAAACGTTGCGTGTCAGAAAAGACCTTGCAAGTTTGCTGCTGGTGCTGCAGTTCACACACAAGCAGGGCCATGGGAAGCTGTACCCGAGCAGTAAAATATTCTGCTGAAATGAAAGCGAAAACCAATGTGCAGCTGAAACTAAGAACATAATGCGTACCTACGTCCTACTGCTTTTATAGATAGGATGCAGAGGGGGGTATGGCATTGAAACCGTACCTTAAAAACCTCCCGTAAAGCTTGTAAGTTTATGCAGAAATTGTTGTGGGACATAAGGGTCCTTTGCGAGAACCTTTATCCTGCTAAAATTCACAAGCTTTTATTCTGTACTAAAACTACATTTAGGTGATGCAACGCAGCATTTTTGGTTTCTATTAATGTGATGTATTAACTACTTTGGACTCGGTATAAAATTGTGTACATCTGTTTCTTTACCGGTAAGAGGAACAATCTTCAACTTGCATACACCTTGGGCCAGGCTGAAACGTTAACGGAACGACCAGTTGGATGTTACTGTAATTGGTTATTTAATGTAAACCCATTTGCAATGTGATCTTGGTTGTTACTACGAACTGCCTGAACGTTGTATATCCTAATTGAGTTATATTGTATGAATTATTTATTTGTAATTGGATATCATGTTTCAAAAATAAAATTAATTTCACAAATCAGGCCCCATATGTCCAGTTTTTTAAGTGGCATTTAATTGTCTGTCTGAACCTAGATAATTTATGGTTGTAAATGAGCAAATTTAGATCGCGTCAGTTGGGTACGTGGCTGTTTGAGAAGGGTGGTGGGTGAGGACAGGTGAAGATGTTTTACTACCGGGGAAACCCGTTTGATGGCGGGCAGGTCCTTTTGTTTGGCTCCTTGCCTCGCGTTGCTGGTAGCCTTTTGCGACAGGCTCCATCCCTGCGTCCCTGCTCCCGTTTGGTGTCTTGACAGTTTTCTGCGTTAACAGCCGCGTGCTTGTGCTTTGCAGGCACTGAATGTTCTGGTTCACCGGCCGTTTGTGCTATGCAGGTATCGCTGATGTATTTTTGTGTACGTTAGCATTGTTGGTAGTGAGTTTATGTGTCTGGCCAGGGTAGGAATCGCCCTTGTGCGCAAGGCTTGCGAATTCAGGAGCAGGAATGATACCCGGTATCGTGGGAATTTAGCCAACTCTTGCCTTTTGAAACTGTCATTTCGAGTCTTGTCAAATATTCAAAATAAACGTGGCGGTTTCAAGACGAATGCAGAACACTGGTTATGGGGTTAGCCCGGTTTGCCACCGCAGGAAAGTTCGCGTCCTGCTTTCTCTTCTGCTTGCACGTGCTCTGCCCCTTACCCTTTTTTAAGAGCACCGGCTATGGCGATACCTTAGGTGAAGCTGTCGGCTGCTGACGCTTTTTGCGAGCCAGGTGTGCTGGGGCACTACGCTTGGTGTTTAGTTTTCCTTACGTTTGGGGGCTGAAGGGTCAGACCCCAAAGCGATGTTAGATGCTTGCAGGTGGACCTCTGAAGAGATCTTGAGCGCTTGTTAGGGTTTTGATCACAAGCTCGCAAACCGCTGCTGGTGGCATCCGACCTGGAGGCATCTCGACCCAACAGACGCCTCTTTCTTCTTTTTTTTGGGTCTTTATTTGCACGTTCCCCGGATGCCTGGGGTGGTACTGCTGGCCAAACGTCAAGCCTTCCCTGCTGCACAGCTGGCCTTTATTTTTATCCCTTCAATCAGCCATGAGAAGGCTCCCGCTTCCTCCTGGTTTCCAGTTGTATTCAGAGTAGTTGTTTGTTTTCTTTCCTTCAAAAATACTGTTATTTTTAAGACTGAAAACTTTTTATTTCAGATTCATTTAGGATAATATGGCAGACTTTAATTATTTTTTTCCCCTTCCCTTAGGCATCCACAGCTGCTAAAATGCCTTTAGGGGGCTCTTTAATAAAATAGAGACGTAAACAAGTTCTGAACTATTATAGTAGGTAATTTATTATAGCAGCAACTGATTTCAGAAAGGATAAACATGTAACCATTTTAGGAGCCTTAGTTTTCAGGAAATACTATGTTAAGGAAGACATTAGAGAGGCACAGGATCCAAAATAATAGATACAATAAAATTAGGAATAAAAAATTTGAAGTCCTGAGTTGCTATTGTTGTCTACAGCAGAGAAATCTAGGGGAGACGGCAGGGAAGGGAGCACCCAAAGAGCTGAAAAAAATGAGTGATTTGTAAAAAAAAATAAATTTTAATACTTAGGAATAATATTTCTGAAAGTCTTTTAATATTTGTGTATATACAATTTCTGTTTTGGCAGTAGAATTCAATCCAAGAGCAGTTCCCGTGCTGCGCTTCTGCAGCCGCGCGTCCTGCGTGACAGAAATACCTCTCGTTCGGGAGGAAGGGGCTGAGTAGTTTTCACCTGCCTTCTGAGGTGCCAGGGAAAACCGGGAAGTTACTAACCGTTCCCAGGGGAGCGGGCTCTTCCCTGGGGATGACCGCAGCCGCGCTCGAGGGCCGTCGCGGGCGAGCGTGCCCGTGCCCGTCCGGCGGGGACCCGGCTGCTGGGGCCGGGGGCAGTGGGGGCGAGTAGCGCGAACTCGAGAGGGTACTTGTAAATGTTTTCCCTGCTGAAGCTGTTATGTATTAAAACACACCTGTAACTTCCAGCGAGCAGCGGCCGTAAGATTTGAATCCCAGATTTCAGTATATGTCGGTTTAACCCAAGCATTTGCGTGTTTCATTCCCGCTTTACGTGGAAAGCAGTGCCCGGGTTCAAGCGCCCGTCTCCCAGACGCGGGGGCCGCGCAGCCTTCGCGCAGGGCTGGCCCTGGGCCCCCTCGCACCCGCCTGCGGTCCCGGGTGGGCACCCCCGGCTGCCGCCGGCTCCCCGTCCGCGGCGGCTGGTGGGAAAGCAGCCCCTTCCCTGCCGCACGCGCGTCCCTGGAGGAGGGGCGCAGCTGGCGACGGTGAGCTACTCCCTGCGCGGGATGTCAAAGACGCTTTATTTTGGGCTTGGGGGTTCCGCAGCGCTGCCGAGTGCAGCCGCAGGAAAAAAGCCATGTGCCGCATCTTAATCCCTAGCCCCGGAATATCGTGTATTCTGATACGCCCCTTCCACTTTGTTACAAGAAGTGTGTGTTCAGTTTATCTTTTTCTCTAAAGCTGTCAGGCTTTCTAGTAGTGGCAGGATTGGGATTTTTTTTTTTTTTTTTTATTTCCAGATAATTGAGACACAACTTAGGAACGTAAATGGTTTTAATGGCAAAGTTCGTATGGCTTTTCATTGATACGCAATCACGGTAACTGTGTTTGGCAACAGGCCTGGTGGATCGTGTCCTTAATCCCTCTGAAAGGGCAAGATCTTGACGTAGATCCTTACGTTTCTATGGAACTTCTGCTGCTTCAGGCTCCTAGAGGGGGTGGGGGAGAAAGTAGCATCATTTTGAAATATGAAAATATTAATAGCAAGAGTGTCTATTGTATCAGATTCCCATAAAATTCACTGTATCCCAGCCTGGCGGAAAGTCCTGGACGCTTAGCTCATTAACACCGGCTCCCATTTAGAGACTTACCTTAATGGCGCTGCTCAGATGCAGTTCAGTTTTTTCTGAACAAGATTTGCGTCAGGGATCTTGCTGCAAAGTCACTATTTTTGATACCTTTCCTAGTGCCATATGTATCTATAGTTGGTTTTAAAGCTTAAGTGTGCAACTTGTAAGACTTAAGAATGACTTGGGAAGCAGTTTCCGTTATTTAGTGTAGCTGGGAGGTAGGTTGTGGCTGTTCAACAAGCTGTAAGGAAACCAGTTGCTAAAGCTCATTAAGAACTTTGTCATCAGTTCTCTGGATCTCACCCACGTTTACTGGATGTTACTGCCGGGCTTCTGGGAAATGAGAGCGGTTTTGTTTAATTTTGTTGCAATTCGGGACTTTGTCTGTTCCAGCTAAAGCAGCGTTAACAGAATTATTGGGAAGACCGAGAATGCCAGCGAGCAGCCTGGCCTGCTCAGCATCGCCGCCTCTTTCCTCCCCCTTCTTGCCGACGCTGCCTAAGAGCCGTATAACGACGGGGCGGGTAGATCCTCAAGAATAATTTCTGTATCAAAATGGGCTGATAAATTTGTGATTTAGAATCATAGAATCATAGAATTGTTCTGGTTGGAAGAGACCTCCAAGATCTTCGGGTCCAACCATTAACCTATCACTACCAAGTCCCCCACTAAATCATATCCCTTAGGGCCTCATCTAAACGCCTTTTGAATACCCCCAGCGCGACTCCGCCGGGCTATCGGCACGTGGACGCGCATTTGCGCTCACTGGCCTGCGCGGGCAGATGTCGTGCGGGTGACCCGCAACAGGGCGGGACTCGGGGCCAGAAGATTTTGGATTGTCCGCGCCTGGCGCAGACCAGCCCGGAGCCTCTGGAGGAGGGTGGGTTCTGCCGAGCTGCTTTACGTCTCACCAGGGATGCTGGGAGCCAAGCGTGCTAGTACTTCTTACAGACACCTATTTTTATTTGAAGTCTTGATAAACTCGATAAATATTTCTTTGAAAATCTCTCCCGTGTAGTTACTCCCCCATGTGTTTAGTGATGGATTATCTGGCGCTTTCCGGGAACGGCGGGTGGCGGGTGTCGTCGCAGCGTGTTGCCGACGGGGAGCGCTTCCCCGGGGCCGGCGTCCTTCCGATGCTGGGCCCAAAGGCCGCTGTGGGCTCGGGATAGCCTCAGGTGAGCGTGCTCGCAGGTAGTTCTCCTTCCAAGGGCAACGCCGGCGTGTCCGCTCAGCACGCAGAAAAGCTCCTGCGCCCTCGCGGGCTCTCGGTACCCCAGGCTGCTTGGTTTGTGTTTGCTTCTCTTTGTATTCATCGATGTGCCGTTGGTAACGTGTTTTGCAGTAGTTTTCCTAATGTTTTCATGAATAGATGAGATTGGGACTTTCTCCAGAAGGTTTCCCCGTGGTACGAAGGGATGCTTGCTTTTAAATCACTTTTCCGTTTACTTCAATCAGCTTTATTTTCTGCCAGTAACTTTTCATTGCACCACGCGCTGATCGGAACTTTCTGGTGCGCTCTTTTCCATAACTGATGTTTTGCCTTTGTTAGTTGTTTTACCGAATTTGCCCTACATTAGATGTAGATACAACGGATTGCTCGCAAAGGAGGCACGATGCTCTCTGCAAATCTCGACTGGCAGAGATTTCTAGGTAGGATTTTTTCTAAGCTCCTGGAAGAGCGAGCCTGTGAGGGCTGACGGTCGCCTGGAGCCGCCCGTGCTCAGGGGGCGCGGAGGCGCGTGCCCACCCTGCCTTTCCCGGCGGAAGGGTGGGCCCGCTGCTCCTGCGCGTGGAGAGAAAGGACTCCGTTCGGGAAGCGCCCGCAGGGGAAGCGAAGGCTCGTGTCCTCGGCCTCTAGTTCGAGGATGTGTGAGTAGCCGGTGCTGCTGGACCGCAGCAGCCCCCAGTTCAGCGGGAAAGGGAAAACCTCATTTAAAAAAAAAAAAAAAAAATCAAATTTTACATTATCCTGACACCTTTCTTTTTGCGTTAGTCTAAATATTCCATAGTTAAAATTAAACAAGGCAATGAATTGCCGTGTGATGTCTTATAGTTTAACTGGGTAAAAGATGCGCTCCTGGGGAAAGGATTCTGCCCCCTTCTCTGTTATCCTCCGCGCTGAGGGGGGCACCGGCTGCCCCTCTCCTCTGCTGACAGCAGCAGCCTTGGTGGGCTTGATAAACCATCGCACTTGCCCGTCGCCCATCCAAACAGCAGTAAGTACTCGGTTAGTCACCTCCAGAGCCGCCCGTGAGCTGGTGTGTGCCCTGGGCTCCCGGGGATGCTGCTGCGCCACGCTCCCGGGGACCTGCCGGCTTTGCCGGCTTACGGCTTTCTCCTGTCTTGTATGGTTTATTTTCCTCTTCCCCTAGAGCCTTTCCTTGCTCCCAGCGCTGTCGTATGTCTTTCTCAGAGTCCTCCCCTCCTTTTTTCCCGCCCCGGCTGCCTCCCTGCCCCGAGCCTGTCCCAGCCAGGGCTGCCCCGCTGTGCCGGGGCGCGGGGCCAGGGGCGCAGACCCCGCCACCCCCCGCCCGGCCCGGCTCACGCTCTTCCACCCGCTTTTGCTGTGCGGTATGTAAGTAGGGGCACAGCAAGTAGAGGGCAGTCTGACTTTGTCGCGCTGTCGCTTGAAACGGGGCGTTCGGCAGCGATCCGCAGCCTCCGGAGGCGAGCAGGGCCGGAGCGCGCTGGCACGCCTGGGCAGAGCCTCTCCCCTCTCCCGGCCCGGCTGCCCAGGCGCGATGCCAGCCCGGCTCTCCTCCCCGGCGGGCGAGCCGGAGCTGCTGGGCGGGCGAGCCGGAGCTGCTGGGCGGGCGAGCCGGAGCTGCTGGGCGGGCGAGCCGGAGCTGCTGGGCGGGCGGCTGCGCGCTCCGCCGCCGAGCCGGGACGCCGAGGCTCAGGCAGTACCCAAAGCCCCAGGCCCGCGCGTGTCAGCCCCCCGCGTGCCCGGCCCTCGAGCGGTGCCGACACCAGCGTTTCACTCCGCAGGACCCTCAGGAAAAGCCCTTTCGGCTCCAGCCGTGCTCGTCCCCCGGCCCGTGGCACTTGCGGCGTGGGCTGGGACGCGCTGCGTCGTCTGCGACAGCAGCCGGGGAGTCAGACGGCCACGCAGCCTCCTCCGTGAATCACGGACCCTGGGAAGAGGGAGCTGCCGATACAGCCCAGATAGGAGCCGCTATTGCCGTCTCTCCGTCAAGAGCTTTTTTCCTCCCTCTAGCCAAAAATGGTATATGGGGAAAATTGCCCTGCTCTGAACCTCTGGGCCTGCTGTCACGGAGCAGAGTTTATTTGAGTTACTGTAACGTGACAGGCTCTTGCACAAGAATGATGTGGACAAATTGGAAAATGTCAGGTAGGCAAAAAACGTTAAATTATTAAGTTGTAATAAGTAACCAGTATATGGTGGTAAACCAGACACCCCCCCTGCTCCCTCCCCAATCTTTCAGAGCTTGCCTGAGTTTTCCACAATGGAAAATACGCCTAAATAAACCTTTCAATATTTATAATTAGATCAGCTGCAGATCTCTTTTTCTTTCTCTCCTCTTTTTCTTTCTCTCCTCTTTTTCTTTCTTTTTTCCTTTTTTTCAAGTGGAGGGTTAGCAGAAGACAGAGTTATCCAGTCTTAAGCAGCTTGGAAATTACCCACCCTGACTGAGCTCTTTGCAGGGAAGGGTTGGCCAAGGTGCAAGAAGAAATGTATTTTACATCAGCTCCCTTTTCCTTAGGGAAGAAGCAGCTGACGCGCTTGGAATAACAGGGAAGTCTGTCCAATCCCGCCTGCTGGGCACGTGCTTTGGGCCCCCGGCCCAGGGCCTGTGCGGTGGCCCGGCTGTGGCTCGGGGCCGGGCTGCCCCGACCGGGCGCGGGGCCGTCCCCGGGGATGCGGCGCCCGGGACTCGCAGGCATCGTGCCCCTCCAGGCTCCCGGCGCGGGGAGCTGCGGGGCTGGTGCCACTGGCCGCCTCGGGGCTTGAGGGCCCGGAGCAGAACAGCTGTGGCCCTTCGGAGCTGCCCACGGGATTTTGGTTAGCGTGAAACAAAACCCCCACCCCAATACCCACCACCAGCAAGCCCGTAGCCATCAGGCTCGTGTCCCGTTCTCTCTGGTTTTAGGAGTTACTTGCCACCTGGGAATAGCTGTGACTTTGTGGAAATGCACACAAAATCGCTCGTGTCTCGAGTGGCTTCTGGAACTGGTGGCATTAGCGACAGCAGCAACAGCCACAGGCACCCTGGAGGTACCTGGTTTGGGCGAGAAATCTGCAACACGGGGTTTTTTCCTTGCACGTGGGAAGAAGTTTCATGGTGTTTTATTTTTAACTTTTATTATTAGCTGTTTATTTTTAATTTTTATTTTTTTAAGTAAGAATTGCCTATGCGATGCAACTGGAGGAAACGTGGGTAGCTCACTTCTCGGTCCTGCCGCGGGGGTGGCCGGCGGGCAGGAGGAGGAGATGGGCTTTGGGGTGCCCCCAGCCAGCGGGCGTTTGCCAGAACTTCTCCCGCGGTGCCCGGCGCGGCCGCCCGGCTCTGGCTCATCCCGGCGCAGGGAGCGACGTCCCAGGGAGGCGGGGGGTGCCGGGGTGCCGCACGGGCTCGCGGCACGGAGCGCGCCTCCGCAGCCCCGTGGGCGCCGGTGCCCGTGCAGGAGCCCCACCTGCGTGCCGGGGGGTTTGCTGCCGGCACCGGCCGTGGGCCAGAGGCCCTGCCGGCGCTGGAGAGCCCGGAGCCTCCCGCCTGCTCATGCCAGGGGTGAGGGGTTTCCCCTTCTCTGGCGTTAGCTGCTTGGATGGGTTTTTAGGGCCCAGGCCAATCTGGGATAATTGAAAGCTGCACTCTAACAATCTCAAGCATTCGGATTATAATTATTTCCATCTGTCTGTCTTTTATTTATGTTTTCAAGAAAGCTCCAGTAGCACTTAGAACAGCTTTATTGTGCTAGAAGTTTCTAGCCCGCTGTGATTTGCAGGCTCCTGTGCTGATCCAGTGCAGCAAAGCCTCAGACAGTCTGTTCGAGACCACAGCCTGACACCGTTTGACGTTTCCTTTCCCGCCTCGGGCCGAGACTACAGCGTACTCCCCGCCTTCTTTCCGTTTTTGTTTAATTAAGATTTATTTTTGAAAGCGTGTGATTGTTTCTCTTCCATGCTTTTATTTTCTCCTTGCATCCGGCTGTACCTCCAGGTTTCCGACAGTATTCCCTTCACCTTCCAGGTGCGACCGGAGCCGGCGGCGCTGGCAATGTCACGGGGATCACCGGCGGTGGATGGACAGACTCCGATCCCCTCTTTAAGAAGCGTGCCCACGCGCTTGCCCTGCTGGCTGCCGAGGCCGGCAGCGTGCGGTGAGGCCGGCAGCGTGCGGTGGGGCCGGCAGCGTGCGGTGGGGCCGGCTGTCCGGCGGGCGAGCGGAGCCGAGGCGCGTTTCCCGCCGGCCGCCGAGCCGGGGCTCGCGCCAGGGCCAGCGAGGCCAGGGAGCTGCTGCTCCTGCCGGCGGGAGCCTTTGCGTTCGGCTGTGTAAGGCCGCGGTACTGGTAAACAGTGACTGTACGCAGCGAAGGACGCTGCTGCGGTAACCTTTAGAAGAGCTTCAGAAAATTATACCCAGCTTCCACCGTTAAATAGTCCAGCTTTGGTTTTCATCCCAGCTCCTCTTAAGAAACCCATTAGTATCTTGTGTGCCCTATTTTTTTGTTGCTATGATTTTTTGATTTTGTTGCCAAGACCTTTCTCGTCGTTTTCGGAGACAAACAAGCAGCTTTAAAGATTGATACATCTCAAACACTTGTAGCATCTCCACCTCTGGTATCTTACTCACCATTTATAAATCTTTTGCAATTAGGAAGCAAGTGTGGAGTGCAGCAACAGACTTTCTGTATTAACCAAGTAGACGGAACTCTCTAAAATTTTTTTTGTAAGTGTAGTGAAACTTTAATTCTCTTCATTTCCCGCTCTCTTCATCTGCTGGCCTGTTCTATTCCGGAGCTGACAGCTCAAGCTGTCTCTGGGAGAGCGTTGGCGTGAGCAGGCATCGCTCCGGAGGTGGCGGCGGCGGCGGGAGCCTCAGCCCTGGGCTCCCAACCAGCGCGGGGTGCTGCGGAGATCAGGAAACAGGTACGACGGAGCCCCTTGTCACCCCAGCTCCTCTGGGAGCAGGTAAGCCTGTAGCACGGGAGGGAATCGATAACTCAGCCCATCTGAGGTTGGGATAATTAACTTGAATTATTATTTATTTCCCAGGCTAATAAACTGAAGTGTTGGTAGTTTCAAAGCAAAAATCTCTACTGATTTTCTTTTTTTTTCTCTACTGGTCCATGTCACGATCTTAAATGGGAGCTGTATGAATATCTTCGGGCACAATCTAAGTGTGTTCATACCCTGAAACCCCAGCCCACCCGCGGCCGCGGGCAGGCCCTGCCGCCTCCCGCCCGCCCCCGCGCGGGGGTCTGCGCTTTCCCTCCTCACCTCCTGGAAGGGTATTTGCTTTTCTTCTGGGTAAGATCTCAGCCCGTTTGCTAATGTTACTTCGGGGCAGGATTTTTGCAAATGATCTATTTATTTATTAATATGTCGACACACACGCTCCGTTTGGGATCCTGAACGGCTCATTTTCAAGGTTGAGGGGGGCTTATGTGGATGTAGATAAGAATCAGTGGTCTTTGTGTCCCACTTTCGCTTAGAACATCTGTAAAGTAAATACTCCAATAGCTGCAAGTTGCCCGTGAGACGGAGCCCTCAGGACGTGGCGGTCGGCCCTGGAGCACCTCCGGGAAGAGCCAGGCAGGGACCACAACCGGCGCCGCTGCGGGTGGGACACCTCGCTGGGGAAAGGGAGCCCAGGCGGGACAGGCTTCCAGAAGGGCACCTTTGTCTGGGGGCAAAGGAAAACGCTCGTGTTGGCCACCCCGAGTGCTCAGGGAACTGGCCAGTGGGGTTCTGTAAATTGGGATGTGGGAGTTAGTTATAACCAGCGGTGCCTGAGAGTGCAGGAGAATCCGTGTGGGAGGATGAATCATAACCGTGATGGGGAAGGGAAAGGGTGGGCAAGGCTGGTGAGCTGATGCTCTCCAGGGATAAAAACCACTCCCAAGTGCCTAACCCCTTCAAACCAGCCATCTTCCCGCAATCCCACCGAGTGTGCTCTTGGGAGTAGAGGAATGTATCTAAATATGAAATGTACATCAATGTCCAAAGAAAATAAAATATCTTGACAAGTTCTGGGTGATTCTGAGTCTCACAGGGAGATGGCTGAGCAAGAACGGCTGCTAACTACGCAAGTTAGTAACAACTTAGTCGCTTCTAGAAAAATCGGCTTTAAGAATCGCCATCAAAGCGATCGGAATGTCCCAAGGGAGAGCGGAGATTTGCGTCTGCGGAGCGTGATTCTCTCCAGCGCTGGTGGAAGCAGGCGGCGGGGCTGTCCCAGCGCCGTGAGCCTGTTGTAAGAAAGGGGAGACTCGGGTGCGACCTACACGGATCTTCTCGTCCGGACCTGGTAGGTCCCACGTACGTGGGTCTGCTCAGGAGAGCAGCCGAGCGAGCGACTCTCCTGGAGAGGAAGGACGCTTTGTGCTCCTGCAGCCCAGTCTGTAAAACCTTGAGGGTTTAGGCGACCAGAGAGCAGTAAAGCAAACTCTGCCCAGCCGCGCGGACGGCAGCTCCGCGCTCGCTCCAGCCGACCTTGCGTGCTGCCTCGCCGTGCGAAGCTGCGCCCGCCCGTGCCCGCGGCCCGGCCTGTCGCAAAGGCATCGTGGTCCTCGGCGCCTGCCTTCGCCGAGCTGTGGATCTGCTTTCTCGGGGTAAACAAGCAAACCCCACCAGGGCCTAAGTCTCATCCCGTTCACTAGCGTTTGAAGAGTAGATTTTTGTGCCGGAGCTGACTCAGTTGTTTTTTTTTTTTCTCTTTTCAGCCACTAGAGGGAAAAAAAACCTCACAGGACTAATAAATTGTGGCAAATGTTTGTAATTTGTCGATGACTTGGTTGCAGTCACACCTGTGTGCGACAGCTGACTTGGGGACCAGCAGCGGCACTCGTTTTCCTGTGAATTTGAGAAGCTCATACAAGAGCCAAGACCTGTGATTCTGACCCTATTCCCTTGCATTTTGGATCTAGAAAAAAAACAATACCTCTAAGTATTGAAAAGAATTATCTCCCCGGTCCTACTTTATTTATTTTGAAAATATTTTGAGTGTCTTCACAACAGCAAAACAAAGTAAAAAGTCCTCCTCTCTTTTCAGTGCATCCTGTGTAGTTTCCCCGCCGTAGGGAGGAGCTCCTGCCTCCCCGAGGCCGTCTCCCGCCCGGGCAGAGGCCGGCTTGCGCTCTGCCTCTCAAGCCTGGAGCGAGTGACTTGCCCAGCGGCAGAATGAAGAGCGTAAATCAGAAACCTCTGCTTCTCAAGCCCGTGTATCTTCCCACCAACCCCACAACAAAATGTATTGGCTGGGGGGTTCTCGTAGCTCTTTCATTTGTCTGCGAGATGGTTTTCATAGGTACAAGGATTTTTTTTTAACTGTTTTGAAGGCTAATATCAAGTTAAGCTGAAATAAGATCTGAAACCAATCTCTACCTGAGGGTAAGGATAGTCTTGTTGCTGCGGCAGAGGTTGGGCCGTTGGACATTTATTGTGTCATTGGCTTCCCGCTTGCCTTGGTGTTGTTAATCTCTCTCTGCCACCATTACCTTCCTTGCCGAGTGGTAAACGCATGTATCGAGTGTTACACCAATGCAAAGCCTAGAATGCACGGCCCTGTAAGCATGGTGATTGCTAAATGTGTTCAGCTTTTGCTCGGGCTCCGAGATCTACGGGACCGATTTCCACACTGTGGATTTACTGTTGCAGAAGCAGCAGCATTTCAGAAGTGCATCCTCGGAGGAGAGTAGGGTCAAAGATAACAGCGTTTCTGTTTCAGTCGGAGCAAAATAATGGGGTGAGATCAGGCTGGCTGGAATTTTTCGGTGCCTCTGACCTCGTCCATGCCAACCCACCATCTGCGTGTCGCAGCAGCGCCAGCTGGCCCCGGCAGCAGGGCTTCCCCCAGCCCGGCGCTGGGACGCGGCTCCCCAGAGCTTTGCCCAGCGTGAACAATTTCTGCGCCCTTGTCTGAACCTCCGCTCAAATCGTCTATGTTTTGAACGTAGGGGCTGTGTTGTGGGCTTCCAGGGCAGCAGGAGGGACCCAGCTGTGGATGTAAGCAGAGAGAAATCTTGCTTAACGCTTGAGGGAGAAGAGGGTGGAACCCGGGGAACTTGTGGTCATGTCTGCTTTTTTAAAGTTTTATTGCTCACGCTAACTCCAAGCACGTTGCGATTCAAAAATCACAACTCAGATCCCCAAATGATTAGACTTAAGAAAGTAATGGATTTGGGGGTTTATTTTCTGGTTTCCTGGTTATCTGAGGCATGCAAGAGCCACGGGCTGAACTTCTTCCTTTGACTGCAAGAGCAAGCAGCTTTTCTCCCTTGCCGGGTTCTTTTCTTGTAGCAGCCTTGAATCCTTCTGGAGCTCTTTGAAAACCAGCCAGCAGAAGATTATTAGCTGAGGCTAATGGGGAATCAGAAGCGTGGACGGTGTCTTGGCAACAACTGAATAGCATGAGATGGGTATCTCGGTACCGCAAGGCACCGAGTTAAATGGGGGGAGCTGATAACACGGGTCCTGCTTCAGGGTGCCTGTGGATCACACAGGCTGAGTCCTGTACAGCCCCAGGCAGGGACACATGTCCTGCGTTAAAAATCCCGGTACAGAGGAGTTTGCTTCTCGCTTGGTCTCTCTTGCACTGTAACTGCCCCCCGGGAAGCCTTTACCTTTAGAAAGGCAGTAATGTGTAGTTAATATAGATGTAAGGGATCCTCATTTGGTTTTTACTTATGTTTAGTGCATATTAATGGTTCCCACTTTATTGTTATAACAATAGAAATCGAATATATTTATTTTGTTAACAGGATCTTGCATTTTTGCCATTTGTTTTTAAAGCCAGATTAAAACCTCTCCTAAGTTTAATTCAACAGAAACGCTATGAAAGTTCTGCATTACCTATGTGTAACTGGCTACATTATCTTCCCTTATTAATTAAAATGACGACATCCAGAATTCGGAGTGTGTTACCTGCCCAGCGTAGCCTCCCGCTTGCCTCGGTGTCATGGCAATCTCATCTCCGCGGCAGCGCTGGCTTCTGAGCATCGCCCGTAGCCGTGGCAACGTGGCGTGACGGGGACGTCCGAGCTGGCCCGCGCTGGGGATCCGGCAGCTCGCTCCCGCTGTAGCTGTTATTTTTCAGGGCGCTAGTGCAGTCTGTAGCACTAGTCTAGCACGTGGGTTTTTCCATGTGATAATGAACCTACTTGGTTGAAACTTGACCGGTTCTGAAATGAAGGGTTGAGGAAGATAAGAGGAATTAAATGAAAGTGCTAATAAATTAGGGGGCAAAGTCTAGCCTCGCTTTACTCGTAAGATTTCTGAAATCTTTAATATAGCAAACTGGCTGCTTTCCTGAGCTGAATTACAGAGAGGAGCTGGGCAATTTATTTGAAGTGTCTGAGCACTGGATACCTGAATCAATGTCTGTATCTTTTTTTTTTTCATTTTTGAGATTCATCAGACCCTGAAACTAGTCATGAGGGGGAAGGAAAAAACCCAACACCAAAAAACCTAACAGGACACCTCAGTGTTTTGGCGGTGACCCAGGCTTCCCCCCGCTGAGCTTTCCAAGGATGAGATGGGACCTGTCACAACTTTCCTCTGGACGAAGTGTTGAAGCCTGCTGTGGTTTGCTGGGTACCGAAGAGAGGGTCCGGGTGGGTTGTGTTTGAGGGGGAGGCGATGGCAGGGTTGTACCAGAGACTGGCAAACATTAAACCGTGAGACCTGGAGGTGCTACAGCAACGCCTGGAAAGGGGACAGATTTGCAGTAACACGAATACGGTGTTCTGGGGCACTACGAAGCGGTGGCCAACCCTCATTGCTGTTGAAGTTGATGGGATACGAGGTTATGAGGCTGGCAACTCACGGAGCCAAGTCAGTGGGGATCTTATCTAAAAAAGGGTTTAGGTATTAAGCCCAAAGGGCAGAATATGATTCACCTTACAGAAAAACAAACAATCCCAGCGACTTCAGTGGGAAATGACCTCTGTGAACATTTGCTGCGTCTAACGGAAATGAGAGTTCGCAGGCTGAGCCCGTGCTTGCGGCTGGCTGTAATAGGACAGATACTGCCTTTCCTTGCAATCAAGCGTAGTGGAGTCTGCGAGACGGCACAGAGGCTGCGAGCTTCCTACCGGGAGCTTTCGAGATCCCGTAAGGTCCATCAGGCCGGCCCTACCTCCGGAGAGAGCCGTGGGAGCCAGCGCTGGCGGCAGCAGCGGCAGGGCAGGCGCCGAAGGTAATCGGGCTCTGCACCGACCGTTACCTCTGCTGCTTCTCTAGCAGCTGAGCTCCCGACTGAGCAGCGTGCTTTTCAGGAAACTCTGACTCAAAAAAAGTAGCGTGGCATCCTCAGGGGTCTCCGATCTGTGCCCTGTTCCGAATGATTCTGCAGCTGCTTTTTATCCTTCTCATAACTGGAAGAGATTAATTTTGTTTTATTCGCTCCCACATCACGCAGGAGACCAGAACAAGGTGGTTCTGCCCTCACTGCCTCAAACGTGCAGCCTGGCACAGCTCATCACCCAGTTTCACGGTGATTTTGTGCTGCGTACTCTTTAGTTACCTTCTGCTGTAGTCTTCAGAGAGTCAGCTTCATATTTTAAAAAAGACTTTATAATGGACCAAAACATTGATGGGAATTTGTTTTGTTTTATCTTGTTAGTTCTTGGGTTTAGGAAAAAATAATGACGTATGTTAGACGTGTTGGTTGGTTCAGCAGTAAATCATAGAGCTTAATCATCAAGACTCCTTAATCCCAGATAATTGTTTTTTGGGGGGTTGTTTTTTTTTTTTTTTCTTTTTGCTTATGCTGCTAGCTAATCCTAATGCTGAGATTATTATACCCACAGCAATTAAATCTGCATGCAATTTTTCATTTTAATCTGTTATTTACAAATACAAATGATTTCAGATGAACATTTTCTAGGTCTGGGCTCTGATTCAAGTAAGATACACCAGGCAGCGAGGACTTGGGCAGGGAACCTTCCAGAATAGATGCAGCCGTCTCTGCTCAAGAATGAGCAACTATTTAAAAAAAAAAAAAAAATTAAGTCTGGCTGAGCCACGGCTGAACATTTAGGAAGAGGAGGGGAGTTAGAAGCACAGGGCGCGCTGGCTGGAAGCATTCCTGGAATGCGCCTTGCACCAGCCCCAGCGCCGCTGCCGGCGGGGGGCAAGGGGCTGAGCTGCACCCCCAGGGAGATGCGGCAGAGAGAGTTTATCTTTGGGGAGAAGGAGGGAACCGTTTCTGGCAGCTTTTTCTTGGAGGGAGATGTTGGGAAACCACTTGGAGCTTTGCAGAGCTGTCCCAGCTGAGCATGCTTCACAAATGTATGGGGGGTGATGGCTATTTCAGGGCTCAGAAAAATGTAAGGTATATCTCGCTAAAGACACAGTCCTGCCCTAGCAAAAACACAGCAATGTGTCTGATGTGACACGGTAAGTATGTTTATAAACAGAAATGCCAGAGAAGTGCTATAGGGGTTGTGGACAGGTAATATGGATGTGTGGCGCTGAGTAACATGCGCATGCGGGTGTTTTTCATTGTCTTTTATTTAGACTTTCCTTAAAATCTCTTTTCTGTCTCCCTTCCCCCCTACCCCTATAGCCGAGCAGGTGGGTTTTAGAGGGGTTTGACGGAGATGCTTTGGCAACCTGGTTTGTGAAGGACGTTGACGACGAAAATGAGATAACATGGGAGAAATCAAAGGAGAGGGACGAGAGTCATAGATGGAGACGGTGCGGGAGCTTTACCTCAGGAGGAGGTAAGCCCTGAAATGCAGGTAAGGACTACAGGAGTCCCAGCTTGCAAAGCAACAGCTTCCAGTTTGCGTTTTCAGTTCACAGCTGAAGGACTCGACGTGAGAGTAGCCCGTGTCCTCTTGCCTGTGCGATACGCAGAGCACGGAGCTGAGCCCGCGGCGCAGAGGGAGCCAGCAAAATCCCGCGGAGGTAGCAAACCTCTCCTGGGTTTTGGGCGAGCTGGACTGAATGGCGTGGCGGGGTGGAGGTCCAGACCACGGGGAGGAAGAATCAGAGAGATGGGGACGTGGATGGGTCACGTGGAGGAGAAGTTGTGTGGCAGGGTAAGGGAGTGGGCAGCTGGAGAACAGGCCGAGTAAACCTTTGTGTGCGTCCCCCTCCGTGGCGGGGGTGCGCTGGGGCCGAGTGAGCAAGGGATGGTTGAGAAAACCAGCACAAACTTTCCACCCCCCGTGTTCACTTGGAAATGGGCAGCAGTGTGTTAAACAGTCGCCGTTCTGCAGGATCCTTGCCCGCGGTGCAGCAGCAACGGGAACGCAGACCCTGCTGTGCTGAGCCCTTTCATCTGCCGGAGCACTATTTCTCTTCCCTAAGTGGATGATTTATGTGAGCAACCACCGCACGCCATGAACTGAATTTACAAATAATACCGCAGTTATGTTGCTTTCAGGAACTCCTTTAACACTTCACTTTAAGAATTGATTAGTCCTCCGTTGACGCGTGACCATTCAAATGCTCATGAAAGAGTCGGGAAATTTTGTGAACATGGCTACATCAAAATTCTGTAGTTATATGACTCAAAGGAGTATTAATTCATCCTGTGTGTCTAGATGTAATTTTTTTTTTTTGTATTTCCCATCTGGAACAGCAATATTTTTTCCCCAAACACGCTGCATTTCCAGAGCTTGTTAGGAAAGCGCAGGACCTCCTGTATCTCTGCAGAATTCCCCGCTTCCTGTCGCTTCCTAGATGCGAGTGAAATACCAGCCTCATATGAAGAGCAAAAAGACCACACAAGACCACATGTTGTTTACTTTGGGCCGATTATTCACATGTTACAGGCAGCCAAGAGAGGAGACTCTTTTCCCCAAAGTTCTAAAAGCATAATTCCATCAAACCAACGGTTGTCTTTGCTTTAACAAAATACATTCAAGAAGGGATGATGTCTCCCCACTGAGACAGAAATGCCTGCACTTGAAGAATACATCCCCTCCAGTTTCTTTTGTCATTTGCAAGTAAGCTGCCCCTGCTTAAAGTAGGCATTTACGTGTTACTAAAGTGCTTTTCTTCGGTATCACTTTTTAAAAATTAATTTGGGAAGTTAATTTTGATTCCTTTGATCAGCCTCATTGTCGCAGTGTTGAAGTGTGCTCTCTCCCCTCTTTCTGGTCAGCACACAGCACAGGGAGAGTTTCCCGTGGGATGGCGTGGCCGTGGACCCCATGGGGAACACAGCAGCGGTCCCCAGAGGGCTGCACGCTTTCCGCCTCTTCGGTCGGATGCCATGTGCACCCCTGGGGTGCACCTCATGTGCAGGGTAACGGAAAGGAAATGTGCTGGTAAGGGAAACGTCAGGAGGGCGTCTCCTGCCAGGCTTCTCCTTGGGCTTTCCCGGGTCTCTTGGAGCTCTTTTGAAGTCTCTTTCACGCAGGAGGTATGGGAGGGTGTGGGGGCTGTTACATCAATCAGGATCCTGGTTGATTACATCACTCAGAAGAACACGGAGGCACGGGAGCGGCTTTGCTGCCAGAGGAACGTCTCAGAGACGTGACGTTAAAAGATGAAAGGGTAAAATGGGCCAAATTTAAAAGATGTGTAGATGTGGAACTTAGAGACATGGTTTAGTGGTGGACTTGGCAGCGTTAATGGTTGGACTCGATGATCTTAAAGGTCTCTTCCAACCTAAATGATTCTATGATTCGAAGATTCTATGATTTGAGCTCCATCAGTTGACCACACAAGCCTGGATTACAAGTGCTGGTGTTAACTGAAAGAAATGAAGCTTTTTTTTATCAGTTGAGAAGGAAGAAATCCTGTTCTGTTACAGCTGGCACGACCCTGCGTTGTGTACAGCCCATTCTCTGCAGTATGCGTTTAGGGACTCATCCTCTGCATACTCACATCTGTGGCTCCGTGGACTAATACCAAAACACAGAAATACAGGAACAGATGTCAGCTCATTTTCAGGAATCACTTTAACTTCTTGTATCCAGGCACTAAAGGGGAAATCCAGACCTTAGAGGAACCAGAGGCAAACTGCGGATGGGTTTATCATTTGAGACTGGGAGTTCGGCCTCAGGTTTCAGAAATCACAGCTTCGTGCTTTCCCTCCTTTGTCACGCAGAATCCCTCCCTTCGGAGAGGACGCGTGCGCTGTTGCTCCCTCTTTTATACTCTTTTGGAGTCCTGTGTCCAGTTCTGGGCTCCCCAGTTCAAGAAAGATTAAGAACTACTGGAGAGAGTCCAGTGGAGGGCTACGAAGATGATTAAGGGCCTGGAGCATCTCTCCTACGGGGAAAGGCTGGGCGAGCTGGGGCTGTTCAGCCTGAGGAGAAGACTGAGAGGGGACCTCATCAACGCTTATCAATATCTCAAGGGCAGGTGTCAAGAGGATGGGGCCAGACTCCTTTCAGTGGAGCCCAGTGACAGGACAAGGGGCAACGGGCACAAACTGGAACATGGGAAGTTCTGCCTGAACATGAGGAGAAACTTCTTCACTGTGAGGGTGCCAGAGCCCTGGCACAGGCTGCCCAGGGAGGGTGTGGAGTCTCCTTCTCTGGAGAGATTCAAACACGCCTGGACGCAGCCCTGTGCAGCCTGCGCTGGGTGACCCTGCTCTGGCAGGGGGTTGGACTAGATGATCTCCAGAGGTCCCTTCCAACCACTGCCATTCTGTGATTCTGTGTACTTTCCGTCCTCTTTGCTGTACACCTGAGGTTCATCCAATTGATGCTATTTATACCCCAGATTGCTATTTTGTGCCTTGTGTTGGGTTTTCCAAAGCTGACTTTTGGAATAAGAATACAAATAGCTGTTCTGAGTATTTTGTGCTCTAAAAGTGAGTGCAGTCAACAGATGCCACGATGTAATAAATCAAACTGAAGTGCTGTCTTAGTTGCTTCAGCTTGAGGGGGCACTGCTGTAGAAAGAGGCAGTGATGAAATCTAAGCTGCATTTGCAATCCCATGAAGATTCAGGTCAACAGGGATAGGAACAGAAATTAATGGAATGTGATGTGTGCTGCAACAGCTACAGTAAATGTGGAGGTTTCACAACAAAACCTTGAAGGGAGTGTTACAAACGCACATGATGCTGAGTGCCTGATGTTGTACAAAAGCCCGAGGGCCTTGAACATCAGAGCGAGAGAGGGCTCAACATCTGGTATCCATGTGAAAGTGAAAAATCCCGTATGCGCTGAAGGTCACAGTGACCTGGGATGCTACGCTGACATGGCTGTGAAACAGCATGGGCTGCTCTTTACTTTGGGAACAAATTTTCCAGGATTGGAAAAAATAATAATGAAGAGAAATGCGGCTTGTTCCTCTAAGGCCTCGCAAGTGCTTTCACTTCAGCTGGACTGGATGTGTGCCACTGAGAAAGCACTGTCTGTCCCTTTCATCTCTGCTGCACACCAATCTCTGGGAGAGGCGAGTGAGCTTACCTCTGCACGCGTCTTCTCTCCTCGGGAGAGCTGGAAGATCACTGTGACGCGTGCGTTGTATTCTTTATTGCATGCTGTCGCGAGTTCCTAAAGGGGTAGAATTGCTTTTGCGGTATGGTTGTGATGGTCTCCCTCCCTTTTTTCAGTCTCTTTTGAACACACTGTATTCACCCCTGTCCTCAAGAGCAGTGTTAGTAGAGATTAATACGAAATGGCCATTATATACCAGCAGGTACTTTAATCTCGAGGCAGAAAAGTCGACGCAGTCCGTGCAGGCAGCCAGCCTGGTACCTTGCTCTGTATTAGTGGTTGTATTCTTCACACGCACCGAAATCCCGCTGGATTCAGTGGGAGCCCTGGGCAGGTATCTAAGGCAGAGCTCCCTCACCTAAATGTTGGGGTCTTTACCGTTTCTTGATGTATGAAAATGAAAACTGCAATGCTGCGGTTTAGTAAGGTTAAGCAACAACTGTCTCCTTGACTTCAGAGTCTGTGGTTTCCCCAGTGGTTAAATTTTTGTCTGTTTGTTTTTCTTCTCAAATTCTTCCAAGTGTGGCGGGCTTTGAGAGCTGCTACAGCTCTGTGCTAGTGCAGGGGAAGTCGCTGGCGGTGTGTACCCTGCTCCGTCCATTTCATGAGACAGCATCCTGCTCCCCCCTTCTTCTTGGTTTCCAAATATTATTTTCGAAAAAGCCCAAAGCAGAATGACGGAACTGTGCCGGGCTTCCACGAGCCAGCGGAACCGAGAAGCGGAAAGAGAGTAACTCGAGGGAGGCGTGAACTGGCGTGAGTGACGGTGGGCAGTGAGTAGCTGCTCCTTGCGAAGAAGGTAGCGGAGTCCCAGCTAAAGTGAACGCAAGCTAACAAAATGTTTCCTGGCGCGAGGGAATGAATGCGCGCTTTTGTATTTGAACTCGAGTTGTGTTTAACTGGATAGCCAGACATTTACCAGTGTCTCTATAAGCTTTCTGCCTTACATTGTGCAAGTATCTGTTAACTGTTCCCAAAGATCTTTAATTTCCGATCTGTAGACAGGTGAGGGTTCCAATCAAGCACTTGAGTGTTTTCCGTGGTTTTGTCCCCTTTATTTTTTATGCTTCTCAATTACTGGCATGTACTGAATTTCTCAGATAATGAAGAATCTTGAAACGAACAAAAAAGAAAACTGAGGAGAGATCTTCATGCTGTGTGCAGAGGAATTTTTCAAAAACCCTCTAGATATTCATTCATATCCCTTCACCTACGATTTGTTTGTTGGAAGCCTTCTCTAACATAGATCAAAGTGCTCACTCTGAGCTGATTAGAGTCAGAATCAGTTCAGGGAGATGATGAATGGTCTTTCGTAAGGCACCTTTCCATAGCTGGAAGAGTAAGCACTGTCTGTTCACTGAAGAAACAGAAATGTGTGTTTGGATTTGTTAGTGAATTTCTTCTAAATAGTGCTAATCAAATTTAGAGGTTTTTGATTTATTTTTAATGGCCTCCAAAATTTGGTATGTTGCTAACTTTTAAACCCCAAATAGGAGTAAATATGTCGAACACAGTTGATCGCATACTGTGCAACTGAATCTAGCATTTGACACTGCGAGCAAAGAAAGCTTTTAATTTATTTTGTTTTTGAAAGTAGTGCATCCAACAGCTAATTCTGTTTGCAGGAAAAAAAAAGGAAAACGAAAAGAAAAAGCATTTTCAAATCAAACATACCTACATCCTCCGTGCCACATCAAAGGAAAAAGGTAAGCTAATATGAAGTATAAGTTTCATTTTATTATATAGAAATATATATTGATAAAATAACTTTGTAACATGTCTCAGCTACAAGAAAGAGAATTGAGGATATGATGACTTTGGACTCAGATTCTCATACCAGCCATTAAAAAAAAATCTTGATTTTTTTAAATGTAATTTCTTGTTATTGCTATCGTGAGTTACCTGTTTCCACTCTGTTTGTTTCCAGTCCCTCATAGCTTTCTGAAATTCAGTTTAGGGATTGAAAAAAGAATGTCTATCCCAAAACTCCAAGACTCCCACCACACATGCCTTACAGAAAACGCTAAATTTAGGGTAAACTGTTATTACAGATATCATTGAGATGGTCTGTTGCTTGTCATCTCTCAGGATCAGAAACCAATTTGCTTTACGGATCTTTGTTTTGTGCTGGGAGGGGAATTGCACTACTCTGGACATGACTTCTGGGGACTCTCTTGCCACTGCTAGAGCTGAGAGCGCGAGGGCACCTCGGCTGTGAGGTGCTTCTGAGCCCCGTACTTGCTACTGTTGACAAAGATCGAGAGCTTTTGCGGCTCTGGGTGCAGGGAACACCTCAGGGACCTGAAGTTTCATGAGATGGGGATCTACTACAAAGGTTAAATAAAATTTGAAGTAAAGCAAACTAAATGTTAAAGTTGGAAAAGAGGCTGATGCACGCATCTTCCAGACTTACCTCTGCCTGTTTTCACTAGCGAAGACTGTAAGGCAGAGCTGGGCATTTTACTAAGTTTTTCACAGTTAATAACTAGGCAGAGTGTTACTTCCATTTGGTATCCAGATGGTAATGTGGTATATTGAGGATGACACTGACAAAATTGCCACCTTCCTCTAGAAATTGCTTGTGTGAAGCATAGAAAAAATGCCATCTATTTCTGCAGTATGAAAAATAAGGAGGAGTGATGGAAAATGACACCGAGCCTAGAGCTGCGTGAGAACTGCTCAGATGCCAGCCCAGCCATGTGGTAATGCTGTTGCGCTTACAAACAGAATGGTTATTACTTTTCCAGGTAGTGATCTGCAAGTGCATTACCATGCCGTACCCTCAGAGCACATGTAATCTGTAGGTATTATTAGATTCATTTCATAAGTGAGTGAACTGAGGCGTAGAAGCGTTAAGAGCGTATAGTAAAGCTCATAAATTTCACATGGTAAGCAGGCTTGTTAGCAAGAAGGCATGTGGCTTGTGTCGGGCTGCTGCTCATTCCCCACTCCGGGAGTGAGTGCAGGACTTGCTGCTTGGAACTAGCTCTTGTATTCCAACACGCTCACAAGCTTCACTGAAAATTGACTCGGAGTTGCACAGACCTTGAAAGGAGCAGGTGCCGTTCCTGATCTGACACTCGCTTTAGGTGAGGCACTGCCATTAACTTTAAGGGGCTTCGACTTCAAGGAGCTTTGGATCAGGTCCTCTGTGAGGCTCGTGTTTTGCAGCGGGACCAGAAGTCGGCATGTACATCTCGGCGTGGCAGGTCTTTAAACGCAAGACCAAATCAAGAGCATAAGCATCCCTTTTCATTGTGTCTTCCTTTGCAGTGTCAAACCCAGCTCTTGATCTCTAATTTTACTTTAATTGAAATCATATATGGAGTGAAAAATATTGATCGCCTTTGCTGTCCTTTCCCAACTGCAGTGTCTGGAAGATCTAAGTCATAACTAGGTCAATATTTGCACAACAAAACTCTCCCCCCCTTTTCTCCCTAGTGGTAAATTCCCAACCAGTACTTCCATTAAAGGTCCATGTGCAGAAAGAAAAAACCCCAGTCCCTCTGTCCTTCTAATTTCTCTTTTCTTTCAATTTTGTTCAGATTTTCAGATGAGTACTTCCAAAAATGCACATACTCAGATACTCTTTAAAATCATACTCCTAGCATACACTTATCAAACAGGCTCAGCTTCCCGTAGGAGCTAGCCCTTTAACAGTTGTGTCTTGTGTCTTTGGTCTTGTTAACTCACTAAGTGGAAAAAGAAAGATAAATGAAGCATCAGACCCTGGATTATGCCCGTAATGAAGGGTTAGGCCTATATTTTCCATGGCAGCCTGCAGAGAGTCATCTGAGTCTCTAAGGACGTTTCATGTTGTCTTCATAATGGGTTCTGTCTTTGTTCAGTTTTCTGTCTGTCCTCAGATTTTTATTTGGAGAAAGGGTTCACATTACACTATCCCTTAAGCCATGTTGTGAAGAATTCCTGCCCCATGGGATGTCTCAAGCCTTAACTTTTGTGTCCTTCGGTGACGGAGGTTGCTGCCACAAAAGGCTCTTTAGGAGACAGGGACCTTGAGAAAAAAAATCTGGCATCAGCAACTACATTGTGACCTTTTCATCGTTGGAGTGTCTGGCTGTTGCTCTGCTTTATTAGTCTGAATGTTTTCCAAAGGGGAAATCTGGAAGGTGGGAGCAACAGCATGAGGATTATTCTTAAATGTTGGGAGTGATGCAAAGGTGAAGAGGAACAAGTGAGAGGCAATTGCTGAAAGCGTAAGAGACCTGTAAGTGAAATTTCAGGGGAAATTTTGTGAAGTTTGGGGGAAAAAAAATTGATCTGAAAGGAAGAAAGAAACCTCAAACAAGAAATAGCTAGTAACTTTAACTCCAAAAAATAAATTACTTCAAATTAAGCAAGTATTTTTGCCACGATCAATGGTTTTACATGATGCAATGCATAACATAATTTGCAACAAAAGTAATTTTGAAACATAGAATTAAAAGGCTCCAATTTCCAATTTTCTAGGTCTTGTTTTTAGACAAAAAATACAGTTTCTACAGGGTACAGCTTGAGAAAGCTGACTTATGGCACCAGTACACAAGTGGCATATGTTTTTCAGGTGGTTATTCCCCGGTGTCTTCCTATCCCTCCTCTTCATGTCTGTAGAAGGCTCAGGGATTCCTTCCAGGCCATTTTAAAATTAAACTGTTTTTCAGAATCACGGGCTAACAGATGGAGAAGAGTTGTTGTCATCAGCTAGCCAAAGTAAATATAGTTGCAAAGAGTTTTCAGCAATAACTATACATAATTACCCAATTCAGCCGTCTTTCAGTTGAACGTTGGGGGACTGCAGAAATCTATGGATGTACCCGACCAGTCTTCCTGTGCTCTTGTTGGGTGCTGCAGTTCATCTTGGTAATTTTGTACAGAGCTTCACCTACAAGAAAAATATGAGGCTTTGGGGCAAATAAGAGCCCCTATTCAGACCTGCAGGCACCGGCAGAAGAGCCAGTCTGCCTCTGCTCTGCTGGCTCGCTGGTGGGAGCCGTGGGGTGTCGGTGCCTCTGGATGCCTCAAAGTGCTCTTTGTGTCGAGCTGGGTGATGACCCGTATGTAGCACTGACAACAGGAGGCAGCAGGACAGGCTTTAGGTCTTCTTGTTCGCAGGATCAAGCAGCTTCAGAGCTGGTTTCCTAGGCTGTCGTGGGCACAGAGAAAGGATTTCTCCTTGTACTGAACCCATGTTCATTGACACAACAATCCTGGGCATTTCCTCACCATTCTGTGAAAGTCCTGCATAAAAGGGTGTTGGTAAAACCTGACACATTGCCTTTAATTTTTCAAATTCCAAATTTCTGGAGCTGAATGAGGGAGCTAATATCGCATGGAGCTGAGAAAGATGTGAAATAGAAATTCCTCAAAGTTAGCCAGAAAATCCAGAGACTTGCCGTGGGTTGTGCTTTAGCCTACCAGTTAATACGCTCTTGCTGCCTGCTCAGTAATTTGTCGGGAACAGGGAAGAAGAATCCAGACTTGGCAAGCTGGTGCTGCAGACAGATTTTGTCAGATGAAATCCCAGTAGACACTAGTCCAACATCAACAGCTCCTGAGCTATCACATGGGAATGCGCAAGGAGATAAAACGAACATCCTAAAGGGTGGATCCTCTATTTTAAGGGGCAGAGAAGGGAATCTGGCTAATGTAATTTTTTTTTTTTCTTTTCTTTGTGGAGTTGTTCAGAGAAATGATGGAAAATGCTGGTTCCAAACACAGATACAATTCTGTCTTTTCTTGAATTCTTCACTTCATTTAAAGTTGCTTAACTCCTCTCTCTTGCTTTTTCCTACATGTGAAGAGAGGTTAATCCTATCTGCCTTTACCTCAGAGGGATTGTGAGGGCAGAGTTCGGAAAAGAATTTGCCGTCTATGCAAAGAATCCACAAGTGACTGCAGAGGAAAAAAAAAAAACCAACGCAGACCTACCATTGGGAAACTCCAGCACCAGCCGACTACTTTCTGGAAGTGGAGTGTCCTGTTACATAAACATCCTTGAAGCTTTGCAGAAGGGGTGACATTCACATCACGTATGTGGGGCCTGACTAATTGGGCTTTGTGTGTGAAGAACGGGGATGGAGAGGATAAGGAAGTGAAATCCCCAAGGTGCAAGCTGGGCCTCCTTCTTCCCATGGCCTGTACTGTTGCTTACGTGTTGAAAAGGGGTCTCGGAGCCTCCTGTACCACTGAGCTGCTGACCGGGAACTCTGCGGGCCCCACAACCCAGCCTGCGTTCTAACTCTGCCCTCCCCAGCGGTCTGGGAGATGTCCTGCTCAGCCCAGCAGCCAGCTGCAACAGCCTCCAGCAGTCACTCGGAGAGCATCCCCCTGCCCAGGAGTTGTTAACGTCCCTTCATACTGAAATCTGCATTAACTCAGTGGTCCTGGTCTATGCATAAACAGCATGCAGACCACGCAACTCTTGGCTGCTTCTACAAACAGGGGCTGCTACCTTCAGGAGCTCCAAGTTGCCCCCTGGAGGAGTCTGTTCCTTTCCACTGATTATGTGGGGAACCAAAATCCCATCGTTGTTGTTTTGATGGATGAAGTTAGGTGGCACCAGCACCCCTCCATCCAAAACTCACTTGAGACCCAGGGCCCGGTTCTCCGCAGCCCCACACCTTGTGGCAAAGCGGAGCTGGAGCATGAGTTGAAAGTCACCGCTGTGTTTCGCACGCACTTTGTAAAGCTTTGTCACTAGTCCCAGGCAAAGAAAATAACCTGTTTCCTCCCCTGTCTCTTCAGGGAAAACTATGTATAGCAGGCATGTAAATAACTTGATAGCATCTACTATAAAATTCACATGCATATTTTTGATATTTTATGTCAGGCACAGAATAATGGTTTGCAGGTTTTCCATTCTGCACAGCAGCTCTCAGGGTAACAGGTCAGATTTGGCAATTGGGATGGCGGTGAAAGGAACAGAGTCACAAGCTGAAAGAGCCATTGCTGAACTGGTTAGGAAAGAGTAAAATCTGAATTCCCAACTCTTTTTCTTTTCACAGCTGTTAAGAGTTCAGTGGGTTGAACTGCAATCCTTCAAGTTCATCTGTTGACTCCAACACAAAACTATTATAAACTGTGCCTCTAAAACACGTGATGAAACATTTCTTGAGAGCTATTTATTCCAACTGCAGCAGAGGAAAGTTTTCAGAACACTCGGCATTTGGTAGAGGAAAGGTCTCTTGAGCTTTGCAAAAGGAGGAATTATTTGCATACCGACGTAAGTTGCTTTTTGATTTTTTTTCCTGCACCATTGAATAAAATAATACTTCTAACTTCTTTTCCCCCCTGTGGAAACATGGTCAGTAGCACAAAATGATGTTTAAGTGTCTAGCAGAGTATTTCTATATGCTTTTCTTTCTTTAATCATGTAGATTGGGGGTTTTGTAATTCAGCTTAGAACTCAACGTGATTTAACATTACTTATTTTCTTTCCTCTAATGTTTTCTGTGTCTGAATAACAGTTCATTGATTTACAATATTAATGCAGAAGTATGATAGGCTGCAAGCTTACAAATTACAAGTAGCAAGGAATAGTTTGGGGGTATCTTTTTTCAGATGTCTCTTTTACATCTTTCATCTGAAGTTTGATCTTACGTATACATACACATTCTTCTCCAGGCTTTAGCAGTGGTAAAACACTTTCCACGCTGAAAATGGACCATGCCAACATGACCCAAGCCATGCTTGATGCTGATCCCCACAACACGGAGAAGAACAACAGCAATGAGTATTTTTACATTCTGATCGTCATGTCTTTCTACGGGATCTTCCTGATAGGGATAATGCTGGGTTACATGAAATCCAAAAGAAAAGAGAAGAAGTCTAACTTGCTGCTGCTCTACAAAGATGAGGAGAGAGAATGGGGGGAAGCTGTGAAGCCTCTACCAACCATATCGGGGCTGAAATCTGTCCAGATCCCCATGATGCTGAACATGCTGCAGGAGAGCATGGTGCCGTCCCTGTCCTGCACCATCTGCTCGATGGAAGGCAGCAGCGTGAGCTCCGAATCCTCCTCCCCGGACATACACTTCACCATCCAGGAGGAAGTGCTGGATGCTGAACCAGGGGAAGTGTCAGAAACGCTCCTCAATGAGAGCAGCGAGGGATCTGCGGAGAACATCCACAAGAACTCCTAGCACTTGCAGGGCTCCCTTGATCAGCTGCCAAAGCGTGAGTGGAGCTCCCACTAAGAACTTGTGGTTCTACTTGCCTGCTCTCCAATGAACTCTCAACAGGTATCCATGGCCCCGGGCTCGAGGCGTTCCTGGGAGCTGGCAGGACAAGGAAGCAGTGGTACCCAACACCAAAGTGTAACTTGCACATAATTGGGATGCTTAATTTTATTTTTTCCATTATTATTTCTTACCATAAGAGCTAAGAACAAGGAGAAGAATATATATATATATTTTCTAATGAGGTAACTATTACTAGCATGTCTCTGCATATTTCAGAATTCTGCAAATATCTGGGAAATGTTTAGGGAAGTTACCCTAACGCAAGTGCCCGGTCATTAAAGACGATGGGTAATGCTCATTCATGCAAAACTGTGATAGACTAGAAGTACTTTTACTGTGTTTTTCTTATAACAAACCACAGCCAACAGCAGATTTGCTCAATGAGGCCTCAAAAGCTGAAAATTTGTCGATGCTGTAGTTGAAGGGAGATTGCAGCATGGCTGGAGGCTGACTTTAGGCACAGAAAGAATGAAAGAAAAAAAAAAAGGCACGGAATTTCTAGGAGGTATGTAAAGCCTAATTTCAGATCCATGCCACTATATCTGTCTTTGCTTAAGTTGTACCTGTACTGGCTGGGTCAGGTTCACTAATTTCTGCTGCAATCCAGCCTTTGACTGAGTTACTAGTAGGAAAAGTGATTTTGGTTTTTGCTTTTGTATTTTTTAAAGACATGTACATTTGATCACTAAAGGCAAAGATCTGTACGTTAAAAAAAGACACCAAAAGATCTTTGTTACAAGGTGTAAGATGTAGAAAGGCTTGAACAAATGCTGCTCTGTTACGCCCCCTTGAAAAATAGGTGGAATTCAGAACAGAATTTAACCTAGCAAGGGTGAAATCCTGGCACCACTGAAGTCATCAGCTGAGTCCTCCTGACTTCAGGGGACATGCACAAGATTTTGTGCTTCTCTGTTGGAGTTAAATTCTCCATTTGAGGTCAGTAAAACTGTACCCATTTACATCACTAAAGAATCTGGCCTTTCTGCTCTATTTAAGCCAGTGTAGATAAACATTGCATTACATCCTTTTTTTTTTTTTATCAGCTCGCATGTGACACATGCATTTCTACGAAGTCATTAGTAACTAGTTTTTAAAACCACCACCAACTTCCCTCCCTGATTTAATGGTACTGTGATTTTTTTCAAATGCTCATGAAATTAGTTACTAAATTATTGCACTGTTAAAAGAAGTAATGTTAATATTGTAGCAACGTATGATTATTTCAATCATACCTTATATTTTATAATAACTTATTACAATGTTTGGATTAGTTCTGAACTATGAGGGCTAAAAAGCCTGAACCTAAAGCATTGCACAGCAAAATGTTTGCAAAATGTCTCCACATATTTCCTGCGCTAAAATAGCTCTGTGATTTATCCACTGGCATTAGAGCTTGAGAGACAGCTTGAAAAACATGAACACTGAACAGCAGAAACGAACTGAGGCAAGAGTCTGCTGTACTTCTGCGGCGCAGAAGGGCGAGCTCTGGGTCTGGCGTGGGGGTTAACAGGAGGTGATGCAGCCTGCAGAGGTGCCCCTGGCTCTCCCTAAGCACAGCAGAACAAAGGCTCCATTGTGCTCGGAAAGGGCCCGATTCCGTTCAGACTGAAGGCAGTGGGAGTTTTTCCATCGACTTCAGTGAACTTTGGATCAGACCATATAAAGCTTTTTGGTAGATTTACTCCAAAAGGGGCTGTTTTAAGTTTGAAAGAAGCCAAATTAAGTTTGGCACTTTGCCTGGAATCACTTGAATCCTGAAACTTTCCAAATGAGACTGACATGCGCGAGTTGTCACATTTTCCATTGCTTTCTCCTTCATCCTTTTACTTTTGGTATAAATGTATTTGTATCTGTAAAAAACTGATGTATATAATTCCTAACATTGAGTTGTATATAATTGTCTCATGTATTTAAAGTTTATTGTTTCTACTGGCACTAATTTTTATTATTTAAATAAAGAAACACGTTTCCTGGAAAAGTTTCCATATTTGTTCACTACATCAAATAGATTTCCAGTAACGAGACTGGGCAAAATTTCTACAGGATCCTTTTCTTAGCCTCTTTTTGTAACGATTCCTTGTGTTTGACAGTACTGCAGCGTTGCGGGCTGACCGCAGGGCTGAGCCGGGCACTCCAGATCTGCCTTGGGTCCGTGCTGGCTCTCTGGGGCACCAGGCAACTTCCTCGCGCTCAGCCCCTGCCCGTGGGTGGAGAGGGCCGTGGGGATACCCCGAGTCTTCTTGCAAAGAGCTGGGGGTGCCGGCGAGCCATTGAGGAGGCTGGCAAAACCGACAAGCTGCTATGAAAACTTTTTTGTCACTTATTCAGCCTCTTGAAAAGTCTGCCTTTTGAGTTTTGGTTTTAAATTTGCTTTGTAGCAAATTGGGCGGGCTAGGGTTGAGGTTATGGGCAAGTATCTGACACAGATCTCTGTTCCCACTGGATTTCCAGTACTTGGCCATGGTACGTTGCTGGCTTGGTCACAAGCTTTGACCCTGGCTCCCATTGCTGCTCTGTCATTTCCAGTATTCGGGATAGGGTAGCTTTCGGGATCCTGGCTCCCAACGCAGGACGGAAGTGTTTAGAGGTGACTTTGCACTGCCCTATCTCCTCCAAGCTGTGACCGTATGGACAGGGTGGCAGGCACTGGCTGAGACCTACTTGCGTGGGGCAATTCGAGGTTGTTTCAAAAATCAGGTTGCTATGAAGTTGTATCTGCTCGCTTTCCCATAAAACCTGTTCCCCTGTGCTCTGCTCTCTTCGCTCACTCCCTATTAAATAAGCCTGGGGCCTGTTCACAAGCTTCTGTGGACCTAAAGCTACCCATCAGCAAGACTGCATTTCCCTCCGGCAGCATAATCTCCCCGGACACCCACAGTGTCCTGGAATAGCGGGTCAGTAACGTTGCATCTTCCACATTTACCCATGCCGCTGTCTCAGTGTTTCAGCGTTGCCATTGCCACAACAATGAATCAAGAGACTTCTGACAGCGCTGGTGATAAGAAGGAAAACCAGAACAAAATGTAAATTACAGCTCTGCTTTGTGGATCAAAAAGCTAGCTTATTCCAGCAGTTTCTTGCGTTAAATTGAGCTGCTATAAAGGGAAACACTGCGTGCTTTGGGGTCTATTTACAACAAAGTGAGCTAGTAAGCATGAAAATGGGACTGCCTTCTTGCAGGCTATGATGGAGCTATCCTTGGCCCGTGTGGTTTAAGAAAGGATGCATGATAGTTTGGTACGTATTTGTCTTTGTCCTAGGGCATTTGTTTTTGTCCAAATTAGTATTTTGATGGCACCAGGGGAAAAAAAAGAAGCAAAAATATATTTGAGCTATAGGAGTTAATGGGATGTGCAACTGAATGCAATGATGCCTTGAAGACAGCCCAGTGACCCAAGACTACCAGGTAGCTATTATTCCAAAATAAAAGAAGTGTTGGTAATCTTGAAAAGCTACAGATAGAAGGAAGAAAATTGCCCCCATTAAGCTTGTTTCAAAATTCTTTTGACTACTAAGGAGTAAAAGGTAATAATTTTTTTTTTTTTCCCCAAAAAATGACAGACATTTCCAGTGTGCTTCAGTAACTGAGTTAAATCAGATTCAGAGCTAATAGATCTTGGCTTGAGGGCAATGATAGCTGACTGAAATTTGACTGAATGGAGATGATTTTTTTTTTACAAATGCATTCTTTCTTAGAAGAACACAGCAATTAGGCTCCCATTTCTTGGCAGTACTATACCTTGTACGTTTGCTGGAAGAGTTAATGCATGCCACCTTTGATAGAACAGGAAAAGATGGCCCCATGTGGCATGTGTACATGGTCTGGCTCCAGGACCTACTGTAAATATAAGTCCCAGCTCTCAAGATTACCACATTGGGATCTGTGATAGTAGCTGGCTGATTTACAATCCTAAAACCTACCAGTGGGTCGCATACAGACGCACCCGTGAGGTTACTCATTAAACAGACTGAACCTGCTGAATAATTGAAGTGGAAATGCAGAACCCATCTCTTCCCCAGGCACAGGATCTCCTCGGCTCTCCCAAGACTGCCGTGCTCTGGACCAGGGAAAGAGTTAACCAGGGAGGAAAGGTTGACGAATATGAGAGAATCCTCTTTCCCAGGGCTGGAGCGCAGGTCACAGATCATGGTAAGTAAGGCCAGGAGCCTCATGTGTTACAACTCTGTGTTGCAAAACTTCTCTCCCCAGCTTAGCCCTCTCACAGTGGGTTCCCCTGGATCTGTCCCTTTCTCAGACATGCGCCCACACCTACCCAAATAATCAAATCAATTCTCACAGGGTTGGAAAGGAAGGAAACAGATAAACTATCGCAGTCATTTCTGTTTCTAAGTCCCCAGTGCATGATGTTGGACAAGGATAGGTGTAGTGCTTGAGGACAAGGAGCATACAGGTCCCCGGTGCAGACTGCACTTTTATCACAGCCGTTTCAACCAAGAGAATATTAAACCACCTGCCTTTAATTTTAATCTCAAAATTTCAAGTCCCTGCAAAGACAGAAGGAGACCCTGCCATGTAATAGATGAGTATTCTCAGAGATGCTCAAAGTGGGGTGCTGGATGGTACAGTTGGTTGCGCCAGATGCAATGGTGCCAACCTCTCCTGTGGCTGTCGACCTACCATGCTCGCCTTACAACCTTCTGGGGCCTTGTTGTTCTACTGGGAAGATTACTTCTCCCCAAGTTCACAGTTGCATTTTAGATTTAAAATACGAGGTTTGGATCTAAGAGGCATAAAAATTAATGAAATTGTTTAGGCTATTGGTTTTTAAGCACTGATCATATTTGCCTCTGTGTATTTGGTTGATTTGCTTTTGTATTCTTTCCATTTTCACACGCCTCTGTAGTTCCTACTGCATACAGCCAAAAATAGCTGCGAGATGAGCTGCCGCCTTAGTATGCTGACACTTCTGTATCCATCTCAACTAGGGAAGAAAATGGAAAATAACACAAAATCAATGAGCACCACAGTTTTTCAAAGCTTAATTTTGTTTTAGTTTGGGTTTGGGTAGGGTTGCAGTTTATGTTAGACCAGGTTAGACTGAGACTTTTGCCATCCAAATAAGTGACTAAAAGAAGGATAATACAGGCTATTGAATGGTGCATTACAGGCCACGCTCCCATCTCTCCCTGGGTAATCTGTTTAATTGTCCTGTGCTTCACTTGATTATCAGATGATGCTACTTATATTCCTGTCTGTGAGAATACGATGTGTTCTTGATAGACATGAAATGCTTGTGATTCTCAGATGAAAGACACAGTATAAATACAAAGCATTTGCCTACCTAGGAACGACAAACTTTTTTGCCGCCCTTAATACTATTAGATGCTAGAGTAGCTGCTGGCAACAAATGCCGATTGCTAGCTTCTGTGACTACCTGGAAGAGCGCAGGTCATCCCACCGGACCTCCTCAGGTCGGCAGAAGCCATGTAACAGGGCCTTTTCGCTTGGGTGATATGAGGCGCCAGTGAGCAGGGCAGGAGCCCTGGGATGCGGGAGACTAAATTCAGTTCCCTCTTCTGCTCCAGGTTCACTGTGGTACTCTGGAAAATTACTTGCTTTGGCTAAGACTCTCATTTATAAACTGTAAAGAAGAGCACACCTTCGCTGCCTACGGCTGATGTGAGAATAACTACGCTGAGAATCTCAGGGTGCTGAGCTCTGATGGAAAGCGAGAAAAGACAGATGATTTGTTACTCTTTGTACTCGAAGAAGGAACCACAAAATGAAAGAACTTCCTCTGGCGTGAACTCCAGCTGTTTGGCTGGGGCCAGCACGTGGCGTCTCCATCCCCTGCAGCTCACCTAGGACTGCCGGGCCTGGAGCAAGCCCGCCGTGGTGCTGGGCCCCAGCCTAGCCCTCCCTGCGACAGCTGTCTCTCATCCCAGCAGGGAAAATGTCAGCTGAACAGGGCAGGCAAGAGGATGTGAGATGCACAATGTTCGCAAGAGGTTTTGAATTCTGTCCTAGAGAATACACAAAAGATGAGACTTTCCTTCCCTTTAGGAGGAAATGTAAACTGTGCGCCTCTCAGGATGTATATCCCCCTTCTCTCTCTTCAGAACACAATAAACTCATCAAGCAAGGTTTTCTGTAAGAGGGGAGAGAGGAAGAGAAAGAGAGTGTTGCTGCTACTATTTTTTAATAGTAAGTATGGAGCTATGAAGTAGCAGACAGACTGTCCTTGAATGTTACACACACAAGCCCCAGTGGTGCCTCTCTCAAGGCCTTAATGGAGCACCATTTCATCATTTTCCTTACAAATACCTGATGCTACAAAACGACCCGTTGCTATTGCCGATCCTGTCAGCAACAGCAGGCTACTGAGCATCATTAATCGCTTTTCAGCGTGCTAGCGCTGTGCTTCTGCCGCACTGGGAACGCTCCTGACACTCGTAGAAGCATGGAGCAGCGCCGGGACTGCTGAAAGCCCAAGCACCACTGGGACGTTTCTCCAGATGTGACTTTCCATGCACAGCACCGCATGAGAGCACTGTGGAAATTCTGGGGTTGTGCATGCGCCCTGTGTGTATGTGTTAATTTTGATCAGTTGCACAGGATTTTACTCCAAAGGATGATGTTGACTTTGGTTAGGAGGGTGAGTGTTATCTAAGAAATGACAGTGAGACACACGAGTGATGCGATGATAGCACCTACCCATATTTACCGAGGAACTGCTCGTTGTGCCTTCACCAAAGGAAACAGCAGCAACAGGTCTGTCACATTCTATCGCTCGGGGTCTAGCTCCTCAGTCACATCTAATTAGCTGCTCTTTGGCCAGGATGTGTATCTCAGATGGATTCTTACTGTAAATTTTTTTTCTCCTGTGTTCATCAAGAATGAAACACCAGACAAAAAGGATTGTGCAGGTTGCCTCTGAGGGGAGCCATCCTCAGGGAGGAGCAAATGGCTGCTGACAGAGCTAACCGTCAGCCCTGGTCATCGTGCTGCAGCGGGAAGCAGAAGTGTTGCCCTGGGGCTGGCTGCTCAAGGTTTTTACTGCTTCAGGTGAGCTATAGACACTGTATGTAGTGTTTGGGTGGATATTTACATACTTAGTTATGCATTACTATTATAATAAAACTCATGAAGAACACTCAAAATATCACAGGGTTCTTTTTGTCAGTGAAAAGAATTTTTTCCACAGCTTCTCTTCCATGGCGTTTAGTTTGTCTTGTGAAGTACTATCATCAGGAATGATGAGAACATTATATTCATATGGAAAGAAGAGAACATAACATTCATATGGAATAGGCAGAGCTTTGGGATTAAAAGTGTCCTGTATAGGAATATTTGTGAGATACATGTGTGCCAGGGAAGGATCACAGGCCCAGGAGTTTAGAGTAAAAGTACGAGACTCTTTGAGTCCTTGTATTTATGATGTCTAGACAGACAGTGAATTTTCCCTCATTTTTCTGTTGAGAGCTGTGCCAGTTTGAACTGGGAGAGTCCAATAAATGGACTTCTATCTGTATATATGTTCCTGATGTGCCTATTTTTTCCCCCCTCACTACCATTTTTCTACAGGACTGTAGCCCAGGGAATTTATTTTTTCAGGCCTCTTCTTATCTTCTTTTTCTTTTCTGCATAAAAGACATAGCTTAGGGCACTTAAGTCAGGTTGAACATGATTTTTTCTATTCCTTGGCACTTTCTAATGCTGACTGCTACCATCTCTTCTGAGTAGCGCAGTACGTGCTTTCCCAACAGCTATACACAATTCACACACTGACATATGGTTAACATCAATTTTATAGGGGCCTGGAAGCACAAGGGATTATGTTAATTTTTCCTGTTATAAAGTGGGGCACAGAATTTGTTACTTCTACTGTGGGTCACCAGTTCAAATGCAAACCCAGGACAGGACTAGCCAAGCTTGGCGTGGGGATTTGATGGCTTTTGCGACGCTGGCTCTGTGAGACTGGTACCCTCAGCACACCAAAAGGAAGTAGTCTGAAGACAAAGAGGAGACATTTTATGCTTCAGCCTGCAAAAGCAGCAGCAAGCCTGTACATGGGGTGATGTGAGCTAGCTAGGGAAATGGCTGGCTGGTGGGGAACCGGCGGAGCCCCCTCCCCACTGACCTCCAAGCCAGCGAAGAGCACTGACTCTCCCCAGCTGGCACCTGCCCGCCAAAGCACAGGCCCAGACGGCTCCGCTCACAAAAGGCTCCTGGGCCATCAGGGTGGAAGGGACACAGGGGCACCAGCCCCTTTCTTACGCTGACCCCGATTTTGGAGGGGTGCACCTTCTTCTCACAAATGTTACTGGCAAAGTGGCATCAGGGTTTGGGGCGGGGCAGGCTCCAGGTAGGATTTGGGGAGATAACCCCGCATGCCCCTCAGCCCCTCCAAGCCAGGAAGTTGTCTTTCAAAACCAATGTCACTCCCTTTCACTTTTTTTTTTTTTCCTTTTTGTTCCCTCCGGGCTCTGGAAACATGCACTTTATTGCTACACAGCAACTTCCCTGAACTCTATCTGGGAGATTAATGGTTTATTGAAGAACAGGCAGGATTTAGATTGTCATCAAGAGACCCATAAAAGTAAGCATGTAAAAAGTGTTATGGAAACAGAGTGTGGCCCCTTGGAGTTTTCAAGGGTGGAAGCTGGGCTATACACATGCCCTGCATCCAGCTCCCTTTGCTGGGGGCACACGTGGAAGGGCAGTGGGAGTCATTGTTTGTCCTGGAAATTAATGAGTCTCTTGTGATGTAATTTGCTTTAAGTGCACCTTTGCACACATGCTGATTTTTTTTCTAGGCTAGCTGCTGCTGTGGGGTTTGTGTGTACGCGCGCACGCGTGCATCTTGTACGTCACTGGGAACACATTAATGGCTGTCAGGAACATTTCTTTTGGAATCCTCACAGATATCCCTAGTGATCCAATTTGAAGCATTGCCTGGAAAATGATTAACTCCTCTCTTTGGTCTGTAAGGGATAGGATTACACAAATCTGCTGTGCCGCTTCGGGCCACAG
This sequence comes from Phoenicopterus ruber ruber, assembly GCA_009819775.1. Taxonomy (NCBI): domain Eukaryota; kingdom Metazoa; phylum Chordata; class Aves; order Phoenicopteriformes; family Phoenicopteridae; genus Phoenicopterus; species Phoenicopterus ruber. The sequence goes on along the minus strand of CM020223.1, from coordinate 20,874,761 downwards.
CCAGCTCATTCCTGTAGACATCCTCATGTTCCTCTCCAGGGACCTGCGCTTTTAGGGAGTCCTGCACGTAAGCTATTGTTGCATCTTAAGGCCAAACTGTTCCATTTAAGCAGGAGTCCATAAAAGTGGCTGTGCTACAACGCCCTAGGGAAAGACGGGGTTGCAAACAGCCAGCTGAGCTGTGACACAGTGAAAGCAGCACCCTGCTCTAACGTCAGCTACCCCCCTTGGCCTTTTTTTTCCCTGATCTTTTCACGAGATTCGTTATTGATGATATTTTTTGTGTGTGGAAGTAATGACTTCATATATACCCCAAGTGTTGTGAGGTTAGCTATGCAGTTAACACGCACAGTTGCTGTCATTGTTCCCCTCATCACCGAAAACTGGCTGAAGTTCACTGTTTCCCCACGCAATCGCGAGGCCTGCGTGTTAAAGCACAGACAGAGCTGGAAAATGAACGCTAGAGTTGTAATGCCACAGCTTGCTTGTTTAGGAATGAGTTTCTTTGGTTAAGGCTTTAAAATAGAAGCTCTGAAGATTTGTTAGGACAGCTCATCCTCGCACACGTACCCGTTCGCTCCGTTACCTTTGACAGCATCTTCCCCCCAGTGCTCCAGTTTCCATGGGCTCCCCCTCCCTCCCCAGCACCACGGGGCTCTTTCTGCATATAACAGTAGAAGTGAAAGGAAAGTAGTAAAATAAAACCTATTTCTTTAGCTTTGCATACTTCTTGTCAACCCGATAAAGGCACAGGTTTGCTCTTGGCTTGTCTCACTGGAGGGGGTTCCCCTATGAATGCCCCCCAAAAAGCTCCGGTGGCCCTGGATCCCCCCAGCGTTTCAGGGACACCAGTTCTCCTCGCCCCAAGCCTGGGTTTTTTTTGTCTAATTCACACCAGTTTCCTTGCCTTCGGTCACAGATGTCCCCGCGGGTGGGTTAACTGCGACCTGCCCTTGGCCTGCCCTTAACCTGCCCTTCACAAATGCTTTTTTTTTGCGCTTTTCTCTGCCCTGGCTCAGCGGGGCAGGGATTGGGCCGCCCCGACACCAGAGCCTTGCCCCACGTGGGGCAGGCTGGGGGCCCCGGGGCGCCCCAGCACCCCGTTCCGCTCCCCACAGGGGATGATCTGTTGGGGATGAAGAAAACCATTACAGAGACAGGGCAGACACGTGTCATGGCCACATGGTTGCTTTTGCACAGTGTTTCCGTGCGTCCCGCTGGCAGTTTTGTTTACGTGCATGGAGTGACTGGAAGTTATTGAAAAACTCTCTCTTAATTACGCCAATAGACTCTCAGAAGAAACTCTCAGGTGATAAAAGCCATAAAATGAGAATTACTGCCTCCAAGCAAGGGTAGCGAGCGGCGTGCAGCTTGACGAGGGGCTGCGAGTGCTGCAGAGGGCTCGCAGCCTCCCATGGGGTATCTCTGAGAGGTTTTTGTGGGGGGGAGCCTGTGCCAGTGGTTTTTCGAGCCTACGGCAGTCCCAATGTCTCCACCCGAGGCTGTTTGCATCGGGGAGCCTGGGGCCAGTGATGGGCCTGGGGCCGGCGATGGGCCTGGGGCCATGGCGAGGGGCAACAGCGGAGGCCTCCCCATGGGGCTGAGGGAAGGTCCTGCCGGGCCAGGCCGGGGTGGAGGGCGCCATGTGGGCCCACCAGCCGCCAGGCTCACAAGAAGAATAACAAACCCTGTGATTTTCTCCATAATCACACCTCTCAAGTGCCGTTGCTCACAGCTTTATGCTTTTTCATACCCCCTGAGGCACATTATTACTCCCCAGCAGCCATGGCACGGTACACTTTATTGCTTAATTACATATCCCCGGTCTGAGTAACATCTCTGGTTGCTAGGCTTGTCAAGCCCTATTAACCGAAGGCATTTGCCTTCCAGCTCTGAAAAGCCTGGTGAAAGATGTGCTGAGTTTATCCAATGGATATTTTATCATTGTTGCATCTTTAACGCAAATAGCTCTGACGTCTACTCGTCCTTTACAAAGCTCCTTTTTGAAGGATAAGCACGAGCGCGGAGAGCTTGGTGAATGCCTCCCTGTCATGGGGGTTGTACTGCCCGGTGGCCGTGCCCATGGAGGTGGAGGAGGGACGTGGCCAGTCTGTGGTGGTGGCAGCGATCACAGCCGTGGTCTCAAGCATGGGGTAATCGAAAGCAATTCCTTCCCACAGACTGAGGTCTGCTTCAACTTTGCCTTGTTGATATTTGTGAAACCTCTAATTAGGTGCCCTTTCATTTTGCTTTGTGTCTGAGGATGATACCGTGTCGTCCTGTATTCTCAGGAGTTTTAATATTTCCAGTGACTTATGAAAAGGGCAATTCTGTCAGGCATTTTGTGACCTTTAATTTGGGAGAATGTCGAGGATGACTGTGGTCATTTTGTCTGCTGTGTTCCACGCAATGATAATTTTGCGATGATGGCCACTGTAGAAAACCACACCACGACTTCTGTGGACTAAGGAAGCCCATAGTGAGTTCCTTTCTAACCTTACCTTCTTAAGTTTTCTGTTGTTTAATGCCTATAGTGAGGTACCCCAAATGACCCAACTGGCCAGCAAAATCAGAAGAAAACATTCTGGTGAACAGTTAAGTTTGTTGGGAAAATTGTATTTAGGTCATCCCAAAACTATTTATGAATTCAGGTCAAATTCTCTAACTAGTTACTCCTGGGATTTTTTTTTTCCAGGAATGGATTTTTCTTGACAGTCATTTTTCCCTTTTACTTAACTCAGGGGTTAATGCATTTGCCCAGAAACTGGGAATCCCTCAGCCAGTTCCAGTCTGCGCTTGGGTGGAGCTGGATAATCCAGTCCCACTGAATTACCAGCGCTTTTGAGTATCTTAGGGAGAAAGGGCAGTACACTCGCAATTTCTCCCGCTGGACCTGTGTTGCCACAGTATAACATATGTATTTCCTGAGCCAGAGAATAAGAAATGACAAATACTCCCTAGCCCAGTGGTTAGCAAATACACAGAGGCAAGAATATATCGGGTTTCAGTTCCTGCTCTGGTGACTGTAACTTGTATAAAATTGTACGATAACATCATGATACTGTAAGATTTGGCTATCCTGGAGCCTGGAGCCATAGGGCTCTCATAGGAGATGTGGATTCCCTTAGGGCCTTGGTAGAAATCAGCCTGCATCCATTGCTTCTTGGATCTAATCGGGGAATTAAATACCCTATCCTCTCTTTTCTTTTGCTATTTATGGGAAGCAAATGTTTTGTTGAAACAACAGTGTTTCAAGTCAAAGCCATATTGGTTTTTCTTACTTTGGTGAGGAAAAACTTCTTTAAATTTGTAAATCATTTTTTTGACTAAATGCAGTCAACTCTCATGAATATGTCAAGGCGGGGCCTCATTTGCTAGCTGCTAAAGGAAGGGATAAAAAAAGCAGCTCTTGACTCACAGAGCTTGCAGTCTAGGAGAGGAGATGTGGTAAACAGAGAGATGAGACAAAGTAATTGGGTATGCGGTTTGGGTGACATGGGTCATGTGGGCAGTGGATTATAGGCAGGTCTTAGTCCTTTGGCAGCTGTGCCAATATTTAAAAACAACCTGAAGACAATAACCGCATCTCGCTCACTGCTTCAATGTGCTTATTAAAGGTGCTGCTAGCTGCTACAAACTTTTCCAGTGCAAGCGTAAGGGAAATCTTCAGCTCATGAGACAGAAAGAACCATTTGACCTCTTGTCTTCTCAGTCTGTCCCGTGTATAGAAGAAAAGGTGGGGCAAGGCTGACATTTATTTTTCTGAGAAGAAACCAGCCTGTCTTTAAATTGTTCTTTGGGTTTTTCCATCTAATTTTATAAATGACATCTTATTTTACTGCAGCCTTAACTGGAAACAGACCTAAGAGTTTTGATGAGAATATGTCGTGTCTTTTTCTTAGTAGCTGCTAGTACTGGGGAAGGTGCAGTGGACAGAGTGTCAGGGAAAAAATCCTGCGAAACACCAACTGTTAAACTAAAGCTTTTGGACCAGTTCGGGAAAGAGAGATTGCTCACAATGGTCTCTGCAATTTTGTCCATTTCCTTATAGATCTACTTTTATTGGGAAAAATAAAATTCCTTTCAAAGTCAGGAAGGATGAAAATACTGGGCATAACCTATAAGAAGGCTTGAATTTCAGATGCACCTCTACAGGTGTTTCTATGAGGCCTTCACCTGTTTCTAGTTAGCTAATGGGGCCAGCTAATAGTGCTGCAGTAATGTCTCAAAGTGTCAGTACTTTTCTCCCCTGTCCAGTCTGATCTATGCAGCAAACAGCTGAAAAGTTGCCCCATGACAGGCACAGACTGAATGGGAACTTCATGAGCAGATTTTAAGAGGACTGTTGCATCCCTGCAGGGTCTGCCTGCACACTATCATGCTGGGAAGAAGAGGCGGAATGGCCCAGAGCGTGGTGGCAAAGCAAACAGGACGCTATACGGTGGGTTATATACTCTACATCCCTGTATGAAGGACAAAGATACTCAGTCTCACCATGGGATAGAAAGGAAGCCGCTGGTCTGAGCTGCCAGATCTGGAAAGAAGATTGGGCACCTGTGGCCTGTGAGGAGGTGTACCCCATGGCTGTGAATTGGCGGTGGGGCATAACACAGAAGCAGAAGTGTGAGAGAAGCAGTTAACAAGAAACAGAGGTCATCTGTACGTGTCAGGAGCAGAACCATCTTATCCCCACTGCGTACAGTAACAGGTCTGTCTCTGACATAAACAGTTCTTTGAGATACTAAGATGGTCCAGAGCTCATCAGTCTGGATATTTTGCATATGAATGTCTTCAAGGAAACTATGACACGGTTTTAGCCTTAGTGGAAGTAGCAGGTGCCTAATCATTCTCCGTGTGCACACGGTTTCTGCCTGAATTTTGCATAGTAATTGATATCTACTATTTGCTACCTCAGATTTGTTGCAGGTTAATGCCCAACCATTGAACTCTAATTCCTGTGTGTGTTAGGATGTGCTGATGTTTGAAGGGAAACATATAATATTCTGGCTTGAATGGGCAGCTTTCTTTACTTGCTGGTTGACAGAGAGAATGCAGGAGCCAGAGTAATCAGCAGTTCCAGGATTTCTCTGTAAACAAATATAGGCAAGAGAAAAGCAGCAGCTTGCGCTGGAGCTATTCTCAGAAATTCAGTGAGCAAACGCACAGAATTTGCCTGACAGTACCCAATCCTACGGCACTGCAGAAGTGTCAAAGTTCACTAAACACATTTATGTGCTAGTGCTGTGTAGCTAATATTCCTGTCTGATTAAAAGTACAAACCCCATTGGGCAAGTCATTGCACAGGATTTTTTTAAATTAAAAAAAAAAAAAAAAATTTAATTCAAGAGAAGCTGAGAATAACAAGCTAGTCAAAGGGCAATTTTAACGGGATCTGTCTCAACAGAAGACTTTAACTAAGACACATGGTTCAGAGACAATATCAACAGATGAAATCCTTTCCCTTTTGTGTTCCAGAGGCCACAGCTGCTTTTCTCCTTCCAGGGCACTCATCACCCTTAATCTCCCAAACCAGCCTCCCTGGGGGCCTTCCCCCCTCACCCCTGCCCAGGAGCCCCCCAGCGCAGCCCCGGCTGGGACCACCAGTCCCTGCACAGCCCTGGGCCAGGCTGTGGGTGCTGGGCTCAGGGCCTGGGACAGACTAGGCCAACTGTGGGGGCTTGTCCCTGTGGTGTGCTCAGGGACCGATGGCCCCAACCTAGGTGGCAAGTGAGCTCCTGGACCATGGATGCAGGTGTGGGTGAGGCCCCAGGTGAGGCTGGTCAGGGCAATTAATGCTTATTAGGGGCCTCAGGGCTTTCAGATCTTCTCCTATAACTCTCCTGTTTGCTCTCAGAAGATGGAAGGGAGGAAGGTATCACTTCAAGTGCTGCTTCTGTGGCTAGAAGGTGTGTTTTTGGTTTTTTGGTTCTTTCTTGTATTGTACATTTGCAAAATTTTTTATCTTATGTGGACTGGACTATCCTTTTGCAGTAAGAAAGCAGTTAGGCTCTTCTGGTGGAGGAATTTGTGAGCATGGTGAGATATATTGAGGTAACTTAGCAGGTAGTAACCCATCTGAGTAGGACAAGAGCTTTGCAAATTCCCAGTCCTGCTCAGCTTTAGGGATGTTTGTCTGTTAATGTCCTGTGACATGTTAGGAAAACGTGCCTTCCATCTTGTAGGCTGCTCAGAGGGGGTGAAAGAGGTCACCCTGGTAGCTTGTTTAGGATGGGTCAAGCCTAGGAGATCATGGAACTTGAATTCTGCTGCTGGTTTGTCTGGGGTGGGTGGAAAGTTTCTAGTGTTTTGCATGGCAATATGTTCTTTGTGCTGCAAACCCATGGTTTGAAAACTGTGATATGACTCACCACATTCAAATGTTGCGTTCAGTCGTTTGTCCCACATACTTGCTGAGTGACCTACAGACCAGTGTGTGGGCGTGTTATGTGGTGTGTATCCCTAGCTGGTGCCTAGTTCACAGAGGATGTGTGCATGTGGGATGCATTTGCTTGAGAGACAGTGTTTTAGCAGGAAGAGCTCATGCTTTTGAGCTTTGTGGCTCACTGCTTCAATCCTTGATTTGGCCAAAATGTCCCATGGTGGTGCACTCAGAGCTCTGAGGTTTGCTTCAGTTGAGTAGCGAAGTGCAGGGAAAGGGGGAGCAGGAGGCAGACTTGCAGATACCACAACACAGGCACAATAACCCTGCTGCCACAGCTGTACTAGGTTAAGTCCAGCTTCCAGAAATCTAAGATAACCTTAGTGGAACTTTTGGGGATTTTTTGTTTGTTTGTGGTTTTTTTTTTTCCTGGAAAGCCAGAAAGACATACAAACTCACTGACGGGAGCTCCCTTTCACATACAGTCCCTGCTGTCATCACTAAACCTGGACAGAGGCTTTGTGGATAAATATTTCACTAGTCTTTAAAAGGACATTAAATGTTCTAAGCAGAAAAGTCAGAGAAAGGTGTTACAGTTGGATTTCAGATTCTTCAGTAGAGTTGGCTTATATGTGTTTGTACGTGCATGTGTGTGCACTCGTCTATATGCATATATGGTCATATGGTGCAAAACCAAAACCTCTGATAGCAGGGAAAGTTACACCAAAAAGCTGAAAGGTCATCTGAGAACCAAGGTGGCAACTTAAGTATGCTGCTTTGTTCTGATGTTTCATGTAGAACATTAACGCCTGTGAGAATGGTAGTTCTGCAGCAGAGCGCAAATTTCTCGAGTCTCTAGTACACGCTGCCTTTGGGAGCTGTTGGAAGCAAAAGTCTTCTGGAGCACAATGGGTAGAGACACCGAGATGTGGCAAACTGAAGGTGGAAAGAATGCAAAGCTTTATTTTCAAGTATCTGTTCCTTGGAAGCTATGGGGCATATTAATGGGTCCTTCCTGTTGCTTTGCTTCCCAGGCTCGTGTCGCTTGCTGTCTTGAGGCAGCAGCTGCCACCTGGAACTGGAGAGAGAAATTGCAAAGAACAGCCATCATCAGTGGATTGGCCTTTGGGCACTGGTTTTATAAAAGATATATGAAAAGTTCCCTGGAAAAAAACTGCCAAAGCATAATTACCTGGGGATCTGCCCGTAAAAAGCAATGCGTAGGCAGAGACCAAGTCTCAGGATCTATTGAATTACTGGCAAAAGACACTCAAGGAAATGTGGAAATTCACAAAAAATTTCCCAAAGCTATTTTTCATCAGAAGTTATGAAAATGGCAAATTCTGCTCAAAGTTCATATTGTCTTGCTTTTTATTTGTTGTTCGTGTTGCCATAGCACTGGAGCAGTATGTGGAGGTAAAAGGAATCTGCTGTACTGCCCCGGCTGATGCAAGCAAGCAGAGTGCCACCACCTTCCCCCAAGTCCCTGCAGATAGGGGAGCTGCTGCTTCATGCAGGTATAAGCTGGCATCAAGGTGTGCTAGAGATGATTTAGTAAAATTGGCTGCTGCTGTTGTAACCTCCCTGTTCCCTGTCCCTTTCACTGTGTAATGGCAGCACAGCCCTGTCTGGCATTTTGTCCCTGTCTGAAGTAGGAGCTGCCACCAAGACTCTGCAGTCTGGGAAACTTCCTTCTAGCAGAGGCCAGGTGCTACGCAGGTCCTGGTGCTCCTACTGACTTGTATTCATAGTTTTCCTCTTGTTTTCAGGCACTGCATAGTTTTTGGGAACCATAATCACAGCTGAAATCCCAGTTTGCTAGGGGCACGGTCCCTGGTTTTATTCTTGTAATCAGATTTTTGTTAAGGTTTGAAGTTATAAAACTGAACACTGTGGTCTCTGGCTGAGAAAGATGCTGAGCAACAAATACCAGGATGCTGAGGGACTGTTCTGGGCAAGTATTATTCTGTGCTTCTCTTGCTTTTATTCTCTTCCTTATGCATCCATTATAGGGTATTCTTGGAGATACTGTGCTAGCTGGCTCTTTTGGTCTACCAAGTAATAGCCATTTTTATCTTCTTAAGCTTTACAGACATACCTTATCTAGGGGAAAAAAAACCTGCTTACATAGAAAAGCTTATTAAAATATTTACAATAATGGACCAAGATACTGTGTTACTGATGTAAGCTGCTAAAATTTCTTGGATAATCACATTATGGTATTACACTTAGACTTTAAGGGAATTGTTCTCTGCTAGTGCAGTTTGCATCCTTCTATTCTGGAAAAGTGGAAGGAAACATTTATTCTTCATGTTGTACTGCCAAGCAGAGCAGAACTTGGTGGCTGAAATTCTTGAGCTGATATGCATGGAAACACAGAATGACGACCTTTTGAGCCTCTCGCAAAAAGGCTGAAGGTTCAGCACGTGTGAGGCAGTAAAATTGTATCTGCACGAGAAGAAAGTAGCTTGTGCAAGCACTGCTGTGCATGAGCCAGAGACTTGCAAGCTGTTAATGGCTTTGCAAATGAGTGCTCATGTGAGTAAGCCAGGACTTTCAAACAGTCTGACCTTTTGCAGGTATATGGAAATGCAGATGCAACAAAAAACAGGTCGTGGGGAGAAAAAAGCTAGTCACACTTGTACTGAAAGCAGGTAGTCCATGACACTGCTAGAGCTTAGCCCACTGGTAGGGCTGTGGATAAAGGTTTTTTAGATGAAGAGCTTTGAAGGTGGGAAGAGTACTGTTTGAATTAAGAACTGATTTTTAGCTTGTCTATATCATGAAGATTGCCTGAACTGTTATGTTCCATTTTAGTCACTTGTTTCCAAAAAGGGATGTGGTTCCTTGTGATGTGTCACCTTCAAAAATAGAAGTCCATTCCTAGAGATGCAAGTCATACTGAGTAGCTGAAGCTTATTGCCCTCAGCGTGACTGAAATCATTGTTTAAAAGTAAAGAAGAAGGATTGTTTGGGTTTGTGTATCACATGTGCATGTAAATAAAGGACCTAGATATCTATCTTTGCTATAAAAGGGGGTTTATATCATTATAGTCAAAACTGTCAGGTCTACTTAAGGACAGAATTTAAAGAGTTCTGCCTCCACAAAGGCTCTGAAATTGCTGGTCAGGTTATTTTTAGAAGATCTTGGCTTGCTCAGACTACCATAGTGATGAGTACTGCTAAAAGCTGCCCTCTGTCACAACTTTCATGTCGTCTGGGTCTGTGCTTGGTGTGTCCTGGCACCACTGCAAACCATGGGATGCTGAGAGACGTTCTGTGTGGTCCTCTGGGAAGGCTCTCAGGTGAGCAAAGGGGCTAAATTTAGGTGGCCACTACCTCTCCAAGCTCTGGATAACTCCAACAGTTTATTGTTCTGTGGATATAAATGGTGCCAAACAAGCGAGATGCACTGACAGTGCACTGTGTAAGCACAAGGCAGAATTGGGGAAGGGCCACTCAAAGTGGTATTCACTAATAGTAACTTACGGCTTATGCTGCAGGTCCCTGGTGTACTAGTTTTGTTCTTCTAAAATTGCCGCTAAGCTGGTGTTTGTGAAATTGCTCTGCTCGTGTGAAGCAGTGCTGAAGAATTCAATTTGCTGGGCCTGGTGAGAGTGGCTCTGATTGTTACATGCATCTGACAAAGACCAAGTTTCCCTGTTCTTGTGGGATGGGGTCACTGCGCGTGAGTAGCAAAGCAGGCTCTTTGGATGTTCGGTGCTCGTAAAGAGCAATCAGGCTCATTGCACACAGTGAAAAGGACCTTTCTGACTTGTCAGCTATGTGACTGTGGATGCCAGGGCCCCATGCCCTCTTGAGATGTTGGTAGTACTCTCTATAAGTAAGTGGTATTGAGAGCCCATATCTATGAGATGTAAAGATGATGTTGAGAGAGCGACTCTCTCTTGGTTTCCTGGTGCTCTGCTTTCTCCAATGATAGGGAACACTAACATGGGTTTTCTGCAGTCCTATCAGGTCTTAAAAATGCAGTTCTAATCTTTAAATTCTGGTTCATTCCCAAAGCACTCTGAATTTGAATTCCAGTCTGTTAAAGCTCCTTACGCTTCTGTCATTTCTTCTCTGACTATGCAAAATCCTTCAGTTCATTTTATTCTTAATAATGACACACATGGCCTAATTGTGCAGTCACATAGTAGATTACGTATATATAGACTTTATATCCTGCTAACCTGTGTGATGTGATTTGTGTGTCCTGAGACAAAGCTGCACTTCTGGTGTATTTTATGGCTATAACTTAAAGATTCTTGTAATTTTTCCCTGTCTGACTTTTTCTTAGCTGAGCAGAAAGTCTGAGCAAAAAAACCTAAAAACCCCAGTAGCTTTATCTTTCAGGGTGAAAAGTGTGTTAATAGGTGCAGAGACACTGCTGCCTTATTTCATTGGCATGGATATTGCTTTAGGATTGCTAGTTCCTGCTGCCTTTTAAAATTGAACTGCCTCTGCAAGTATGTTTTTCTTTTTTTATTCTATTGTATTATGACTCAGAGACTAGATTAAATGTCTAAAGAAAACCTATAGATCACCTAAGTCAATCAAGACTGGATTGTAGGTATTTAAATGCCTAACTTATAAAGAATTCAACAGGAATTAAGCACACTAACATATTTGAAGGTCTGAGTCTTAGTGCTAATGAAAGGAGCTGGATGATGCTTTTTTATCTCCAGGTTTGGACAGAAAGGTATCTTGAGTTTTCCCTTGCTCACTCAGTTCCTGGCCTGACCACTGATTTCCCAAGGGAAGGATAGAGAAGTGCTTTGTGCATGTCATGGGAATGCACATTGCTGAAACAACGGCCTGATCACCCGTTTACTGCCAACTAGTCCCTGTAGAGCTGTAAGATGGCAGCTCTTCATGTTGTCGTAAAGCTTGTAGAGTCAAGCTTGAGCCTTCTGCTCACCAGGCCTGGTACATGAGCACAAAGAGAAGGAATAAGTCTGGTTGGTTTGTTGCACTCTGTACTCCCTGGCTGTTGTCTTTACAGCCCTTCTGATAGAGGAAATGGATTCTGTTTGGGGGTGGGATGTTGGTTAGTGTTGAGTTGCTGTGGCTTTAGCTCTGCGTTTCGTGAACCCTTATACGAAGCAATTTATTTGGGGCTCTAGGTTTTGGAAACCCACTAGGGAAGACAATGAGAGCGTATGAACTGGGGGAGGAGATGGCGCTCTTTAAGCAGCAGCGATTTAGAAGAAGCTACATAAGACTGAGGATGCTAAATACTTTTAGCATATGTACATGCCTGATAGGATGGGATATTCATGTTTAAAAAATACTTTTTCTTCTCATGAACTGTCTGGCTTCCTTTCCCTTGGAGCTCTCGGTGTTCACTGTCTGAATTGATGATGTGGGTAAGATCAAATTCAACCTGACAAAATAAGGCAGAGGATGTGAAATCCTCCCTTTTCTCAGCCTCCCTTGTGGGCAAACAAACGTCATTTCACCGTAGCAAAAATCTATTTTGCTAAGGATTGAGACTTTCGGGTTTAGTGAAGTTATGCAGTTTTCTGCATGTGGAGATAGTTTGGAGGTTGGTTTGTGTGGGGTTTTTTTTGTTTCGTTTTTCTTGCATGGATCTACTTGTGATCCCTAATGTGATATATCAAGAAGGGATTATTCAGTGCTGACAACTCATTCTTTCCTGCCCTTCCTGGCAGTCACCTTCCTCTGAAGACTAGGCATCACTGCTGCTCTGCCTGACCCCGTGGCTAGTGCTTGAAAGTGGTTTTGCTTCGGGCAGGGATACTATGACATTTGGAGAACAAATTTGTAGGTTAAGGGATAAACCCTACTGCTCTTTTTGCTTCTAGATACTTAACTAATACCTGTTAGCCAGGTTGTCATCATTAGGTTTTTTTCTTAGTCTCATACAAAGCCAGAGCTAAGGGCCATGCCTGTTGATGAGGAGCATAGCTACCAGAGTAACTAACTAAAACATCGGGTTTAGTAATTGACTAAAATATCAGTTAAATGGCAGCGACAGCACTAAACTGGAGCGTTGAACTGGAGGATCTGCTGGGAAAACAGGGGCTCTAACAGGAACTGTTCCATTAATTAAAACTCTGCAATAAGCATAGTCATTGCTCTGGTTGTGCTGGTTCTTTCTGTCCAAACCCCATGACTAAGCAAAAGAAACAATCTTGATGTGTTTGTAAGCAGAAGGAACTTAAATGAAAAATAGAGGGAGGTGGAAAGAATGGGGTGTCAGGAAAAGAAAGATGCCTGTGGGAACAGAGCTTAATCTTTTTTTCTTGTCTGAAATACCCTTCATTATATAACCTTAAGAAACTTTGCTTTCGTAATATAAGACATTTATATGACAACATAAACTTAGACCTGAAAATGTGTGGTCTTTGGCTTTGCTATGCTGTTTTAAGTAACACACCGTTTAAGCATAGCAACCTTTTAAAAACAAACAAAAAAAACCCCTGAGGACAAACGAGTTTGCGGTTCGCTTACCTTTGGAAAGGTATTACATCCAATCTTGATGTTCTGTACTTTCCCTAGCCACAAGTAATGTGATCCTACCACATATTGCTTAGAGCTAAATGTTATGTTTGGTCTTCAAACTTTTATTGCATGTAGGACTAGAAAAAAGTTTTACCATTCAGCTTGGAAATTTCCTCTGCTGAGTTATAAATGGTGTCAGCATTAATATTTGCATGGGTGAAGGGAAAGCTCTTTGACTCTTTCCAAATTTGACATTTACGCTTCTAAGGTTAATGCCATTTTTTAAGTGCATAATACGTCACGATGGCTCCAAGCCCTCTCTGTGTATCCTTTTCTGTGGGACAATCTCTGCTCTTTCTTGCATGTGTGCTGGTGTGACATGGTCTGACTTGAACTATTTCTCACAAGGGTTTTGTGATGCTTTCGAATTGAGATGACGGTAGAAGTTTTTGGAACAAATCCATAAAAATGAGTAGTAACAAATTGCCAGGGCCAAATGGTATAACCCAGGTGTTTTGAAGGAATTCAAATATGAAATTACTGAGCTGTTGACTGTGGTGTGTAATATATGACTTAAATTAGACTTGGTGCGAAAGGAATAGCAGATAGCAAATGGATGCCAGTTCTTAAGGGGATCTGGGAAGCTTAAGATGCGTAAGGATGATTTTCTACAGGGGGAAACTATTAGGCAATTATAGAATCAGTAGACATATGGATACGCTGTAGAGGAGAGGTTCACACAGCCTTTACACAAAGAAGCCGTGCCCCACATCTATCATATTTTTGTAAGGTCCCAATAATTAAGTGGCTAAGTCTCAGTCTGACTTATGTTAGAGTACTAGAACTTCTTAAAAAAACCAAAACCCAAAACAAACAAACAAAAAGCCTCAAAACACACACTCAAAATTCCTCACTGAGATTGAGTTGGGAGTAAAGCATTAGTTTTTTACAGTGGAGTGGTTGACAGTAATAAAATAGGCAAAAAAAAAAAAAAGGAAAAATACTAGGAAAATTAAAGAGAAAGCATCGTCATGCCACTAAGTTCATAGTTTGTTCTTGTCTTGCTTAGTCTGTGTGGTTTTGGTCCTCTCATAGTGTTCAGAAGATGTAGGAAGTAGTGACATGCAATTCTTAAAGTTGGAAGATATGATGTGAGTTAGAGGGTGGGAAAGGCAGATCTTAGCAGTTTATAACATTGGAGGAGGTATGGAAAAGGTGACGAGTGAAGGCATAGTCAATATTTCTCATGACACGAGGACTGTAAGTACATAATGAAATGATCAGCTGACAAGTTTAAAACAAACAAAAAAACCCCTTACTATTTCCATAGCAACAGAAGCATAATTGAAAGATGGCATGCCTGGCCACAGGATGTTTTGAAGGCCAAATGATTCAAACCATGATTACAGAAATCAATGGAAGAAAAAAAAAAAATCCATGAAGGGCTCCTGAACAGTAGATACAGTCTCTGGTTGAGGAAGTTCAGATCTGGGAGGATACACTAGGGAAATATCATTGTGTACTTGTGCTACTTTCTCTAGGCATCCCAGCTGCTGTGGGGGAAAATCAGCAGATTAGATGGATCTTTGACCTGACCTTGTATGTGCAGTGTTGCTGGGGAATCTCCCTGTTATATTCCAAGGAAGCCTCTGTCCTCCTCCGGATTTCTGCCCTGTGAAAGTCTGGCTCCTGTGGACATATGTAAAGACAAGAAAGTAAAAGTAATTTTCTTCCTGCAAGAGATTTTCAGTGTCCTCTACCAGGTCTCCTCACACATCAGTACGAAAGACAGCTCATCTCGCCTCTCGGTTTCTTAATACAATGTGATAAAATAGCCAAGCCTGGTGGAATTTCTCTTAGTCCAGTAACTGCACAGCCAACCTGTTTGCTTCTCAGTTTGCTCCTGCAGCATGTTTGCTTACTGCAGTAACGTACCCTTTTAAGAGAGGGTATGCTGCCAGCTGACTCTTCAACTTATTTATCCCCAAATTATAGATTCTCTGAGATATATATCCTAGGAGTGAGGCCCAGCACAACAAACATGCCAAAAGCTTATTATCTGACTTAATAATAATAATAAACTGTTAACTGAAGGGTACACAAGATATTTCAGTTTTGTGATGCTGCTGTTGTATCCAGCATAATTTAAAAGGGGTATTTTTGTGGGCGGTTGAGTGTGTGGGGAGGCTTGGGGGGTTTGTTGTTGTGTTTTTTTTTTTTTTTTTTAAACAGGGGAATCTAATTCCCACGTGTTTCAGAAAGAGCTGAAAGGAGTTTTCTCAGACTTTCCAGAAAAAGATCTGCCTCAATATCCAAAAATGGAAAATTTCAGCAAAAAGGGTTGTTTGAGCGAAGTTAAGCATGGGTGAACACAGGGAATTTGCAATCTTCATATAGTAATGGTGTGTTTATATATATGTTAGCAGTATGTAGCACAGTGGGGACTTATGAGAGTCCATTACTTTTAATGTTTTCATGCACACTAGTGATAATTGGTTATGCAGATTTGTTGAGGCCGGTGACTAATTAGACTGCTTTTTGTCCCTGACTTTTGAGGAAATTAGCTTTTATTTCCTATGTGCTATTCCTAAAAAGCCCTGATAATATTCAAATATTGCAGCTTCAACCTAAAAGAATCCAAGCTGCGTAGTTGGATACCATATGGAAAATGTTTAAGTTGGTAGCTTAAAATTCATCTGTCTTCTGGTTAGAAACTCGGTGAACAGCTGTGGAAATCAAAAGCAGATGAGTAATTGGATTTGCTGTCTTTGGGAACAGAATCCAATACACGGTTTTAATTTACTATACATTTGAATGCTCAGCATGATGTTGATGAGAACGCAGCTAAGACACCGAGCAGGAGCGTTAATGAGCGCGGTAGTTGTGCTGCCTTTCCAGGCTGGTGGCATCCCTCCCGGGTAGTCTTTGATACGTTAGTCGGAGTTGGGCTGAGGAAATCTGTACTACCGCTATTCTTTCTGAAATTCCCCCGGGCAAATACCCCAAATTTCTGAAGAACATTAGCCAACAGGAAAAGAGTATCTTTTTGATAGTCTGTGTGGCCTAGCTCAGTACGTGACTGTGCCTTCGGATGGCAGCTTTTGGGCACTGTGGCCTGGAAGCTGTGGTGTTCTTCCTGCAAGGGCAAATTCTGCGCTGGGGGTCCCGAACTGGAATGGGCAGGCTAAGCCGTACGTGCTGTGCCCACCTCTCGGGTGGGAGGCTGTGGAAGCTCTGGGCAGGTGTAAACTAGGGAAGCCCGACTGTAACACCCACCACAGAAATCAACTTGCTTATCAGTGAAAGGCTCTACTTGCTGGTTTCTAATGTTGAGTTCATGGCTTTGAGTGCTCTGAGGTGTATTTTAGCAATAAGACTTGTATTTGCCATCTCTCTCGCTCTTGTTTTTGGTGCGCAGGGGGAGGGAGCCAAGCTGGGTGTATTCTGTGTTACTGTACCTCTGTTATATTAGTATTTGCAGATTAAATCAAAATGCAGTCTGGCAAAAGGATTCCCTTGAGAAGCTCTGGTGTATTTTGACTCGCGGTATTGGTGGTATGGGAAAGTGATGCTTTACAGAACTTCATTGAAGAGGGACTGTTGCTCAGAGTTGCTGTACCTGTGCTGCGGCGTGGACCTGGCTGAGCTGGGGGTTTGCTGAGAGACTTGGGAGAAGAAAGGAGTTGGCTCCAAGCACTTGAGGTTTTGCTCAGATTTCTGAGTGCTTCTGGCTGCAGTATGAGAGAGGTCCCAGGGCAGGAATGAAGCTGTAATTGTCTCCGAGGGCCATAATAAACCTGATTTTTTTTCTCAGCTAGGTTTGGTGGTGGTCAAACAGCTGTCTTGGGGCTGAGAAGAAGTGCATGGATTGGCGCTTCTTTAAGTGGGATTTGGTGGGGCTGTGATGTCATGTGATGTGGCTCAGGGGGTAGTTGCTTGTGGACAGCTAGAAAGCCTGCTGCCAAGTTATTTGAGGAAAGCACAAGCTATCTGTGTATCTGCTGTACTGCTGCAGTTTTCCAAAATTAAGGCTGTGTTCCCTTTCCCCTATTTAAGACTTTCTTGTTTGTTCCTCATCCAAAGATGCTTATGAATTAGAAATGCTGAGCTCGTTCAGGGAACTAGAGCTTTTGTGGACAGTGCTCTTGTGATTTCCAAGATTTTTTTGGCTGGTATCTTGCACTGCTTTGTTTGTTCACACCAAAATGCTCCAGGAGTTGGTTTGTTTGGAGACAGTGGTAACTGCTACCACAGAGGTGGTGGTAACTGCTTTTGGCTCTGTGCTGTATGAGTTGCAGTTTGTGTATAAAAGATGGTAACCTTTGATGGAATGCACTGGTTTTGATATTGTTTAGGATCTCTCAGAAAATCTTTGTTTATATATGAAGACATCCACCTCCACCCCCCTCACAAAAAAATCTGAGTCCCAGTGAAGTCAACAGCTTTCTGTGGTGGCTGCACTGTTAAGAGAATGTTTTCACAAGGCTACAGATTCTGGCTGTCTGCCCTAGTCATAAGTAACATTTTGGTGTGGTGAAAAGAGGCTTTTAGCACCCATACAAACTTAATATATGATGAGAGAATTCATCTCTTGCCTTTTTTTTTTTTTTGAGAAATAATCAAATTCCCAGATTATATCAAAGAGCAGTGAATACCTACTTAAACGCAGTGCAAGTGGAGTCTATTAATCTCGTAGTAGATGAGGCATATTTATTTGCTCGAAAGTGCATTGAGTCAGAGAGGCCTTGTACTGAAACTCATATTTCAGTTTGCTCAGTCACCCTTAACATAAGAATCTGATAAATAACAAAAATGCATTAATAAAAGGAAAAAGGAGGAATTCCTTTCTTGACACTCCCCACCTCACCCTGGAAGATGTTTTTGGCCAAACCAAGACTGTGAACCCAGCCATACTGGGTCATATCGTGCACACCCGATATGTGTGCATGATCCAGAAAACTAAAAGCGGGGCATAGGAACTGCCATGAAGAACCAGAACCAGTCTCCCTTGCCTGGTGTCCTCTGATGACTGGAGGGAATAAATGTCTGTGGACGTAGTATTTAAAAAAACACCAATCCAACAACAAAAAAACAAATTCCAAAATCCAAACTACCAACAAAACAAAACTAACCCCCCAAGGTGTATATCGGGTGATCCTTCTCCTGAAATGCTCTCCAATTCCTTTTCCAATTCTTCTGTCCCCTTTTTGAGATAGGGGAGAGTAAAAAGGAAAGAGAATACTGAATTAAATATAATGTGCAACATGTGAACAGTGGGTTTAGAATAGAACACATTTTCCACCTCTTTATGTCAAAAAAATTCCTAACACTTGATTGGGTATTTTAGCTACTTTCTGACAATCTATCTGCTATTTTAGGTGTTACCTGCAGCAAAATGTGGATAACACATGTGAATACTAACAGCAAAACCAGACATCATCACGGCACAGGAACAGTTAAGGCTGCTTTTCTCCATATGCATTACTTTCTTTTTATTTGTAATAAATTCTATTTTCCATTTAATGACGTAATTAGCTAACACTGGGAAATTTGTGATCCTTCATAGTTAGGCTTAGGTTTTAACTATCCAGAATGAGGATTTCTTTTTTTTTTATGATCGGCAAACTCTCTTGCTCTGTGTTTCTCTCCCCATTTCACCTTTTCAGATTGTTTAAGAGAATGTTGAGTAGCACAGGTCTCAGTATAGATTCTTGGAGGACCCCTCATAACTTCTTTCAATCTGAAAACTAAATCTTTATTTCAGTCATTTAACAACTTATTAATTCTTGAAAGACACTGCTTTATCCTATAGCAAAGTCTGAGAGCCCACAGAAAGGCAGTGGCGGTCAAAGCCATTCAGAAATCTAAGTCAGCATCTTTGGGGGACAATCCTAGTACACCATATACTGTGGGTTACCTTTATTAACACACTGATGAATTCCTCAAAGCATTCTGAAAGATATACTAGGCATCACTTTGTGTTTGGAAAGCTCATTGACTCTTCCTCATTAAATCATTTATCCAAGCATCTATTGAGTCTGACCTTTACTATGTATTTTACTGGCCTACATAAGCAGAAGTCAAATTCCGTGGTCTGTTATTTCCAAGAATGCCCTTGAGCCATATTACAAGATTTGCAAGGTGTTCGCCTGCTGCACCCCTCTGCAAGTGAGGGAGATTTGTGTGACAAGTTACGCACCGTAGTAGCTCGGCAAAATTTCGTATTGGAGTTCCCTTAGAACTCCTGGATGAATACTCTCTGGTCTCGGCAATTTATGGCTGTTCATTTTACAGAGCCGAGAAAAAGCCGCCTCTTTAACACTTTGATTTGAGGCAGTTCCTCAGGCTCATTCCTCGGGCAGACTGGCTTAGTGGGTGAACCTGCGTGACCTCCTCGGTACTGAACACAAATGGAAAGAATTCGTTAGCTTTTCTGAAATGGACTTATCTTCTTAAGTGTTTATATCTTTATGATCTGTTGGTTTCAGAAACTTTCTGGCAGGCTTCTGGTTTCCACTATGTTTGAAAAAGTTTTTATTAGCAGTCTTTATACCTACAGCAAGTTGCGCAACTTTATGCCAATGAGGAAAAGACTTTTAATACGCTTTTACTTTTAACTTGACAGAATTAATTCCTTTTTCTGTGTTCTCCATCTGGCCTTATCTTCCACACTTTGAAATGTCTTTTTTACTTCTAATAGCAGTCCTTACTCAGATGTTTAACCACACTGTCTGTCATCTTATTGCTGCTTTCGGAGTCTTTTTCTGTCAGGTGGCTGTGAACTGAGAGCCTTTATGTAATACTTTTGAATAGCCTCTCCGCTGCATGCAATCACCCTACTCCTGTAGCTGCCCTTTTGAATTTTCTTTTAACTATTATTTCCATTTTTCTGTAATTTCCTCTATAAACTTTAACATTCTTGTGGAAGTGTTTTCTCTCTTATAATGTTATAGAATTGATTATATTGTGGTCATCAAACAGCAATTTTTCTGTGATTCAGCTTGAACCAGATCTTGTGCTGATCTGAGAATCACTTTTTATGAGTTTTCTGAGGTTATTTAAAAGGTTATTAAGCTTAATGAAAGCTCTGAATCGTGCCACCACACGGGTTTTATCCAGTCAGTACAGAGGTAGCTGAAGTTTCCCAATCTTGTCAGTCTTTGTGGTCTCTCCAATCCTCAGCACTATCCTGTGGTCGCTTTTGCCATCCTGGCTGGGTTTGACCTATACTTTAGTTGGATACCGTAGGCAAAGTCTGTATAGGAATAGTGTTTCAAATGAGATATCCTGTGGCATGGATGGAAGCATCCATTTTCTTTAATTTCTGTAACTTTAAAATATATTGTGACCCCCTCTACTAGGAAGATTTGTTATCATTCTTAGAAAACGCATCACTTTAATATTATAGTCTCCCAAAATGCTTCTGAAATATAATGCCCTGCTTTAAATCTGATATATGTTGCGTATTGTTTTGAAGCTGACTTCAATATCTGCAAAGGAAAAAAACTAAAATCTCAGATTGGAAAATACCCAAGCTTTTGAGAAAGCTCAGATCAATGCGTTGAAACTAACCCCATCTCCACGGGGACAGTTCTGCTAGTGTTTATCAGTTAAATAAAGCAGAAATAGAACTTCTGTAGTGGAGAAAATGAAAGGCATTTTAGAAAGCCACAATTAGTTGCTCATCTTATGATCTCTGGCAAATGGTTCCTGCTGGAGAGGCCGTTGCAAACAAAGGCCAATTTGCTTGCTGACTTTCTAGCATAGAATAACTAATTTACATCATTCAACAGAGCTGAAAGCAGCTGATGTTATTAGGAAGAAGGAGAAATAAACAATTGTTGTTGTGAAATGAATTGAACAGTGTCTTTTGCCAGGGATAACTAGACTGAACTTTGACACTTCTCAGGAGAATTACAGTGATAGTAATGAAAATTGCATAATGAACTAAAGTACTCTGCAAAACATGAAACACGTCTAGCTTTTATGGTAGACATTGTGTAGATGAATTGTTCATTATTAGCTAGCTTAATTTGCTGCAGTCTTGGGAAGGCACATGCGTAATTTTGTATTATGTGTACTGTCTGAAGTAGAGTCCAGGAATAACATCTGCAGATACTGCTTTTCATTATTTCCTGATCGGGACTTGTATATAGGTCTGTAAAATAGTTTGATAATATACTGTAGTCATTATATACCCAATGGTCATCATATATCCAACACTTAAATGCAGAAGCCTCCGAGAGGAAGGTAGTTTTTGAAACAGTGTATAATGGCAGTAAACAGCAGCTTAAGAAAACAGCAGGTGGAGAAATCCCAGTCTACAAGAAACAAGAACATAAGAACCTTCATTTCATGCCAAAGACCTACCCAGCCCAGCATCTTGTCTCTGACAGTGACCAAAAATGGATGACTGTCTAGGGAAGAGTGGGGGAGCAAAATGAACATGTACAATTTCCCTGCAAGCGCTCTCCCAGGCTCCCATTTTCAGCTCAGAGACTTCCTGAGCCAGACAGAGCTTCTATGTATTTAATAACATTCAATAAATCTCTCTCTCATGAACATGTCTGGTTTTCCCTTAAACGCTTGTAAACTTTTAGCATCCACTATATTCCACAGTAGAGTTCCTCAGCTTAACTATTCTTTATGCGAAGAACAGCTTCCTTTTGTTTAACCTATGGAGGAAAACCCTGAGATTTATTTTCCAAAACTGTGACCTCTCAGCTGTGTGGCTAGATCCATGACTAGAATGACTAGAGTCCTAAAATTCAACAGCAGAGAGGTGTTATGGAGGCTGAATGCACATACTCAAGGTGCAGTTGGAACAGGAAACAAGATAAGCACCTTCTATGCATTCAGAAAGTGTCACATAACCATGGTTACCACAAGGCTGACACTGTCATTCGGAAGAGTTGCAAGTAGTCAGCGCGTTTGCAGTAATTGCCGTGGTACTGTGTTGGGCAGTCCTTGGGGGTCAGCCTGCCTACCAGCGTTAAACTTGCTCTGGCAGGTCAGCAACACAACCTAATCGGGCTGTGAATTGTGGCAAGAACATGATACATACACCTGGAAATGGGAGAAAGGTGGGAGTGAAATGAGCTAATCTGCTACTCTGCAGGAAAGCGGAATTATTTTTTATTATCTTGAATTAGACTAGTCATCAAACTTTTGTATGGCAGGAAATCAATATAGTCTGTAACTTGGAAACCAGTTGTTTTGCACATGCCTTCTCTTCCATTCTCAGTGTCTTACGATTGCCTGCGGATGTTCTTCCCAAAGCTGTTCAGTTGTTGCTCTGTGCTTGGCTCTCTGGACCCTGCCGTTGAATCTTGACTTGCTCATCAATTTGGAACTCTTCGGGTAGGCTTATTTTTTCGAGTCAGTGGTAGCTAACCCATCTGGAGTCATGGTCTATGACTAGACTCTAAGTTTAATTAGTAATAAAATAAAAAATAATGTAAAAAAAAAAAAAAGCTGGCCCACAGTAAATGAATTTGCATTTTCTCTGTTGGCTTGGAATCTGAATGAAAAGGGTATATCCATAGGGGGAAAAAGTCTTTGATAAACCAGCAGAGGAGAAAAGATTGCCTGTGTTTAAAATCTGCCTCCCTCTTGCCTTGAATGCAATCCGTTAACTTGTGTAATTTGTCTTAACTAATATTTAACTTGAGTTAGTTGGTTTACCGTATGTTCAGAGGCACTAACTAGGATGATTATATCTTTTTTCCTCTATAATATAGATATAGACAATATCTAAAAATTAAGGACAAAATAGCAAAACTTCACTGCTTGACCAGTTAAGGAAACTTTACCTCCATTAAGAGATTACTCTAGCTGATTTCTGAATATTTTCTTTGGCAAAAGTGTATGGACTCGAGTGCGTGAAAGAGCAAATTTAACTAAGGGGAATGGTTGCATGGGGCAGCACTATGGAAACAGTGATTATTGTATATTATCTGTGCTTTCAGGCTTAGCTAAAACTAGTATCAAATACAGTAGAGGCAAGAACACTGCACTACTGTCCAACTCTGAATCAATAACAGGGTTTGACTTCTGTGTTTCTTGATTAAGTATATACATGTTTTCACATGATTTTGTATTTTTTATGGCAGAAGTGAGTAAAGATTTTCACATAAGGTCTACTTGGTATCTGTCAGCAAATTTCTTCAAATTCCTCTTTGCAATTACCTAAGAAAGAAGTGTTTCTTAAGAAGAAGGTAAGAAAGAAGCATTTGTGTGAAGAAACAACAGAACTAAATAGCTGGCAGGAATTAAAAAAAAAAAAACACAAAACCAAAAAAAAACCCACAAAAACCCCCTAAACGATTTAAAAAAAATGGCTGGGATATCCTAGAAATTCTATTTATATCTTATTTATCTTAGGCTGTACTTTTTATTTAGCATAAGAATATATTTTTAAGTAGAATTAAATAAGTAGCTAGTGTCTTTGTTTTCAGTGAAAATATGTACAATTGACTAAACTGTCAGCATGACTTAACATTTGATTTCCTGGCTGTAGTTTTTTATTTTGATTGGTTCTTGCACAAAATCTCTTCACTGAGCGAGAGAAAGTAAGTGATACCATTTTTCAGTGTCAAAATTGTGAAACCTTTCTCTCGGTTTAGGAAAGTGTTTGCATTGTAATTTGTTACCTACAAGGTAAAGAGGAGAAGATTGCTTTGTCATAAACTTATCTGTCTCAGCCAGGAAAATGTTTTCTGCTGCCAAAAAGTGCCTTACTCCACCTGTATGGAAGCCAATGGAGTGAGTTACAGCAAGCAGGCTGAAGCACTGCACTATTGAAGAGTGTCATGCCGAAAGCTGAGAGGTTTATGAAATTTTAGGGAAAACAAGAATCTTGGACCTGGTCATCCTGCCACACTGCATTTGGGTGTATCTCCAAATCTTTTTTTTAGTAATGCACTGAGTCATAACTCCTCAGTTTCAAATTGCATCAGGTGCTATTTCTGGACTTAAAACTTCTCAACCTTCACCACCTAAACGCAATTCGCAAAAGGATCAGACTTTCAGCTGATTTGAACAAGCCTAACTCCACTGACTGTTATGAATTTACCCAGACTTGCAACAGCCCAGAGCACTCAAATCCTGGTCTTGGAAGACAAAAGAATTGACCAAGCAAAGACAAGGAACAACTTTAGGTTTCCTGTAAAGCTAGAGGAAAGGCTAACATACTCGTGTTGAACAATTGTTGAGGTCTAAGGACAGTTTGTTTAACGTGTGCCTGGACTGCCCCAGTAGCAGCACAATCTCAAAGGGGTAAAGGACATTCTTGTTTGTGTGAACAATCATTGAACTTTGACAGCTGGAAAGAATTCTTAAACAGATCAAATTAGATTTAAAATATCTTGATTTTCATGTGCCAAAAGGATAATTAAATTTTTTCCTTTTGAATCAAAGATCTCAAATGAAAACATTTCTGAAATAAGGACTAAGTTAAGATAACTGTCTCCCCATGATGGTTGTGGAGATCTTAAAAGGAGCTGCTATTCTCCTTTTTCTCCAGTCCGTTCAAGTTCAGTTCACAACTCTTCTGAAGGAGTTGAGCTCAAATCATACATCGTGCCTCCTTGACCACCAAGAGAATTATGCTCTTTGTTTTTCTAAGTATGTTATACAAAGCAACATGGCTCCTACGGGAAAGGCTGAAGGAGGTGTAGAACACTTTAATGTTTGGGAAACTTTTTTGGAAGTTCAGATCCCCTCAGTCAGCTGAAGAAGTTAAACATGGGTCCCTTATAAGGTGGCAGAATGGTCTAGCTAATCCTTGAACTTCCAGCCATCACCAATGTGAAAAAAAGCAAGTTTAGCATTCCACCTTCTCCAAACATTTTTCTAGTCAAAACTGTTCTGCAAATAAGTGACCTGCACATAAAGCAACGTCTTCTATCTGATAAAAGAGATTCTATAGCAACGGTTGTACCTTGTTACTGCAATAGATACCTGGAAAAAAGCTCTACTTTTGAGGGCTTTCTTTATCAGAAATTGAGATACTGTTTGACTGTTTCCAGATACTTACATCTATGCAGTAAAGATAGAAAGTTCATTTCCTAGATCAGGAGCCTGCATTTAAAAAAAAAAAAGTTTAGCAACAAAGAAAGAAGCATGCATGTCCAGAACTCTGTGTATCAGTTATAAAATAAGATAAATTTTTATTCCCTGGGAATAGAAAAAAATGCAAATTGCAACTTTTAATGGGTCATTTAATCTCCTTCCTTACAAGATGTTTTCCTCTAAGAAGATCAAGTAGTATTGACTGTACAGTAAACACATCTCTTACGTTAGTAAACAATTTGTATGAATTACTTCTAAATGCATGTTTAGCTTTAGAAATGCTCCTCCCATCTACAAGTCGCTCATCCCTGAGCAGAGAAGGTCAAACTATCTGAAACAATATTCATCTACTATCTATGTGGAATTTAAAGCCACAGGTATTTTTAACCTTATTTTGAGAAGTTGGTTTACACTTAATAATTTTTACCTGTTATTTTACTTATCTTACCATTGCGAATGAGTTAGAAAATAAGCTGTAGCTTTATAGTCTGCATACAGCAGGTGGTCAGCGATGAGAACTGCTGTCGTCAAGCAGACTGTGTACCTGTCTGGAGTTCAGTAGTCTTGGACTATGCTTGAGTAGCTGGGAAAGATCCATAGCAGGCAAATAATGGCCACAGAGAATTTGGCAATTCAGTGGACAAGAAGTCTGAACTGTCACTCCCTTAAAGCCAGTTCTCCGGACTGGGGTTGATGTGTGCTGGGTTTGTCCGTAGGAAAGAGCATGTGGGACTACACTAGACCTAGGGAGGAAAAAATGAGTATCTTGCAGGAAGTAATGGTGTTTGCCTTTTTCATTTCACACGGTAGTCACGCTTCCCTTCATAGCTTATCCTACCATATGTAGGAATATCTTAGTGTCTTCCAGTAGTATGTTAAATAATATGACTACCATATGCCACATGATAGCATGTCTGTTATCCCCTTCCTGAAGGGAGACATTTATGATGTGAAGTGTCTTGGTTGTGTTTGTCCTTATTAAATACATATTGCTACACATCTGTGTTAAAAAAGGAATAATGAGAAAAGCGGCCAAAATAAAAAGGAGTGAGCCTTGTGATGATCCTGCGTTCCTAGGGGGGTTTTCTCCATGGTCTCTGACTGTCCCTGACAGACCTCTGACTCTAGAGAAGATGAACGCTAGCCTTTACTGTAGACAGCTCCACCATGCCCAAGGAATAAATATGTTGACCACAGTCCTCCTTACAAGAGCTAAGTAACTTAGACGTTCTAGGTGAAAACCATGGAGGGTCTGAAGGCAAGTATTGAGACTGTAAGACCTCCAATGCGTGTTTCTCAGTTAAACATCACACTAATGTGTACATGCATGCACACACAGAGATGGTGGTTTACTGTTGAAATACCATGGAGTTTGAACTGTCATTGCCCACTAATTGTCAGTGTAACTTTGTGATTCACAATTTGTGAACCACATATGTGTTCATGCTACATCCTGTTGCTGTGAAAGAATTGGTTTAGCTGTTTAGAAATTGATGCGATTCTTATTGGAGGTGGGAGGACCGATGTTTTTTCGAAGACAACAGCAACCATTTGAGGGAAGAAGAAAAAATAATGGCAGAGTTTTTTTTTTAAAAAAAAAAGTAGTAGTAATGATGAGTAGCATGTACAACATTTGTATTATCAGCTAGTATATTATTGGTCCTTTTATCGATCACTAAAATCACTAGTGTGCTAAAACATGTATTCAAAACCAGGTTCCTGAAAATTCTTCAGTCAAGCTGAGGTTGCCATTGAGGTGTGAACTAGTAAGTTTGGAGCTTCTAGCTTGTGGTTCTCAGTGCTGCTACAGAATTCAATTCTTAAACACAAAATACTCTGAGATACCTCTTTCCAAACCTTTAAAAGTGGGTTTCTAAGCCCAATTTTGTTCCTTGAATAAACTGACTTTTTGTAATGAGAAAGGCGATTGATATGAGGGAGCATTTGTAGGAGATAGCTGTAGCCAGTCTCCTGTTTCAGGCTAAATCTTTGGTTTATTGTTTTTAAGCAATGTGGAGGCCTTTGGTTTAAAGGTAGGTTGGTTTGTGCTGTGGCTTTTGTTTTGTTCTGAAATCCTTGGTAGTATAGTGGGACCTATTTTTGAGGTAGTTGAAGTGAGAAATGTCACTTAGCAACTTCATTTATGCTGCAGGACATTTAAAGAGAGCAGAGGGTGCAGGAGCCGTGCTTTCGTGCCCCCAGGTTGAACTCTGAGCCAACACTTTCCTATATGGTGCAATAAGACAACTTTTGCCTGTGCTGTGCACGTAACGCAGCATTTTCTCCCTTTCAACCTACTGTACTTCTCACCATTCATACTTCTATCAAGTTGCTCAATCTTTCTTGTCTGTAAATAAAAATGAGTATATGTACCATGTGAGAGTTTGTATGTAGTCCTTTGATGTGAACAAAAGGCTGCTTTCCCATGCCTAGTCATCAGTCTCCTATGTAAATAGTTCTGATTGCCAAAATGTTACTGTTGAATTTTATAAGCCATTTGTGAGCAGAGAGAGAATGCATACTTATTGCAGAATGTTTTCCCATCGTATTAGTTTGACATGACTTTTCAAGGAAGTATTAAAAAGTATTCTTAAAGAAATTAAAATAAAATAGAAATCATAAAAATGCAATTAAGATATATTATACACTTTTTTTAGGTGATGATATGTTACATATTAAACAGAGAGGGGAAAATCTTGCTGTAGCTAAGACTTTCCTTTCTTTGGCTCAATGTATAGCCAGTTTATTTGGCTGGATCCTGGTGCAGCTCTTGGAGAATGTTGGGCTAGGTGAACTGAACGATTTGGTGTGTTTCAAGCTCTGTCCAGGATTCTTTACTTGGGTAAAATTTCCTTGGGTGATGGCTAGGGTCCTGCACAGCTTCCAAATTGAACATCTCCCTGCCAGTCGTCACAGCTTTATTGTAATGTTCTCTGTTCACAGGCAGGCACGTGGTCCTCTGCTGAGGAGCCTGCACTCAGGCAGAAGAAAATGGGGCTAGAATATAGCATAAACGAAATTCCAGGGCTAAGATCTCCATCTGATGATGAGCTGTCAGTATACTTTGATGTGTTCAGAATGCTTCCTGTACAAAATAGGGACCTGAACCAAATTCCTCTGCTTGACTCCACTTCTTGAATTTGTATGTGGAGTGATGGCTCCACATGTCTCTTGTCAGTAGTTTTCCAGCCCAAAACCCTTTAAACTTTCAAAGTATTTTGAGATGTGGATCCAGACCTGAAGTTTCAGTATGTAGGCCACTTTGTGGGTGGTCGGGGTTGGTTGCTTTGTTTGTTTGCTTTAAAGTCATACAGTTATCTAGCTCTCCCTCCATCATGAGGGGGGACAACTTTTCTTTCATGATCCTCTAAGTTCAGAGCTGAAATGGATTAACAGCTTCCAGGAAGCCCTGAGGGTGGTAAACCCAGACCTCTAATAATCTGATTCCAACTATAGTAAGAAAATCCTGGACGTTCAAACTGGCAGTAGTGTCAGAAGCTATCCCCTTCACTTAGCTGCAAAGTGGCTTTGGATCCTGTGTAGGCATATGACCCTGTAGGACTATTCTGTCCATTTCCATAGATCATCAGTGGAGCAGCACATCTACTCCTAGCTTTGATGTTCTCTGCTTCTCTCTCACGAGTGGATACTGCAAACTGTTGATTAAACCACTCCAAATGTGCACCCTCATCTCAGCACCAGCAAAGCCAATCCGATCGCTCAGACATCATCTTTTTAATGAACAGGTGATATGATACCAATGAGTTCTGAGACTTTTTTTTTTCTCTCTCTAGAAAGCCATTCTCTGTAGGCACTGTGAGCATTGTAGTGTTTCCTGTACTATTCGTATACATTTCTTCAATATTTGAAAGCATTGCCACTCTTTGTGCCTGGTTTTGCTTCTTGTTAAGAAACCAGACTGTTTCTGGGTACCCTTCTCCGATATTCCCTCCCATAATGAATTGTGCCAAAAGGACTGACTTATTCTGCATAGATAAGGTCTGACTGCAGCACCAGGAAATTTTAGCTTTGTTCTGCTTTCTATCCAGTTTTATATCTAAATTGACTAAGGCATACAGAAATCAGATTAAGTGACTTCCTTCAAGCCATGCAGTGAGCAGCTCATTTAGGATAAGATCCCAAGAGGATACTTGTGGTTCCCAGCCCTCTCCTGTAACCTCCAGACCACATTGTCTCCCCAATGCACAGTGCAATGAATTCAGTCTGAACATTAAATTACAGCTTTGGCAATGTAGTAAGAGTTCCCTGGGCTCCCATATTTACTGTAACTTGAACTTTCCAGAAGAGTTTCTCATTGTGGTTTCTACAGCCTTCCTTATTGACCGTGCCCATCACAGTGGGGCCCAGTGTATCTAGAGAGGGTTTCAAGGGCCACTGCAACTTGGTTGCCAGTTCTCGTGTTAGCTACCCAACAAAGTAAAATCTCTGGTTCTTCGTTA
Organism: Phoenicopterus ruber ruber; assembly: GCA_009819775.1. Lineage (NCBI taxonomy): Eukaryota > Metazoa > Chordata > Aves > Phoenicopteriformes > Phoenicopteridae > Phoenicopterus > Phoenicopterus ruber. Next base: position 20,845,382 of record CM020223.1, on the reverse strand, counting down.
CTAAAAGAGAACGGTAAGTCATCGTAGTGATTTATTCCATATTTCTTGGCTTTGTCGGTCATTGAAGGCACTCAACATAGGCAAGTTTATGGTGGGCTGTAGTCCTCAGAACAAATTTTTACGTGAGACCCTCTAGTGGGGAGGTCTGTAATCTTGCTGTGGAGAAGGATACGATGAGAGGGAAACTTAACACCGGAGAAAGGCCTATCTTGAGGGAGACTTTGCAAATAAGTGTAAAATGCCTTTGGTTGTTTCTGTGGCCATGTAATCCTTCCCATTAGTTGTAATAAACATTAGATGGGAAGGTGCCTCTCTAGATCACCTGGAGTCAATACCTCACTTTATATCCATACAGGCCTCTGAGGAAGGCTTCTTTTGATGCATCATGCTCCCTCTTGTGAACTAGCAAGGGCTGGGAAAAGGAACCATCTGTATGTTGTCTATACTGCCTAGTTTTTAAAACTCACTTTCAGAACCAGAAGAGAAACACTGCAATTTGGATTTTCAAATGTTCTTTGAATTTCTGTAGCTTGCAGATCACTGAAAAGGGTCTCCTGGCTTGTACGTGATAAGAGCTATGTTCAAAACCCAATGCCTATGTGTAAGCAGGGCAGATTCAAATATACCTATGTGAAAACTTGAGCTGCCCCATTACAAAATGGAATGATATACCAGCTATGCATTTCCTATGTAAAAGTCTTAAAGGCTGTTTGTCACTTCTAAAATAAAATTACTATAAAGCTAATGAATAGAATAGCAAAACCAGTCAGGACAGGTTCTGCTCTCCATTGTACTGGAGAAAATCTGTTGCAGCTTCACTGATTTCTTATAGAAATCTGTGGAGTAGAATAGAAACAGCCCACCATGCAAGGCTGTATTGCAAAAAGCTCCCCTTTCCTCGGTGAAGAGTCATTGAAGTTCCTCCAAATTTGCCCTAGAAGAATAACAGGTCTGTCTTCATGTTACTTTACTTGGTAGTTTATGCATCTTACATAGTGAATGGTAAATTTTTAGTGGATTTCATTTTCTTTTTCATGCCTGAATAGAACAGAATTGTCTCTCTCTTTTGTTGTGCCTAAAAATGATGTCAATCTGCCCTAGAGCAGTCACCTAAAATGTAGTTCAGCTCTTTTATGCAGAACTAGGAGGAAAATTAGCTTCAAGCTAAATGGGAATAACTTATTCCATCAGATGAAGATAAGTTATTTCCCTGACATAGCACTATTTTGTACTCTTAGTCTAACATCTCTCTAGTTTCCCTTTTCTTGTTCTGCTTTCCCTTCATATCATCTAATAGAAATTGTAAAGATACAGCAGAATTTTTTAAAAAACAAACCAACCAACTCCCTCAAAACTGCAGCTAATAATATCCCAAAATCCTCCTAATGGGTAAACCGGGAGCCAGGATTAATCCTTTATGCGAAGGCAAGAAGTTCCCACACTGTGTGTTAAGTATCATTTCTGTCTCTGATGTCACACCACAAACATCTTTTTTTTATTTTTGTGCAGTCAGTATAATTAACACATTCCTTTACTCACTGTCGTCATCCTCCTCCCCCCCCCCCCCCCCCCCGTTAGCTCAGGACTGGCAATGGGGCAGAGTGGAGTTTACCGGCTCGTCTGACTCTTGTGGTCTTATGTTTGCCAACTGCTGACCTGCTTGGCTTGTGCACAGGGTACCCAGGATTTTAGGACTCAGCCAAATATTATTAAACTCCTAAAATCAGACAAGATTTAGAGAATCCTGCCTAATGCAGATGAGCCCATCCATAGCTTAACAAACACAAATTTATCTTCCTTAAATTTGATCTCTATTAAACCATAGCATACAGTGCTATAATATGACTGTATACAGTGCTATAAATTATAATTTAAAAAAAAATCAGAAAATAAAAGCTTCTATAATATAATGTTGGAGGTTATTGAAACTACTCTGTTTATCAAAATCAACATGCTTTACCAAGAGCAAGACATTTTGGTATAAACATCATAGTTTCTTGAACCTCTTTTTTTCTGTTCCACTCGAGACTATTAATGTTTATACGAAGGAGATAAAAACCATACCATTTAGTCGCAGTAAGTACAATGTGAGCTTGTCTGTTAGCTAGCTTCTCGAACGGGATGGAGTTGCCTCTATTTTCCTCCTTGTTAATTTACTTTAAATAGTTTAACTTTTTTTTGAACGCTGGAAGGCAGGAACAGAATCCATATGTGTGGGTTCCTAAACAATTTGACGGTGAAATAATGGATCAGAGACGTTTCTGTCTCAACAGTTTCATCCCTTCCTCACAGACAACCTGAAGGATAGATAAATTTGTACTGATGGAAAAGTTCTTGTTTTCAAGGCTGAGCAGCCTAAACCGTGGCGCAGAAATGGATTCTGTCAAGCTGGGAGCAGATTGTTTTGGAGGGTAGAAGCAAAACCTTGTAGTAACCCTGGTAATTCTTTGTGTACATACAAATGAGCATGATCTTCAGAGAGTACATGCATCTGTCTGCTGTTTTAGCTCAGGCCCATCTCCAGATCGAGATCCCAAGTGGAGCATTATCATAACTTGAACCATTATTTCCTGGAGGGTGCACGTTTCACACACTGTCCTGCTGTGGCTGGGAATGCGAGAGGCTTGCGTCACCACAGAGATCGCACTGTTATATAAGTGATATCCTAAGGAAAGGCCATGGCAACAACACATCCCTCTTGGGGAAGATGTCTGTGAAAGCCTGACTGTGACCTAGAAAAGATGCTGATAGGAGGAGTTGTTTATAACAAGTCTTCATTGAATTAGAAATCTGAATACTGGTGAAGTTTTACAAGAGAACGAAGTCTAAAAGAATACAGCAAAGGTGGGGGGTCTTGTGTATCCCTTGGCGAGCAGCAACTGGTACTACTAATTCTTAAATAAACAAACCCCCTCCAGCTCTTATGCCAAGGCAAAGGCTTGATCTCTGGCTTTGTGAGTTCTTACAAAATCAATAGAGCCAGAGCTTTGCCTGAGAGATCAATATAAGTTATTGCTACTCAGCAGTTGGAGTAAAATATTGTAGCAGAGCACAACTCTAACAAAACTAGTCTGAGAAAGAGGAGGAAAAATGCGTGTGCAGCTTATCAAATCCTTCTAGTTAATTTATAAGTCTTTCCCTAAATTTTGAAACTTGGAAAAAGCTCAGGCTATTCTAGTAAGCCCAAGTCAAGACTTCAGTTTGGAATTTAATTGTGCCTCAGACTTCTTTCACTGAGGAATTAATTATTCCATAAGTTAGGAAACACGGGCGCATCGAGCTTTTAATAACTATGCAGTGACATGGTGCAGTATAGAGGGTTGTTTTTAAACTGTGAATTTCCTTTGATTTTGGGGGAGGGAGGGTGGGATTAAGGATTTCTGTCATCACAGTACCTGTGTTGCTTTCCCTGCCCCTCAAGATACCATGCATCATTCCATATTAGTTAAGGGTTTTCCTTCCTTGTATGTTTTTAATTAGAATTGAATTGTGCAAAGAGGATGAAGCTTATCCAAACAAGGACTTTATTATCCGCTTCTGTCCATTTAAAGGTAAATTGAAAACCACCTTAGAGTGGCTCCCAATTTCTCCAGCTATCCTATCTTTTTCTTTTGACTGGGGACACCACCAGCTCCTTGTGGTCTTTCTCTATGAAGTTCTAGTCATTAATTCTGTCATCCTTGCCTTTAGTAACAATAATGGGTTATTTTGCTTGCAACCAATTCTAGGTCTGTAATTCAAAGAGACTTGTGTCTTAACCCACCTTGTATGTTCATGATGCCATCTCTGCAGCTCATTCCATCACTTAACGTTTTTGAGTTTCAAATGTGTCTTCTTAGTGCCCTCTGATAATGTGGTATGAGGCCTATGAAACAAGAGAGGAGTATTCTAAACTTTTCTCAGCTAAACCTTTCTGCAGGTTTAGCAACTGTTGAGCAGCATATGTGTCACGCTAGTCCTGGGTAGATAAATGCAAGCGTCCCTACGCATATCATTTTGACACGCAAACCACAGATCTTCTAATACAAAGCAAGCAAATAGCTTTCTTGCTTTTTCTTTCTGTTGTTTGAAATTCCTTTTTGGCACAGTGTATACATACTTCTTTTGGCCACATAGCAATGCAGCTGAAAAAATTGTCACAAAGTTCAACAAAGGGAAAGTGAGAGCCAGGGCTGAGTCATTGCATGTATGAGAGCTGGGGGCAGGAAGCATTGGACTGTACTGACGGAGATTCAGAAAATGCTGAGGAATAATCTATCCCAGAGGATGCTGGCAAGCTATCAAGAAACAAAACAAGAAACAAAATAAACCACGGCTCCACAAAGGGATGCAAACCACCCCCCACAAAGTCAGCCAAAGAACTTTCCATCACAACATGAACATCAGTCCAACTCGCTCTAGTTTTCCCAAGATGAGGCAACCACAGCATTGACACTCTTCGTAGTTCATTTAAAATACTGATCCAGCAGATGTTTAATGCTGGGCTGTTCACGTGCGCTGCTACACAGGTGCTGTTCAGCAGACGCCTGGAATGGCCGTGGTTAAATGTTGTGTGTGTCAGGGAGCTGGGTGCCTGGCAAGGGAAGGGGAGCCGGGGTGACGGTGCGGCAAGCAGGCAGCAACCTCTCTGGCAAGGGTCCGGTCCCACTCCGTCCTGAACAGCAGGGCACAGCAGGTCCAGTGAGAACAGCCAGGTCTAGACAAGAGTCTAGTGTGATCACCAGACTTGTCTGGTGACAAGACAGGTCCAAGGTCAAGTGAAGAAGTCAAGGCAAAGTGAAAGTTCAGCAAGGTACAAAGCCAGGTACAGTGCGTGTATCGTACAGCTCAGAAAAGGACCAAATGCATCTCTCAATCCAAAGGGCAGAGGGTGCCTGTGTGAAAAGCCTAGATGAGACTTTGCACAGCCCTGCTTCTCACACCTTCCCTGCTTTTACAGAACTCTGATTCAAGGCTATACAGCTGTGTGGTGTCAGAGCAGACTTTGGACATAAGCAAATGAACCTTTAAAGAAGGGAAGAGGTTGTAGAAGAGGATTATAGAGGAAGGTGATTATGGAGACATCTCAAGACATCAGTGTATCTTGTACTCAACAGAAAGAGATACTTTGCAGCCTTGAGAAATCTGGAACTTTGCCCCGTAATATCCTGCATAAATTCGCAAGGTAGTGTGACTTTTTGGCCTTCTGCTGTCCTTGTAAGTAGTCATGCTAGGGGCACATCTTTATATCTACGCATAAAGACATAGTTTTAGTCACACCTAATTAGCTCCCTGTCTCAAATGGTAGGGCCATCTGAGTGTCTTCAAAGGAAGACACAAGGAACCCTCTAGTAGACGGCTATAATACAGTTTTATTTACTGAGCAAATTCCTTTCTTGCCTGTTACTTTTTGCACAAACTTTCCATCGCTTTAGAAAATAAACTCTTTTGTTATACACTAGACTATGTATTTTCAAATTGTATGCCTGAGAGCCACGTTCATAAACTTGCTGATAACTGTCTCATTTTTATGTCCTTTTCAAGTTCATATATGCCTTAAAGTACCTGCTAGACTATTCTTGGCTATGTTAGTATATAACTGGCAAAACTGAGCTCTACTCGATCACACCCTGGACAACCTAGCTGAACAAGCAAAGGAGACATTAGCACTTGGGATTCTACAGGATTAGAGGGAACTTCATTTAATATTGACGTTTTATGATAATCATGTTCTTCTGGATAACTGCCTGTCAGTCATGTGGAATACTTTGGCCTTAATTATCAGTCAATTTATTTCTTGCTTCTAGTTTACTTAAGGTTACTGTGCATCTGACGTTGGATTTCTCTTTTTCTAAGGGATTGATTTTTGAGTCAAACAAATCAAGAGCAACATTTTTGCTAAGTACCTCAACTTGTATATTTACGCTTCAGGGTGTCTTTAACGAAATTAAGTTTTGAAAAAATTCCTCTTTCTAGAGTGTAGTGTCACTCTGATAGATTGAATGCTCCTTTGATATATTCCTTCCCCACCCCCTCGGTGATTTCTTCCTCAAGGACATTGCATTTGATTATAGGGTGGTAACTGTTCATTAGCAGCTCCACCAGAGCTGCTTCTTGAGCTGTGCCAAGCCAGGCTCATATGTTTTCGGGACAAGGGTCAGAACATCCTCTCCCCTGCGTGCTCCAGAACGAGTTGTTCCAAGAAACGATCCTCCAAAGGCCAAACTTTCTGATATAGGACAAGTTTAGAAAAGAGCAGTGGAAATCCTACATTATGATTTTATTAGATTCAGTTGTCCCTTTCATCTCCCAGCATTTTGTGCTCAGTAGTGTTCTCAGTAGAGATCAGTGGCAAGTAATTCTCATGAAAGGTACTGTAGTTTTCTGAAAACTGAAATCTGTAGTTTTCGCTGTATGGTTCTGGCTGTACAAAATTCTGATAAGATTCCCTGAGTCTTTGAAATGTTCCTTATCTCTATAATCCCCATTATCCTTTTGGTTTCATTCAGGAGTTTCACAAAGAATAACTACAGCTGAGTGAATATAGGGGTTCCCTCTTTCTCTAGTCAGTAGAGAGAAAGAGACAAGGTTTTTTTTTCAGTAGGGAACTGCGTGGCTAAGATGGAGAGGAAGAAGCTTTTCTAGATGAATCTCTTTTGGCCATAGAGGGAGTCTAATATTGACTGGAAGGGATCCATGCCATTGCAGTGGTGCTTTTCTTCGTTACAGTCAGACTGTGATTCTTCATACAAAGGTCATCCTGTGGGTCTGAAGTTTCACAGTGTCTTAAGAGCTCCAAAATATTTTGCTCCAGCCCCTCTGAGATAGCCATAAGCGGATGTCTTTGAGGCCTGGGAAGGAAGGCAAGGATCCAGAATATTGAAAAAGGGCAAGCGTGAAAGCCTACCTCAAGAAAGAGATACAAAGGAGAAGGAGGAACTGTCAATTAAGCCACTGTATTTTGAATGCCACATTAGAAGCTGCAGGTCCTATTGCTAGGACAAGCAACTAGTAAGTTGTTTGATACTGCATATGGCAATTTTCAGATATATAATGAACTTATTAGTACTTCCTAGCCTACATCGCAGCTGCATGCTGAGTTGCACATTTATGGGATGCTTTGCCAGATACAGGCCAGTGGATTATTAACTATATATAACTCCATTACAGTAATTCCCATTATTACATTTTTTAGTGCATCTAAATGATGCACATGATCTAATTGCAAAACAAAGCCAGAAACTGCAATTTTTGTAGGAAATGTCAATTATTTAAGTCAATAGTATGCTGTCCTTTGGTATTTGAATTTAACTTTCTCTTTATTTTGAAAGTTTAAAATTCTCCTGTACCACCAAAGCTAGTGGGCAGCTGGTTCAAATTGTGGGGCACCAGAGTCACGTGCTCCCTGCAAGATGACTTGCTCAGTGAGCAGTCAGCTCCACTTTCCAAAAGCTGCGCTGAATGCCTGTTTTACAGAGACAGCTAAAGTCGCCACTGATTTGAAAACACTTATGCCCGTAACAGCAATCCTACTCCTGAAGGAGCTGGCATTGTCTCTGGCTTGCTTAGGTTGAGCATCAGCCACTTGGTGCTCCTGTAGCTCCCTGCTGCTGCTGACTCCAGCTCAAAATAGAATTGTCCAAGTTAAATAAAGTGGGAAGATAGAGCTGGATTTCTTGGCATGCTGAGAATTGTTCAGCCCTTCCCTGCAAAGCAGGGAATAATGACCGAAGAGCAGCCTGTGATGGCCTAGAAGTATTTACGCAGCAGAAGACCTGGTGAGGTAAAAGGAAAGTTGTTCGTAAGGATCTGCTGAGCAGGTATGCTCTCACCTGAGTGCTGGCTGGCAGATCTCATCACCATAACACAGACGCTGCTTCTGTGTTTATCAGCAAGATGAGATCACCCTTTAGCGCAAGCCCTTTGCCATAGGGACTCTATCTAGATTAATAGAGTCAGCTAGATCTTGAGAGCTGTCTTGTCATGATCTTCCCTGCAAATTTTAGTCCACAAGTTACGGTTTCCCGGACTGCAGGCTTCAAGCAGTAACTTTTTGAGCCAAGTCTCATTCTTGCCTCTGTCAGTGTGAGTGAGTGCACTGATGTTCACGGGGTGGTGAGGAGGATAATCGTACTTCTGGGGTTTCCAGAACTGTGTGTGGCAAGTTCGAGACCTGGGCCCATTTCAGGGTGACTAAGCACCTGCAGCTCCCTGATATGTGAGTTTGGGGATTTTTGTGCTAGTATGACTTATGCTTATACTTTGATATATTTGAATGGTCCTTTCAATTAATTTTATTAATTTAATATTTAATAAAATTTTCCCACTTGACAGAAATATCAAATGTTCTTCTGTTTGGGGAGACGATCTCTCTCTGGCACTTCAAGCATTTAATGGTAAAGGGAATGTGAGTTTCCAAATAGGAGTATTATAGAAGACATTATATTTCAGTGTGACGCTTTACAGAGTTGGAAGCATTTTTGGGGGCAAAAGAAAAGTTTAGAGAAAAACTTTTTTGAAAAGTAGTGGTAACAACACATTTTGTGCTCCCTACAAGCTTTGTGGATTTTACAGTGTTCTCATGAACCAAAGCTCCTGAGCTCTGTCATCCTGGCTGGTAAACAGGAGAAGAGCGGGCACGGAGCAGTGGGACCTCCTGTCCCTGAGGACCACAGGCATCTTGGCCTCTCAGGACCCTGAATCGCCCTCTGCTAGCTTAGCAATCCTCCTGGTGAATTCTGTCAGAACAAGAAACCTTGGAAATTTAGGACATTGGAAACGGGAGCTAATGGGATCTTATCTCCATGACAAACCTCTTATTTTTAGTTTCAGGGTGATTTGGTTTCCCATCTGTGCAGCACAGAGCCTCAGGCAGGCTGGCAGGAGCCTGGGCATGTTTCCAGTAGAAGACAGGTTTCCACTGTAGTTGGCCTTTTACTATTGCTAAATGCTTTGGTTTTGATGAATCAGCATTTTCCTATGGAAAAACATTCCTTTGGAGAATTTCCAGTCAGAATGAAACCAAGATTCAACATATTGCAAAATCTCTCCAGAACAGGATTTATTCTGTGTAGCTGTACTTATAAGCAATTTTACTCTTCCTTGCTTTCTCTGTATGGTAAAAAAAAATAAGCAGATGCAAATATCATTGTTATAGGTATCTATAATGAGGTTGTCTATTTTTGCCTCTGGAAATATTATGCAAGGTATAGACATTTAAATATAGCACCTGGAAAGGAGGTGAAATTCTTTCAGATTCCTATGTGGTGAAATGGTGAATTTTGAGACCTTATTTTGCAGTGCAGCGATATCAGAGGTCATGGAAAATAAAATAGATTAAACAACTCAGTATTTGCTTTGCAATTTCCCTGTAAAACAGACTTGCAACTAAGCACATCTTAATGAAAATCATAAATTTGATCAGACACTTGTGAACATATGTTTATATTCAGCTTTGGTTGATTTTGACTTCATGTTTCTTCTGGCTATCTATCCTGGACCAAAATATAGCTCAAGCTGTTGGAAGAGGTATAACCGTAAATCAGTGTGTGCGTGAGTAACATTCAGAGCGATAAATACAGCCCTTCTCTCTTGTGCCCTTAGGAACACAGCGAGTGTGAAGCCAGCCATTATCTCAGGCTTCTAATAGTGGGATAGCAGCTGGACACTTGTCATGCAGATTCACATCCATACAAGTTAGTTGGTCATTCCCTTAAAATGAGCACAGTTATTTTAAGTTTGATTGCATGTGTAACTAGTGTAGTCCCTTCCTCTTTATTGGATTAAGTTTAATGCTTTTGAAAGCCCCTGCTCCTACAGGATTTGCACAGGGTCTCTTCCAGTCTATGTCAGCTGCCTACCTAGAATTCGGTTAAGCTATAGCTAATCCTTTTGCCTTAAGGTGAGGTAGCAAGTTAAGGGTTATTCAGTGAGCTTTGGCATCTCTTTATAAGCAGCTGAAGTTGACAGATGAGCTCCACACACAGCCTAATCTGGGAAGATCCTCTCTCCGAATAGAATGGAGGAGGGAAAAATTTATCACTTAAGTTGCAATTCAGAGACCAACTCTTGCTTCTGTCATTCTTATTGCAGGCAAAGGAGGCAATGCAACTTGATGTGCTCTCGTGAAGAGAGATCCTCAAGTTGAGCCTGCAATAGAGATGTCCCTGCAAGAGGCATGGTCTGCATCTGAGGAGTATGGAATTACAGACAGACTGGAACTGGGGTGAGTTGATCTATGACTACACAGGCTCTGCCACTCAGAAATAAGGGTTTTTCAATGGCAGCGCAGTTAATGGGTGACTGCAAGACTGCTGAGTGCATTTTCTAGAGGTGCGAGAAGATTTCATTCCCTCTCCAACCAGCGGTCCCTTGAGACAAGACTTTTGTAGCATTTAAGACTTTATCCCATTACACACTTAAAATAGCTTCTTGCTTAATACTGTTTTATTCCTCCCTATCCCTCCTGTTGGGCCTGCCTTGTTGTTTATGCTGTGTGGAAGCAGAAGAGGAACAGTCCAGTTAATTGTGGTGGAATCAGGGATGCATCCGAAAAGGAGCAGTAGCAACAGCAAGATAAAATCCCTTTATTTAACAGGTGCCCAATAGAGAGGAAAAAAATGGAAAAGTGGAAAAAGGAAAAAATTTGCATTATACCTTTTATGGTTCTGAGTTGCAGTAGACAATCACGAATGTATCACACTACTTGGAATTGTTTCAAGTAGCTGTTTGCTACACTGTACGTAGATCTAGAAAGAATAAACACAGGGAATGGTGAAATTTAATTAGCCTTACTTTAATTGGAAATAAATCTGAGGCATTAATTTCCAATTGGAGTTACCCAAAGTCCAAGCATGTTTAGATTCAGAATGAATGATTCATATCTTTCTTTAATTGGAGGCTTATCTACTTAGAAGATTGTATGCTGAGAGAGCTAAACCTGATTTTTTTCCCTGTGTAGCAGTCACATAGAATACAATTTAAAGAACTTATTTTCAGCACCAAAACCAGTACTCGGATTTCCTAAGAGAGACAGCATTTGTAGCATGGAGTTCATCAAAGAAGCTGACTCAGCTTGATCTGTTCTGTTGTGAGCCTGAAAGTCACCAAGTTGAATATAGGACTGTTGGGTGTTTTCTTTAGACCTTGGTTAGGAAGACAGCATGCCGCGAGCCATGCTGACAATAAAACCTCCTGGTAAACAACCTGCCTAAAAGGGAAGGATAAAGCTGTGAATATGAAGCCATGGGAGTGAAAGAAGAACATGGGGTCACAAGAAGATGGGGGTTCTCTTCAGCTACATCTGTGGATATTTAGCACACCTGAAAGCGCACCTGTTTAAAGAGGCTGTTCCAAAATCCTGTACTCTGCACTCTTTAAACACAGATTAAGTATTTTTGCCTTTTTTAGGGTGCAGAAGGAACCCAATATTACTGGAAAAATTTCCAGGGATAGGACTGAGTTTGCTTTTCTCCTACTTACAGAAAAGGCTCCTTTTCAGTCTCTGGTTGAAAGTACAATTTGAGCTGACCTGTGGGATGCAAAGTTCTCTCAAAACCTCTGATGTGGGTACGGTCAACTTGTTACAGGACCAAGGCTTTCCAGTGAAGACATTGATAGTTTGGAAAATACTGATTCAGCATATCCACTATAGGCTTTGGAATTTGCAGGACATGCTTTCTAGCCTATAGTGGCTTGAAGCATAACACAGGTGGAAGCACACCGCTAACTTCTTCTGAAGAGCTTAAAAACATTGCAGATTTCTTAAATATCCAACATACTGTTTAGGCGAAATTATATATGTGAATGTTTTTGTAATAAATGGATGCAGTCATAATTCTGTATGAATATAGATGTTCCTAAAATTAATCCATCCAAGATGCCTAAAGAATCCAAGCCACGGCCTTTTGATTTTCTGTAGGCTGCGAATACTGCAGGTACTCCTCTTCTAGGTCAGTACGGTTACCCTGCGTCCGAAAGGAGCCACGTTTCCCCTATATAAGCAATCAGTCAAATTGCTTGTCTGCAATAACTTTCAGTAAACTCTAACGTTTTGGTTTTATCCAGTTTAATTGAAACTTTGGCTCATGTTTTGAATGCAAGTGGTTTTATATAAATCTTTAATGAATGTGTTGAACCTGGGTCAGTTGAGCTGCTTTCAGATGATTTAATGCTGACTTCTGCTGTTACCAAGATCCCAACTTGTGACCAGCCACCAGTGTTTTCCTATCTCGCAGAAAAATTATACTACTCAGGGAGGGGAAATTAAGCTTATGTTTGGATAGTAGATAGCTAAGTAGGGAGGAATTTTTTTTCTCTTTCCTATATATATGGTTGCTAAATAAATACTTTAGAAAGTGCCTTGGTTTCTGAAGCTAATGAAACTGTTAATAATAGAAATGGTTTAAAGTAACCCAGCTATTCTAGCAATGCATGCAGAAGCTCTGGAAAATTTTCTACAATTTATTTTTTTCTGTGGAAAAACAAGTTTTGTTAGCAAGCCAGATCCTTCTTCCAGCACCATTCTAGGCCAAATTATTCTGAATTGGTCCCAGAACCAGCTGTCTTTTTCAGTTCAGACCAGAATGGACAAAGACTGAGCTTTGAACAGTAGCTTGAGCTTTTCAGCTGTTTGCAACTGCTTCAATTTTGTGCTTAAATCATTGATGATCAGTTGATGATTACTATTCCGGGGGTGTTCAAAGTCCCAGTGTGTGAAATGAACTGGTGTACAGAGCAGCAGAAAAGTAATCATAGCCTTAATCCTCTGTTCTGTCCCTGACGCAATGAAAAAACTAAGGAGAAGGTGAACATCCTCATACTACATTTTGCCTGGTTTTAATAATAGATTTGCATTTATTAAATTAGTTTTTACTAAGAATATTGACCTATGACACAAAAAAAAGGGCTATCTGGGTACTCAAAGGGTGGTTCTGGAAGTGGAATGCAAATTCTTCTTACAGCCACGATTTATCCTCATCTTGAACATTGTATCATATTAGCAAAACATTTACAGTGTGAGAGATGTATGAGTCAAAGTATTACACTAATAGTTTAAATTGAAGACAGGCCAGAATTTTTCTGTGGTGTTCTCTGACGTATATATAATGGAGTGAACAATCAAAAGGAAATTTGAATGTTGTAAATCAAACTGTTGCTCAACCCACCATCAGTAATCAGGAGAAAGTTTACGCAGCTGCCCCTCAGCAGCTGCTAATAATAAAGTATATTTCTACCTTCCTGTACACAAGGGTAATACTTTTATCTGGGTGACCAGCAGGACTTGGCTGCCAACATGTGGGTGAAAATGTCACTCACTTTTTTTTTTTTTTTTCCCTGAGTAAGGATTTTGTTGCTTTCTTTTGCTTTTAATTTTGAGATTATTGACAATATTTGTTTACTTGGGGTGTGTTGTGTTGGAGATCTTCACCCCATGGTTGCCCTGCAGCTCCCAAGGAACTGCATAGCTCCTTCTCTGGTGGTAACGAGGATACCGTGGGGTGGCTGGTGTGTACAGCAGGTCTTGCACTGACATGGAGTCGGGATGCAGCTGGCTGAGCACTGACACCCAGAGACTCGGAGCGTTCTTGGGGCGCCCAGTCTAGACTTGATGTCCAAAGGACAAGGTAGGATTCAGGATGATGCCCAGCTCTGTCATGGGCTTTTTGGATTACTATGGACATATCTTTTTATTGCTTTGTTTCTCAGTTTCCCCACAATAAAACGGGCTAATGCTATTTCTCTTCTCTAAAAAGTGTGGCGAGTTTTACAAGTAGAAAGTAGGAGAAAGTTAGGCAATAATTTCATTATTAAATATTGGCACTTATTTCTTGAATGCTATCAACAATTTCTGAATACTCTCCCTTCTTATAACTAGGTCTATACAACCTCAATTCACCTCCTTGTGCTGATGCCTTTAGATACTCTGTTCCACAGCTGCCACAGGGATTTCTGTAGGGCTCTGGTATCATTCTGTGCAGAAGATAACCAGGCTTTGAGATAAGCGGTTTGTGTAGTGAGCAGGCTCTCCGTGGACGCTGCTCTGGTTTGTTGCGTGCACTGGAAAGAGCATCAGAAGGAAGTGAGAAGTGGGGGAAGAGAAGGCACAGGCATTGCAGAGAAACAGGACTGTGCCTTTGCTTCAGAGCTCCGATGATATGCTAGTCTGATCACTTACAACAAAACATTGGCATGTTATAATCCATTCAGTTATTTTCTCAGTGTGAAGCAGCGATTTACAAAGACTTGATCGTGAGTTGCGGCTTTCTCTTCCCTCCCCACTGTCCCATCTCCGTTATCCTACTGTGTTTATATGGAGAGCACTGCTTCGTACCATCAGATGTCTTGCAGGAAGAGACCTGTCGTGTGATGAGTACCCCTTTGCACACTGCTGTGTGGGACCTTGCATCTCGACTGCATTTAAACTGGTCAGTCATCCTGGGACGAGCCCTGGACAGAAAACTGTACTGAGAATCAGTTGCTGCAAAAGTCTGTGCGACACTACTCCCTGGAGTGTGTCCAGCAGCTGGCTTAGAAATTCAGGGCTGCTTTTTCTAAGCACAGAAGCTTTAATATATTTAGGGAGGTCATATCATGGTCACTAAAAGTATCTGTAGCCTCTGCAACCCCATCTATAACTTGCTTTGGACAGGAAGTAGCTGAGGGTTTTGAACCATGCCCCCCTCCTGCGGGTGCTCTGCTGTACAGTACTCCTCACTCCTACCTGGCACTCAGGGCAAGGGATCTGGGCTAACAGATAAGGTATCTGTTAACGGTTATGTTTGTCTACACTGCTCTGTGCAGAGTTGGATATTTCTACAAACATAGTTCCCTGGCAGAAAGGTTGAAAGGGTTAAAAATCTTGTGTTTTGGTTTCTCGGATATCTTTTGGGATCTGCATAATGTAAAGTAAATTAGCCAGGACAGAGCTCTCCACCAACAGAGCTGCAGTGAAACCGTGTCTGAGCTGGCTCTAAACAAGTTCATTTGAGTGTCTCTGCATATGGGGAAGGAGAACTCCCTCAGTTGGCTTAAAGGAGGTGCTAAAGTTTGGAGCATAGATTTCTAGGTCCCAGATATCGTTAACACAGAGAGCAAGTGGCTCCAGAGTGTGGCTCAGGTCTGCATCACCCTGCGCAGCTGCCTGTCTCTCCCCATTGACTGTGGAGAGTCAGGCTTCTAACCGAGGCACTCTGTGTGAATCTGTCATCCCTGTAACATAGCCAGAGGGCACATCTTTTGCACATGCAGCATTTAGATTCCTTATGTCTGCTCAGACCATGGTGCTCCTTTTGCTTGCTTTGACTAGGGCAGGCATTCATTTTTCTTTAGTATTTATGGTTAACTTGTTTATTAACACAAGGTGGTTAATGAGTATTGTGTCTCCTCAGTGCTATGTTAGATTAAGACACCAGCAAGCACTTGCTGCAAGCATTGCACATCCTCGTCATGTGGTATTGTGGTTAACGTTGCAATGAAAGACTGGTCCCTTGCTATTCAATATTGAGCGGGAAAGGATATAATTCAGTACTGCTGCTCTGTAAGTTAAGCATGTCATGTTTCCACACTGTAGTATTCATGTGAAGGAAAAAATAACATGGACCAAGACTGTCAGCTTATAAATTGGTTTAGCTCCATGAGATTCAAATGAATAAGCTGCAGATCTGACACACAATGCTACAGCATATATCAGCTAATGTGTAGCGGTGACATGAAATATAGGGCTTGGCCCGTCATTATTTGGATAACCCAGGCCCTGTCTCTGAATTATTGAGATGTTTGGTTGTATAAAGAACTTATTCTGTGCAAAGAAGAGACATGTTTCTCCTTTTAGCTGACATATCGTGCTCATATATAGTATAAGTAGCAAGGACACAGGGGCTTTAATAATTTTGACTCATATGCAGTGTTTGGTTCAAAGTCTTTTGAACATAATTCCAACCAGACAACGTAAGGAACAGGGAGGTAATAAAAGACTGACAGGGAAAAGCCGTATACATACACAAGATGAAATAACTCTGTAAAGAAAGGTGCTTGCTATTTCATCTTCGGATTTTTTTTTCCTCTCCTGCCTCCATCTGAACTCAAGTTACATCCAATAACGTTTTAAAGAACTGCCAGCCATTCTGCATTGACTGGGGGTGGTTTTGGCAGGAACTTTATTTCTTTTCCTTAGCTCAGACAGAAGTGGGTGATTTTCTCCTGTGCTTCTGCTGTTACTGATAAATAATCCAGGATGCTCATCTGTACCTTTTAAAGTCTGGAGAAAGGAAGACCTTCCCTTGGTCGAGGAGGATTGGGTTAGAGATCATTTAGGCAAACTGGACACTCACAGATCCATGGGCCCTGATGGGATGCACCGATGAGTACTGAGGGAGCTGGCAGATGTCATTGCCAAGCCACTCTCCACCATCTTGGAAAGGTCATGGAGAACAGAAGTGCCTGAGGACTGGAGGAAAGCCAGTGTCACTCTAGCCTTCAAAAAGGGCAAGAAGGAGGACCTAGGAAACTACAGGCCAGTCAGCCTCACCTCCATCCCTAGAAAGGTGATCATATCTAAGGATGTGGAGGAAAAGGTGATCAGGAGTAGTCAACACGGATTCACCAAGGGGCAATCATGCTTGACCAATCTGATAGCCTTCTCTGATGGCATGACTGGCTGGGTAGATGAGGGGAGAGTAGTGGATGTTGTCTACCTTGACTTCAGCAAGGCGTTTGACACTGTCTCCCATAACATCCTCATAGTTAAGCTCAGGAAGTGTGGGTAGATGAGCAGACAGTGAGGTAGAATAAGAACTGGCTGAATGGCAGAGCTCAGAGGGTGGTGATCAGCAATGCAGAGTCTAGTTGGAGGCCTGTAGCTAGTGGTGTTCCCCAGGGTCGGTACTGGGCCCAGTCTTGTTCAATTTATTCCTCAGTGACCTGGATCAATGGACTGAGTGCACCCTCAGCAAGTTTGCTGATGACATGAAACTGGGAGGACTGGCTGATACACCAGAAGGCTGTGCTGCCATTCAGAGGGACCTGGAGAGGCTGGAGAGCTGGGTGGAGAGGAACCTTATGAAGTTCAACAAAGGCAAGTGTAGGGTCCTGCAGCTGAGGAGGTATAACTGCACCAATACAGGTTAGGGGTTGACCTGCTGGAAAGCAGCTCTGTGGAGAAGGACCTGAGAGTCCTGATGGATGACAAATGAACTATGAAACCAGCAAGGTGCCCCTGTGGCTAAGAAGGCCAATGGTATCCTGGGGTGCATTAAGAGGAGCGTGGCCAGCAGGTCGAGGGAGGTTCTCCTCTCCCTCTGCTCTGCCCTAGTGAGGCCCCATCTGGAGTCCTGTGTCCAGTTCTGGGCTCTCCAGTTCAAGAAAGATGAGGAACTACTGGAGAGAGTCTAGTGGAGGGCTACAAAGATGATGAGGGAACTGGAGCATCTCTCCTATGGGGAAAGGCTGAGGGAGCTGGGGCTGTTTAGCCTGAGGAAAAGAAGACTGAGAAGGGGACCTTATCAATGTTTATCAATATCTTAAGGGCAGGCGTCAAAAGGATGGGGCAAAATTCTCTTCAGTGGTGCCCAGCAACAGGACAAGGGGCAACAGGAAGTTCCATCTGAACGTGAGGAAAAACTTCTTCACTGTGAGGGTGACAGAGCCCTGGCACAGGCTGCCCAGGGAGGGTGTGGAGTCTCCTTCTCTGGAGATATTCAAAACCTGCCTGGACACAGTCCAGTGCAATGTGTTCTAGGTGACACTGCTTTGGCCAGGGTGGTTGGACTAGATGATCTCCAGAGGTCCCTTCCAACCCCCACCATTCTGTGATTCTGTACCTTGGGTAGCTCAGTAATCAGGGAATTTGTAAAAAGTAACCACTCACCTGAACCTTCAAGCTAGTGGGATAAAGATCAGCTATGATTCACCTAGACTCTCCTGACTGTCCCATCTTGGATCAAGACTTTCATCTGTTCTCTTCTAGTCAGCACGGAAAACCAATAATGAAGTCTTGCATATACATATACCGTGTTCAGTGACACCTGTCTTTTAGCTCTAGGGGACAAAAACAGTCTGAGAATAGGTTCATCATTCTGATACACTTTTATAAAAATAGACAACTTTAAAAAAGAAAAAATCTTGAAATATGTAGCCTTGCAGGAGACTAATTACATTTGCCCTGTTTCAACTGAGAAGAGATCTTTTTACAAGGAGGAAAAAAAAAAAATCCCGCAGAGATGGAAAAGTATTTATCCAGCCAAAGAGAATGAAGATATAGAACAGTCATCTAAATCTTCCACATCATTGTAAAAAATTATCACTTAATTTTTTCTAGTTTAAAAAAAAATCATAATGAGCAGTTCTTGGGTTATAGCAAGTCAAAATAAGGACCTTTTTGCAAAATAAGATATTCACATGAGAATCAGTGTTGTTTCCAACTGCAATACAGAACTCGGCCCAAATCCTTTTTAAGCTTTTAAAGAATCATCATCACTTCCATGTATTCTCTTCTGTTTGTTGTTTATTCTTGTGTAACGTGCAAGTAAATTAATTCACTGAAAGTTTGTGTTTATGCGCCTAAAGTTAGCCTGCTTTATTTGCTGAGGATGATTATGATTCATTCAGCTATTGGCAAGAAGGCAGATTCCTGTGTCCTTTTCACAACGTGCTGGTACATTGGAAAACAGAAAGAAACCCAAATGATCAGGGTGAAACTGTCCAGGTGCTAACATTTCCACAGTGAAGACCACTTAGAGTCTAGTGCATAGTTCTTTATTGTTGCAAGGATAGGAATCTTGTCCAAACAAAATTTAATGATGCATCATTCAACCTTATGTAAAAACAGTCTGAAGGCAGTTTTGAAATCAAGATTAGACTGGGGGGGGGGGGGGAATTACTATTTTTTTTACTACTCTGTTTTTTTTTTTTTGGTAGAAGAGCCTAGTTTCTTTGGAAAATCCCATCTGGAAAATCCCATCTGCAAAATCTCAAATGAAATAAAAGCCAAACCCGTGGTTGCCCTTGCCCTACGTGAAGTAGCAAAACTGGAAAAACTAATCTGAAAACAAGTAAGTGTAAAGTCAGAAATGTCATTGTGGCAGCCTGTGTGCAAACTGTAGGTGAAGGCCTTCATGTCCCGTTCTTGCCTCGGGGCCAATTGCCTGTGTTGGGTTGCCTGTGCCAGAACGGCTCGCACCAGAGGGACCGGGGGTGCAACAACAGGGGCTGGGACTGTGCGCCCCAAGGGAGGCAGAGCTCTGGAGCTAGCCCTCAGTGACCCAGGGGTGCGTCTGTAACTGCACATACTAAATGTGAAGGTCTATATTTCTGAATATGTGAAACTTTTCACTGACCGCTAGAAATTTATTCTTATTTCAGAGGCAAGGAAAAAATGGCGTGTGGTGGTGAGGAAACTGGAAATCCCAAACCCCTTGCATTAAGGAGCAAATACTGGTGGAAATCCAGTCCCTACTGCCATGTTAAAAGATTCTGAGGCATCCCTTGGTTGCCTGGCATTTCTTAGCAGGACTAGCTTTGGCTGATGAGAGTAACAGAGCAAGCACAGAATCTGTAACTTGGGTATCTCATCTCATACCTTCTCTGCTGCTTAACTGTATGCCATTTTCTTTGTCTCTCATTTTTCTCCCAAGCAATTCAGAGCTGCCACCATCTTCTAAAAGTTTTCTGCCATCTGAGCTGCTGCTATACCTTGATAACTGTACTGTTTATTTGTCCTGTATATCTATTTTTCTTCCTCCATTTCTGGCCCTTTAGCTTGACAGTGTCATTTGAGGACTCTAATCTCTTCCAAACCCCTGCAGGAGCATCTGGACTTTAGTAGCGCTTTCCTCTTTCATATTCTTAAAATCAAATTTTAATCATAATGCAGGTTCCCCTCTGAACTCACTAAACTACAGGAATTATGCTGCTTGATCATGGTTGTAGCTGAGCTGGTGTTGGATTTTTCAGTGACTCTGTGATGAAGTCACTTACCTGATTGAAGGCTAGTCTCTCTAGAGCTGGATAAAGCATTAAATCACTCTCTTCTGAGCTGGAGCTAGAACAAGCCATTTGATATGGTGAATGGATGTGAAAACAATTGATTCTGATCATTCTTGACCTCCAGAGCTTTGGTTTAATGATGTATCATTTGCACATTAAACTTGCATTTCTCCCATCAGCCATCAGATAAATTACTGTGGATTAAAACACACAGTGTTGTTTTATAGACTTGGCTGGATGTTGGGGTGAGAGATTAGGACAGTCTGTAGTAAAATTGCTTATGTACATGAATAAAAGTCTTCACTTACCCATCTGTGTTCCTACAGGACAGACAGACAACGGGGATAAGTATCTCATTGTCGTTATTGGCTCATGACCTTGGCTAATGGCCACGTGCTTCCTCCACATAACTCTGCCGGTAGGAACAAACAGCTAACCTCTTGTCTGGCAGCCAAATGTGGAATAGTTGGTACAGAAAAAGAAATTAAATTCTACCCATTTTTTTTGGTATAAGCAATGACAACTTAAAAACAAAACCCCCCAAAAGCCCCACGTAGCACAGTTAGGTAGGCCATGCTCATGTGCATATCTGGAAAGGGATGTGGTCCATCTGTCATATAGTTCATCCTGAGGATTTGTATAATAGGACTTTCTTCAATAGTGGCTTGCTTGTTTTATTTTCTTTCTACACTTGAAGCTCAAGCTTCCCCCTGACTCAGTAGGGATTTGAAATTGTGCAAGTTGTCTATAGATGAGGAGAAGGAAGTGGGCTTAGTTTGATGCCCATTCCTGAGGGGAAGGGGCAAGTTTCTTCAGTTCTCAAAATTTACTGTATAGCTTTGACTAATACCCATTAGTTGAAAAAGGAAAACAAATGATCTTTAGAAGTGCTTTGGAGGAAGCTTTAGCAGTGCCTGGATTACTGGTCTTTCTGTGGGCAAAATACACAGTAGAAACTCATTAATTCATACAAGTTGTAGGAAGAATTAATGAAACTTGAATAAACTCTCCAGAGGTCAGTCCTTTTAAGTGCTGTCTTAGCTTTGTCAGGTTCAAGAGTTGAGCCCTGAAAACCATGAAGCCTCAAGTCCATGTGCTGTTGGATCCTGGGTGCTTACTGGTATTACTGTGTGTCTGTGGGAGACCAATGGAAGAGGGGTTTGAGCTGGCCTGTGGGGCCAGCTGGAGGCCCACGACTTTCTTGTCTGAGAGACGAACCCTGCTCTTTTTGCAGACAAGTGCGTGGGAAAGCAAAGCCACAGGAGTTACAGAAAGGACACAGAGAAGAGACCTTTTTTCAGGTGTGAGCAGACAAGATACTGTGCTTTAGAAGACAAAGCAAGAGAAAACGATTAAGTAGCATTAAGTCCAGCCTTAAGTCCAGCTCCATCACCAACTAGCTGCATAAGAGTCCGTCAGTCTTCAGCTCCTTAGTGTGATACAAAGCCCTCTTCTGCTAGCGGATCTTTGCTAAGATCTACGGAAAGAGTTTGGTATAGGTTACAGGGTGTATGACGAACAGAACTTAACTGTAGTCAAGGAGATCTGGTAACACACAACTGAAGTATCTGTTCAGAACTCTATTTCTCTGTCTACCCAAAACCAGCCTTATTAATTTTTCCTTGGGGATTTCACTAGCAAATACTTCTTAAGAGCCTAATGAGAAACACTAGGCAGCCTCCACAATGCTGTTGGGAACTTCCCAGCCTCCTGTGAGAATACAGTGCGGGAGGATACAGTGTTGTTTTATGAACAGAGCCACATTTGTGCTCCTTTCTCTGAGAGGCCTTTTGTTAAAAAAAGAAACAGCACTTTTAATTGCGTTCAGGGTCTGCTTTCCATTTCCCCCTTTCCTTTGAGTTGCACTAAGAACTTTTAAGGCCATTTGCTATTCTCTGTGCTCCCTTCCTGCCTGGGAATCCTTCTCTGGAAATTTCTCAGCAGAGAAGATATGAAACTATTACCTGGAGTAGACATGGTTTCAACTGAAGTTGCTTTGCCGTTTCTAAATCTTTCCTTGTCGTTAATTGTGATCCACGTCTACTGAACTTGCTTGGGTTCAGAGGCTACCAGTGCTATCAGTACTCGGCTTTGCTTAAGCTGTTTGGGGTTTTTTTGCTCCATTTCAGATGTGTGACTTCTAGCATGGGGTTTAGAGTGAGTCCAAGTATACTTTGGCTAGGTTTGAACAAAGTAGACTAACAAAATGTGACAGACTGACCTTTGCATCCAGACTGTGTGCAGCAAGGGATGCAGCAGACACATCCTCTGAACTGCGGTGGGTTCAGGCCTCGGTTCCTCCCAAGATACGCCTGACAGCCTCAGGTAGGGAGCAAGAGTGGCTTTTTCTCTCTGTAGTGACTCCAGCTCATTCCACTATTTGAGAAGCTTTTAAATCTCCTATAAAATTCCCCTTCAGTTGGGGATGCTGAGGAGATGGTCAAACCTAACTATTTTATTCTGGTATAGCAACAAAAAAAGAGGCTAGAATGTAAATGTGATTAGGCTTTTTTTGTAGCTTTTACTTGTTGGCTTACATGTGACTTCGTAAATGCAACCAAAATTGATGTGGGAGGATTCCAGTTATCAATCATTTCTCTTAAAAAACAGTTTTATTTCTGATAAATTCAATTAGATTCAGAAGATATAGCAACTCATTCACCTATCCTGCAATCTTTTACACTATTATTTTTGTCCCTGTTGCCTTCAGTGCACAAGCGTTCACTGCAGTGATAATGACCTCCTACAACCATAATCTCTCTCATGACAATGGCAAAGTTCCTGTCAGTCGTCTTTGCAGCACTTTGCACTTGCATAAGTACTATATTTCTCCTATGTAGTACTTCACAAGTTTCTTGAGTTTGCTTTTGACAGAGGTAGTTGTTTTTCTCTGAGCAGAAGCTCTACTTCAGAAGCTGTGGGTTCAGCTGAAGCTCGTCTCTGTAAGCTCTTGGAAATGTCTTCCTTGTCAGAGCTCTCTCTGCTTTGCTCTTTGGCACAATAATCTTTAAAGCGTAATACTGTCTCACAGGAGTATTCCATGAATTTAAGCCCCAAATGATATGAGATTGGCATGTGGATCCTCTAAAGCTGTGCGAATAATAAATGCCTTTTCCCCCATTTGGAGTCATGTCAACTGGCTTCATCTTCTTTGCTGCTTGACTTTATAGATGTGATAACTGTGCATCAAATTTCGTGTAAAGAACTGAATAGATTGGTATTTACAATTAAAAAAAAATCCAGTATCATGTAAACGAGAGATGTGGAAACAGCTACTGTGATATTCCCGTTCCATTCTGGTGGTCTCGGAGAAGCTGTTTATGGTGAAGTAGTCACTTGTCCAGACACTCTAACGAACTGTATGCACAAACCTCTCTGACTTGGGTTTTCCTGTATCAGGTGGAACCAGGCACATGGTACTGAGCTTAGGGACTAGAACTGTGGGGTTACAGGGGCAAGTGCAGCTGGAAGGAGTCTTTCTTGAGACAGCAGATGATGCACAGATTTTTACACGTCCTCTTAGTCAAAACGGCTTGCTTGTTTGCTTTCATCTTCTAGCCAAATTCAGTTATAATAATGATAAGTTGCCTACTTAAATCCCTTTTGCTGTTCAATTAGTTGCTATATTTTCCTCACACTTATTCTTAAAGCATAACTCTGCTTTCTTCAACAGCTGTTGTGCTTCACTGCAGACTAACCTCTTGCTTAGTGAGGAGTGTAAGCGTGATTGTTCTGTACATGCTTTTTATGATCATAATCACTTGCTAACTAACTGCTTTAAGTTCTATGGGGATAAAAGACAATACATAAATCTCTGATTATGATTATTATGACTATGCTAACAACAGCTGGCTGAGGAACAAGAAATTCTGTCTTGCAACAGCCTTTAAGGTTTTGAAATTCCCCATTGGAATGCGATCAAACCTTTCACTGTCTGTGAAGTAGAGCTGTTGAAACATCCATGTTCAGATTCCCAAGGTCTGAGGTTTTTTTTTATTTGGGATCTTTGTGACTTCACTTGAGACCTCGGATACCTACCCTAGCTAAACTCAAAATGTCATTAAATAACATTCTATTTAATGAAAAATGTTTTGTCAAAAATGTTTTGATGGGCTGTAACATTCATTTCCAGAGTTTCCATTTGGAGGAGAAAATAACATCATATAGTCTTATGCTCTGCTTGGTCCAATGTGAACTTACTGTATTTCTTTGCTTTTAGAGCTTTTGAAACAGATCTGAAATGGAGATGGGATTAGTAAACAGTTAATAAGAACGCGCATTTTGGGTGCATGCCTTAAAAGAGGGTTAGTATTGGGCCAGTTTGGATGTTACTCTCCCTTGGCTTTGTGCACTGCTTCCTTCCTTCAGTCATGCATGTGACACTTGCCTATGATATCTTCAGTACCAGAGAAAGCAGCTCTTTAAAACACGTGGAAAGAACTGTCAGATTATGCCAATATGCAAAATACGTTGTGTTGAAATGGAATTATTAGGTGATCTCTGGGACAGTGGCGGGTAGATAACTATGTGTCTTAAAATTTGAACTTTTTCCTCCACTCTCCCAAAAAAAGGATGCAAGAAAGTGATTGTGAAAGGTGTCAAAGGCCTTCTAATAACTGGAGCTTTCCAATGTGTCCAGAAAGCAAAGCGGCTGCACGAGGTCTGCGAGGCTGCCTGCACACAACTAGGCTTCAGAGGAGCACAGGGTGAGCAGCCCAAGCAATGTGCGTGCGAGGTGTTATGAAGGAAAGCAAATTTCTTAGTAAATAACTTTGCCACTGTTATACAGGCTTTTGAATCCAGATTTTATGCTGTGTGTCCTTAAACTTTGCAGGAGGCACTGCCACCAAATCTTAGTGGTTTAATTGGCCTGTTTTCTTCACAAAAGAGCTAACTATCCACACTTCAAATGTGGGCAGGGGAAATGAAATCTGGCTGTATGTTGTGTGCTTGGAGCCCATCCATATTTCTGAATGTAAAGTTCCCATCAGCTTCATGTGTGACTTGCCCACTAATTTTTTTTCTTCATACTCCTAAGCACTATTTTGAAAAATGGATATGTTCCTTCCATCCAGTAGAGACTGGGCATATTGTAGGCGGTCAGTGCTGAAAAATCTGTTCACAGAAGTAAAAGACAGACTTTTACCTGTGGCCAGGTGATGGTTCTCCTGGTTCTGCTTATATATGATTATTTTATTTTTCCCTAGTCTGCCCTCTCTTCAACTTTCTCGTGCAAAGAATCCATTGTATTGATGGATGAATCTCAAAAGATTAACTCTTGTGGTTTTGCCTAGTGGATCATTTAAAATTTCAGGTAATTGCCAGCTCATGAGACACAAAAACATTGAGTAGGGATTGTCTGAGTTCAGGCTCTCCTATATCTTGTCTGGACCAGGAATATTTTGAGCATTGTTAATTCTTTCCACTAGCCCTTGTTGGAAGCATGGAAGGCAGAGATAATGGTGGGAGTGAGGAGGGGCAATAAAATTTTTGGAATATTGGTAATACAGTGATGTGGTAATATTTGGGACATGCCTATGTGGTGTGGTGGTTTGATGTTGAGCACTCCTGTGTGTTTCAAAGCAGAAACTCCATGCTTTCACTGCAAGGCTGGTCTTTGCCTTTTTGGAGCCCTTCTCTCCCCAGTCCCTGCTTCAGCTAAAAATTCCCAGGAGCAAGAGCACAAACAAAATGACTGGAGTGGAAGGGACAGCCTGAATGAACAAAACGATCTTCTGAATTGTTTCTCCCCAACCCTTGTTGTGTTTCCATCTTTTAACTGTTTCTTTCCTCCTGCTGTTAGGACACCAAGCCCCACAGCACAGGAACTGCAATGCAGTGGGAAAACAGCTAGAGAGGTGGCAATACTCTCACATACACAAAATTAACAAGGAAGAAGGGATGGAGATTTTTCTTTGTAACAACTAGTTTAAACATTTCTTGTAACTAGGCTTATCTACTGCTCCTTCTCAGACAGGAGTGTTTCGTTTGTTTTAGCTTGATGGCTAAATCCCTTTAAGCCTCCCAGAAGTTTACTCCTGTATTTCAAAGAGCTCTGCGAATACAGAGTGAAGACAAACGTAAATATGCAGAGTGAACTGTCACCCTAGCATTACTTACTCTTACATTGTGCGTTTGCCTATGATGATTTGAGTGCCTCTATCTCAGTTAATTTCTGTAGTCTTGGTCTTGCTATTGTTTTCTTGGTCTTGCTGTTCTTGGTGTGCTGCTCTTGCTATTGGCATTCCCGTGTTCCCTACAGTCATTATTTCAGGATTTCACCACTTACAGACCCTGTGAATCTTGCTCTTCTACTTGACGTTGCTCTCGATCTCTATAGCAGCTTTAACCCTCTTAAAGATTTGTTCTGAAAACATATTGTTCCCATTTAAGGACTAAATTGAAGCCTTTCCTGAGAGACTTTGAGCAGGACAGTATCATGGGTGTAGGTCCTTTGAAGCCCAAGAGAAGGCTGTGCTCATGTTGCTCTCAGGGCACTAATGTGGGTTTCCATCTCTCGCCAGCTACCTAGCTTCATGAAAAATAACAATTTAGTCACCTTGGGCGCTCTTCTGCTCTGTCAGGCAGAGATGTTGCTGACCAGATAGGCAGGCACCTGTGATTAGGCTACAGAAATATAAACCATAGTGTCGCTTGGTTCCCCCATGTCCTGCTGTTCCCTTACACCTCTCTCGTTGCTGCCTTCTCTCCAGTTTAGATCCAGGACCTGGCTCCACTCAAGTCCTCTCGCGGTTTTTGTATCATTGGCTTATAGGGGGAAACATTACGAAGGCATCATATCCTTGTGGGTTGTGTAGATGGCAAAACGTAATGGCTTTTTGTAAAGTGCAAAGCAATTGCATAATTAGGCCATAAATCCGATAAATGAATATGATCATATTAAAGTACTACAGAGATTGACGCTGCTGCCACTAAAAGCTCTGTTAACGTGCCACTGCAGGAAGGGACAATGTGCCCATGCAAAACAAGTGATGTTTAAAACAGCTATGTTGCATAGGAAGCCAATTCCAGAGCTGCTACTTTAATGACGTTAAAGTTCCTAAATTAACCCTTAAGTGCCTTCCACATTTTCTTCATGTAAATGCAGTGAGCAGAATAGATGCATGTTGACACTCCTTTGAGACCTCTTCCTACGCTTTCCTAATTTCTTGTGTAAGCCCTTTGTATTTAGTTCCCCTGAAGAGCATGGAAATGCTTAAGCCACTTTGTGGGAGGGCGAGCCAGAAAGCAGGTGGTTGTCTTGCAGCATCCTTGTAGCCTTTTCACCACGCAGCTGGCCTGACAACGCTTTTAGCTTGCATGCCACATGACACAGCCCACAGCCAGATTTCTCACTTACATACAGTTTTTGTATCTTCTGGAAAGCTAACTTGTCTGTCCTTTACTGGCCCGATGAAGATGAGAGAGTGGCAGATTCATAGGGAGGATGTGGGGCCATATCCAGGCTCAGTATGTCCAAACCAGCTGTAAACTGTGGTGTGTGTCATATCAGCATGGCCTTGGGCCAGTACGCAGAGGCATATGAATCTCAAACCGTCTTCCTCGCTGCTGGTGTTCCTAGACGCGTAGCTGGAACCCACACTAGAAGTGTGGTAAAAATATAGCCAGTGGGACTAGAAACATGAGTGAATGCAACCCAGTTGGCTTGCAGGATTTGCAGATTGACTCCCCCTGGGTTAATCACTCATCAGCTAGAAATCAAGTGAACGCTGTTCCTTGAAATGCACTGTGAAAACAGTAACAAAAAAGAAAAATATATTAAACCAATCATTATAACAAGGAAAATAAACATGTAAATAAATCATGACAGATCGAAAAGCAGTCAACTACAAGGACATGTCTTTGTTGTGTTTTTTATAGTTCCCACTGAGCTAAGAGAAGAAATTAAAAAGAAAAAAACGTAACTGATGTTGAAATCAAATTTCAGCTTTCAAAAGAATGTGATTAGAATATTTGTTTATCCACCCACTTCAAACACTCTTCTTCTCTTGGGGATACAAATATTGCAATCATAAGAACAATTTTAATTTACGTGGGAAATGCATCTTCATTTTGCCATACTTATAACTTGCTGAAGGGAGATGAGACCCAGCGCTAGCAAGTACCTTTATGGGAAGCTTCATTTTATAGATCTGTGGGAGAAAACACTTCAGTGTGATCTGCAGGAAATTAAATACACTTCTACTACCAGCGCTGGTGTCATAGCCATGTGGTAAATCCTTACTGGTGTGTTCATATGTATGATTGAAATCTTTGGAGCTGCTCATGCAAATGAAATGAATGGGATTCTGTCAGCCTCCAACAGCTATGACAGAAGTAGTCCACTTAGGGAAGGCACCATTAATAATCATATTAATTGTCTTCATGTGCTTCCATTAAAGAACTCCAAGGTAAAGCAAAACTTTTGTCAGATGAGCATTTGTTAGGAAAAGCCAGATGGAGAAGATAAATTCAGCTGATGTCATCTTTCTGTTTTACTCAATATTCCATAGAACTAGTGTGAATAAAAATACCTCTGGGTTCTTTTTTACAACTTTTTTCATTACAAAATGTGCCTTCATCAAAACCATTTTTAATTAAAAATGATCAGAACAATGACAGCTGGAATAAGTGAACAAAGCAATAGAAAGACTGAAATGAGGAACCAGAATCGGTTTTTCTCAGGATTCTAGTTTAAGTTTTAGTTTGTGACGTTTTCTTTGGATTGGCATGGGAATGAATATAATAAAAAATCTGTTTTAAAATGTCAAGATGGGAAAAAGTATTCCTGGTCAGCAATAAATCACCACTGCGCAGATACTTCAGATCCTATGGGGAAGTTGCCTGAGCTCTTCTGAGAACGTACTATATAAATTCAGGACTTTGCCTTTCTCTCTATTTATTTATTATAGTGTTAGCTATAGTCCCGTACTGAAAGACGTCTGCTGAGATGAACACAGGCTCTGTTTCTGCTCCAGAGCTGTCCAAGTCTGGGGTGTTGATTCTGGCCTATTTTTATTGCAGTGAAGCTCCTCAAAACACTTTGGTTTCTCAGGGAGCATCAGTGCTGCTCTCCAATTCTGGGAGCAGGCGAGGATAGCTGGTGATGGACCTGGTCTCCGTGTCCATTTCCATCTGTGTAAGCACAGGGAAGGAGTGACTCTGGAGGGAGAACTGAACTGAGGAGCACCCCTTTCCGCAGCGGCTGTCCCAGTGTTCGGCAGCACCAGGCTCCATGTGATGGCTGTAGCCCAGAGCCGGTGGCCTGGTGGGATGTCTCTGCTGGATGGCTGGCTACATAACTAAAAACTGAAGTCTTTTAGATTTTTCACAGTTCTTTAAGTCTGCCATAACTCTAAGATACATTTTTCTGATTTATTTTCAATATATTATTTCTTTCAACTACCTGAAATGTATTACTATGTTGTTTAGATTCTGAAGTATTTATTGATATTTACTTGGACTAATGTAGACGTATATCGAAAGAGTTTATTTGCAATTTTGTTTCTTCTCTTCAGGCCTAGGCAGTGACCATCAAAATGTTCCTGTTTTCTTGGAGGAATGGTTTTGATCAACCCTGACATTTGCACATATCTTATCAGAGGTCGGTCTCCGGGTTTGGCAAATCCTTGTTCTGCAAAATCTACCCTACCTCTGGATAGCAAAACCCAGTGGTTTTATTTCTGCAATCGAAGATGAGCTTCATGCAAAGCTGACATTAGTTAATACGATCTACTTGAATGACCACAGAAATACTCCCTTGTCTTACTTTAAAAATTGTTGTTTGTTTCAGTTGATTGGAGGCGTTTGTGCACAGGGCAGTATGGTCGTGTTTGCAAAGGAGTTCTTGTTTTGAATCCCACCATTTCACAGGTACACCCCACTTGCCTTCTGCTATTTACAACTGAAGGGGTTTTTTTGAAATGCAGCTGCAAAACTGCATGTGCACGTTCTGATCCAGCTCATACAGAAATGGAGGAGGACTCTCCTCAGTATCAATGCTTTTTGCATTTAACTGCTAGAGATTAAAAGAAAAAGCTTTAAGATCTGTGTTTCAGTGCAAAGACAGTTCTCCGAATGACTGGTACCAGGAATTTATGCAATGATGTTTTATTTCCGTTAGACCCAAATCTGTACTACCCATTTCTGCTTGAAAACAATGCAATCGTATTAGTAAATACTGTATCAGAGTGAGCTTGTGAGGGCACGTGAGCACTAGACTTAATACCAAAGAAATCTATATTGATACTTCCAAGGTATTGGAAATACTATGTTTCGTCTTGAGGTTTAGGTTTGCAGAATATATAGGTGTAAGCTTTGGTAGAGTGTCTGCTTAGTGTGTGCATCTGCATTTTGATTGCAAAGACGAGGAATATTGGCCTGAGCAGAATCTGGTCTTTGTCACTTGGTTTGAAGAAATGCAGAGCTCTCCTCTGGCAATGATGTCCAATTCTTTTCTCACACCTTGCTCCAGTTAATTATTTTGAGACTTCTGGATTTACCAAGCTCTGACAAACTTTTACCAGGTGTGGACAATGTCAGAGACCACACGTTTAACAAAGCAAAGATTATTTTTTTATGTTCAAAGTGCATTTGGCTTTCTCATATCAGCAGTGTGCCAATTTAACATAATAATTTTGCTGGTAACAGGAGCATCAGATTGAAATTTTAACTTTTCCAGATTTTTTACAGTCTTTAAAAAAGACATATTTTTAACTGGTGGTGGGGATTCTCTTATTAAATCTTCCTGTTCTTCAGTGACCTTCTGTGCCACAAGTTCCTTCTGTGAGGATGGAACTGGATTTCCTGGTGTTACTGAGTGACATCTAAGAGCCTCTTTCTTAGTTGAGAACAAACAGTGACGTCATGGGAAACCGGCAGTATCAGGAAGATGGAAATTTTCCAGATGTGTTAGACTTCCTTTCGGTAACTGGAGTCTGGCGAGTTTAGCAGCCAAATCTGCAAGCCTTCAAGCTGAAATCTGGATTATCTCCGTACTGTGTGGCACGCACCCTTAGCTGCGTGCCTCGGAGCTCCCCCAGAAGTTGTGGGCTCAGTGCAGAAGTTATTGAACAAGCATTGATAGTGTGTTGCTGCGGGGGCAGGAGGCTGAATTGCTAGGTGCTTCGTTTGTCCTAGTTTAGAGGTGACAGCAGGGAGATATAGGAACAGATTTCCAAACTGTAGAAGGCTGCTATAAAAGGAGGTGAATAAATATTGGGCAGAGTGAGATATGATGGGCTTAAATTGCAGCAGGTGGGGGACAATTTAGGTTTGATGTTAGGAAACCTTTTGGGTGTCTGGGATAGCAAAGCACTGGGTCCTTACTGCGTCCTCTCCAAATCTGACCTTGTGCCATCTGTGGCAAACAGGCTATTTGCAGCCCTCTGTTATACGACCTCTAAAGGTTACTTCAGGCCTTGTTTTGGGTTATTCTAGTCTTGCAACCTGCACGTCTATAGATTGTCATCCGCTGTCACTGTGTACATGGAAGCATTATGCTGTTCCCTGCTCAAGAACAAGCTTGTGCTTTCTCTCTAAAGTTCATGAATTTAATTCTGTTCTTTCCTGTTGATATTGGCAAGTATCTATCAGAGAGAGCACCCTGTGTGTTTTCATTGTGGCCATCTGTCCTGGTATTAACAAAATGATTGCATAATCCAAACAACAGAATCCTTTGAGAGAGGAGGAAAAAGAAAGATACACACAAGTCATGTGGCTGACATGCACTGCAGTGATCCATGTAATTATGGAATCAGAAATAATAATAATGTATTAGATTTCTCGGTGGAAAAATGCTCAATCTTCTAAGGAACAATTAAAAATACAATATGCAATAAAAGCACCCAACTGTAATACGAATGTGTGCCTCAGGCTCCACAGCACTTACAAAAACAAAGTCATCTTGGTGCATTTTAAAACTGAGAAAGATAATTAAAATGCCTTTCTTGACAAGGAGAGGAGACATTCTTTTCTTATTTAAATGACGTTCATGTCTCTCCCCTCTGTGCTTAGCGCAGGGGGAGAGCAGGGGCCACTCCTGCTCTGTACCGAGAGGTCAGGATGGCTTGCAGCTCCTCATTCTTGTAATTTCTGCAGCACGTTCAAAGCAGCATCTGTAGGCGCTGATTTTAAGTGGTCTCTACTTACAGTGACACAGATGGGAAATTCGGTTTATTTCTTGTAATTACTGAGCTGATGAGTCATATATGTTGCTTCAAAGAAGGTAAAGTTTTAACGTGATGTAGAGTCTCAGCTAGCACTGAATCTAATTGATCTGTTGGGAAAAGATGAAGAGACCTGCAGGTAAAAATACAGCTGCTCAGGAAAAACTAGTTTAAAGCAAAAACTTGCAGCTATCCTCTGTCCTGTTATGATGAAAAATGGTAACTTCATGTTGCTTTACTTTCTCACCCGAGCATAATTTGTACAAGGCAGTATCATCGTTTCTGAGATTGCCCTAGAACAAGGGGTGGGGTACAACTGTGAGCGGCTTTGTGATACTCCTGGAATTAAAATAGATCTGTGAGTCTGAATGGGACAAACACACATGGTGGTGATGTTCGTGACACGTTTTTCTTGGTGAGAAAGAGAGAGGTTGTCGTGGGTTTTGCGATGAAGAATGCAAAAAGTGCAGTTTTGTTCTAGAAGAATCCCTTGACAACAACTCGGTGACTTGGTGTCTCTTATCCCTTCTTTAGAGCAAGAGCCAAGCTCACCTCTGACAACTCTGACAACAAACGGGCCAACAAAAAATTTGTCTTGAAGTAGGATGATTTCACCCTGACTAATGTCTTCACATGCAAAATGATGATCTTTTACTGGTTAGAAATGGAATTTTGATGATAGAGGTGATAAAATTTTCAAAAACCTGAATATTAAGAAAAAAACTTATAAGGAATGTATAATTTTCTTCACCTCTTTTTTTTTCCTAGCTCTATTTAGGCTTTTATCCTATAATTAATTTTTTTAATGCCAAACTATTTAGTTATGGTGATATTTATAACACAGATAATTTATTATCTTTGGTAGCAAGTGTTTCTTCACATTGTTTGTCTAATTCCATTTAACGTGATAACGCATGGGAGAAGATCAGCCTACTGGCAGAGCAGAGAAAGGGCAGTTTCTGATAACTGCCTTCTTTGATGTTCATATTCCATGTTCGAAGAAGAGTGCACAAAGACTGTACCTTTGTGCTTTCAGTAATTTACAATAACCATCATAAGGTTCAGTATGCTGGCAAGCAAAATGTAATTTATTTTATTCTCTCAGAGAAAGACTTTCAATGTATGATGTGTTATGGTTACTGGATAAGAGGATCAGTGGCTGGTGTGATTTATATACACTCTCACTAACGTTTTGCCATTTTTTTCCCGTATAAGGGAACTGTGAGGATAAAGAGGGAAGATTTGAAAACTAAAGAATATACTTTTGATCTCCAGGGAAACATGCTTTCAGATAAAAGAGACTCTGCTGTCCCTTTACCAACACAAGAAAGACTGGCAAAAATGACTCCTCCCAGAGAAGATGGATGGATCTGATGGTTGCAAACATTTTGTCTTGAGATGATATGTTGTGCTAACTTTGGTTCCCTGTGAAACAGCAGGGTAATAATATGCTTTTTACTTTCCTTTTTAGTTAGAGCTGGTGCTTGAGGCAAAAGTCAGCTCTTGCTGCGAGCACAGCATTGGTGCGAGGCGCCCGACAAGAAGCCAACAGCCCCTGCGCTGCTCCAAGATGGGTATGGGAGGGGTGGGCAGGACAAGCTCTGCGGGACGATGACTAGTCTGGCCGTTTGCTAGCTCCTCTTCAACGTGTTCTGCAAAGGCTTGGCAGGAGGAATGCGCAATGCCAGTAAGGACAGGGACAGGCACACAGCGACAGCCAGCTTTCTGCACCAGACCTCTCCGCTCTGGCTGAAAGATGGTTAGTCCTAACTGACTTTTTGTAAGCCTCGAGGTTCTTTACTATACTGCTGTTATTGTTGTAATAATGAGAATAATCCCAGTGGTAAGGAGCCTTTGTGGAAAAACAGAAGAGCTTGGTTCCTTCATCTTTTTGGCCATAAAATCAAGGCAAAATTTCAACAGGCAGTTGAATTGCAGCTAAAGTTTTTCCACTGAGCACTGTTCCAATGGAGCGTGTACAGTGGTTTGCAACCAGACAGATTGTCTCTCAAGTCTGTCCATCTTGAACTCGGATAACTCAGGAGAACAAAAAGAGAGCCACAACGAGCTGTTAATGCTACGGAAGTTTTGTTCTCTGAAATAGTGGAAATTCTTGTGCAAACAAAATGTAAGTACAGTGGAACTGAATTCAATAAGGACGAGCTTGTAGTAGAGGTTGTGCCTGGAGCAGGACTCCGCAGCCCTACACAGCACGCTTTATTAACACCCTAGAGAGCACAGCCAAGCCTTTTGACTTAATGAATGTCTAATGCCACGGAAGGGCAGTGTATGCCAGCACAGTGAGGAACATTGCTCAGAGCACTGGTTGTATGAAGACTTGCTCTTCCTGCCTCTCCTTTCCCTGCACTTCATAGTAACTAGGGGCAGAAATGTGTATTATGTTATTGTGCAGGAAATTAAACCAGGCTCTCACTTGGGGGAATCTTGCAGAGGAGCCAAAAGGACTGTCTTGTCTTTGCTTATGTTTATGGGTTCAAGAGTCTCTCTGAGGACAAGGGCAGGTTGGGGGAGGATGATGTGAAACTTGTACAGTTCTGGTCCTCGTCCTGAGCATGGCAGTGGGTTGTACTGGACACAGATCCAGAGCTTGCTCAGAGCAAAGGAAGCTTGCACCATGTCATACCTCAGAAATGGGAATGCCACCCTGCCCTCTCACCTCCCCACACAGGATCAAAGCTTGCCTGTAGAAGTAGGGCTGTAAGACAGCTCTCATTGATGATATTTCTGCTTTTGCTGTTTCATTCTGGCATTCATTTTCTTGGGCTGAAGGGCTGAGAGGTACAATCTGTATTTTAACAGCCTTGATTTCTTCCTCTCATTGAAGTAAGCTTGGAAACGGGCTTCTTTTCTGCATCCTCTTATGGGCACGGACTCATGGAGTGGTTCTCTTTTGTGGCGTGGCAATTGTATTTCTTCCTACTTTCATTATCAGGACTGCATTTTTGGCTTTATTTGTACAGCACGCATTTGTCATTGGTTTTCAGTAACATAAATATATGGTAACAATGATGAGGTTCTTTGATGTTGAGGAGGTGATGACTTACAGTTTTGATTTCACGTTTAGTAGATTGGGCTGGAGGAGTGAGTCTTTACCAGAGCAGATGAACAAATGTGATGAATAAATGGAGCACCTGTGCAATCAAAACCTCAACTTCCTTCTGTAGGATTTAACCTTTCAGGCCCAGTTTAGCATAGGCTGAAGTGATGGTGATCTGTCAGCTTGATTCACGACCCAAGAATCGCCTGTCCCCAGCACCAGAAAAGAGACGCTGGTCGCATTCGGTTGCTGACCTTGTCAGCTCTCTTAGAAGTTAACTGTGAGCTTGAGAGTGATGTATTTCTCCCCACCCTTAAAAGCTAAGTGGCTACAAGACAACTGTAATATTTTTTTCTTGCATTTCTGAATGTGAATAAAAGCCTAAAAATTTGACCTCAATGTACATGAGAGAACTGAAATTATAAAGCCATAAAACAATACCCACAAGCATTTAACTTCATAATTTTTACCTGGTCTTTTGTCTTTTTGGGGAAGTGGAATTGATATGGGATGTTTTTCAGTATTTGAGGTTGACAACACTGTATTTTACACATCCCTGGAGCAATAACCCTGTTCCTTCTACAGGTCTTTGTTGAGCACTGAAATAATTGGTGTGGATACTTATTACAGAAGGAGAACTGGACAGCTGTTCATGTGTTATTGCTTCAAGCTCTTTAGCAACTTGAGTAGACATTACTGCATACATAATATTTGACTTATATTTTGAAGGTTACCTTCACATCCTATGAGCACCAGAGATGTTTCCTCCCCTGTATTTGTTTTATAAAAGGCTTTAAAAAAAACACTCAGAAACTTCAAAGTTGAAGTGAGGGGGGTTTTTTGATGTTGTTTGGTTGGTTTTGTTTTTTAATTCCCTGAAGGAATCTGTCGTCTTACAAAGAAACTGATCCCAATATATAACAAATCTGGTATCCTACTGAACAAAACCAGCTACCATACCAAAATAATCTTGTTTGGGTTTTTTTTTTTTTTTTTCAGTCAGAGACCTGTCAATAGCTAAAAAATTACGGACTTGATGACCTCACATTCCCTCCCTTGACATGCCACAAAATAACAGAAACATTAAATTCCTACAAACTTAATAATAGCCTTTCAACCTGCAGGCTGCGCACTTCAGATGAGCATGCTGGCTCTCTCTTCTGGTGCTCACGTTTCATGGTGGTTAAGTGCTCTTTTAACATCAGTAGAGAGCAAGAGGAAGGGAGGGGCAAGCTTTTCAGCAGCAAGAGCATGCTGCTGCGCTGAGTTGCGCGATCGTTAGACTGTTTGCTCCTGTGAGTGAGCAGATCAGCTGTGCTGATGGACTGAGGATTGCACAAGTTGGTTACTGGCTGATATCTGTGCGGATCTTGGCCAAGCCACTTGGAAACAACTGCTATACAGGACATGCTGGAGTTGAATCTTTGCATCCAGATGACAGGTGGTAAAATAGCTGTTTGGGTTTGCTGTTACAGTTGTACTTACACACTCCGTTAGCATAGGTGAAATCAGTCCCAAGGACTCGCTTGTGCTACTACTGACTTGTTTGTTCCGAGGCAAAATGAGCCATCAGAAAAAACATTTTGCCAGTGTGACTTAATCTGTACTCTGTTTTTTTTTACTGACATAGCTCTGCATCAGGGCAAAACAATATCTGTAAAGGACATCAGTAGTCTAGGAAAAGTATCACAGCCTGCAGAAGAGAAGTGTATGAATTTACAGCAGTGAAAGAAGTATCTCCCACACGTTGATGAGGCCTAGTCATGTGCAGAGGTGCTGGTTATTGACTGCTTTAATTTGAAATCAGAAGCTGTCTATTCTGAATGTCAATATGAGAACTGGTTGAGCATTCCCACAAACATTTTTCTGAGAGGAAATGACATGGGTGATGCGTATTGAAAACAAAACTCGGAGCATCTTTGGAAATGTTTACAGGTTTATTTATCTAAAGGGAAACAAAATACATCAGGAAATATCTTAGCTCTTCCCTGTCCTTTTCTAGTTGTTAAAGGAGAGGAATAATAATAGTAATCACAGGAAAATCTGAAATGCAAATATTAAAAACAATAAGCACTCTTTAAAATGTCTGGAGGATTTTTCAGTCGGCTCTATTGAGTGTTTTCCTGGCTGAGCCTTTTCTGAGGTGACTGGAGCAGAGTCCCTGTTGTGCAGACCCTGTCCCTTCCAGGCGGCTGTGCTGTGAACCCTTTGGGTTTTGTCACCCAAGTCTGCAGCAGTGGCACTTCAGTCCTGTGTGCTGCAGTGCTGGGGTAGGGTGCAGTTTCCCTGCAAACCAGCCACCTAAGGGCCTCCCCAGCACACGTGCAGCTCCGGCTGAGCGGGGAAAGCTGGGTTATGCAGATCTTCCCCAGTGTCCCTACAAGAGCAAGCAGGCTTGGGCTGCCAGGTAGTTGGGCCCCATTTCAGCCTGTGGATCCACATCCTCTCAATTGCTCTCCACATCTGGACCCGATTAGGGCTTGTACACAGCTGTGGTGAGATACCTGCACCAAAAAAGGCAGAGACGCTCATGCTGCAGATGCCCTGTGGAGTTGACAAGTGCTGGGACAGGATCAAAGAGGTTTGTTTTCTTTTTTCCACTCAAGTTAAGGAGCTGTGGCTCTGAACTCTTGAAATAATTGGTGCTGCTGTATGAAAAGGCCTTTTTTGCGCAGAGTGATGCTTGGAAATAGGAGCTTGTTTCCAACATCACATATCTAACTGCAGGTTATTTAAAGGTAGGGTAGAAACAATTGCCCCTAGGTTCCCACTGGTCTCTGTGAGTTACTGTCAACTGATGACAGCAAATGGGACCAGTTTTGGTTTTGCTGGCTCTTGGGACGATCAGGAAATAGGGTCACAAGTAAAGCTCACTTTACTACATAATGAGGGAGAGCGGATGAGTCAGAGGAAAGTTGCTCAAGCTGCCCAGGCTCAAGAGCAGGGCTGCACAGCAGACAGAAATGGGCTTTTATCTTGGGCAAAGTGAGCAGTCTATGGGGGCAGTAGGGTGGTGGGGCAGCAAGAGCTATGGCCCCAATGTCTGCCTTAGTTACCCCAAATTATCTGGATGCCCTGCTGGCTGCTGCCAGGAGGGGACAGGGTGCGGTGGTGGAGTGGCAGCTACTGCAAGGGCAAAGAGCATCCCCCCAGGAGCAGCAGCTGCAGCACTTGCTGCAGCATTATGAGTGGCAAATCCAGTGCTCAGGTGTTTCCTGTGGGTTTCTGTCCTCCTTCATCCTCTTTCGGTGGCGGGAGCTACCTGAGCCCTTGGCAAGATTGAGCTTTGCACGTACAGGTAAGAGGCCTTGGTACTCCCTGCAGCGCCACGTTTCTGTGCTTGTAACAGCTGGGACAGGTACTCACTGTCACTTGTGTCGCCTCTTGGGGCACCGGGTGTTCTCTGACCATTGTTACTGGCTGTCCTAATCATTGCTTCTGGTAGCAGCCAGCCAAGGCCCTGCCCAGGATTTCTCCCTGAGTTACCACAGATGAAGAACCCAATGGGAAGCGACTGTGTGTTTAAAAATGGCATCAATGTGGAGGGAGAGCATCACCCCCCATTTAAATTCTCTCGTCTCTATTCAGTTCTTCACTGGTCAGGGGAATGAACAGTGCATTTTACGCTGAACACCAAAGGATTGAGTGTGGCTGAAAGCCATGACATCTCCAACTATGTATTTATCAAAGGCTGTCTTTCCTTTCCCTAATGTCATTAGTGTTGCTATGGTGTTTCACAGCGCTCCGCTTGGAGGCTGTTCATACAGTTACTTACTCATGCGCTTAAATGATTTAATGAAATGTATACAAACTTTTATTGAGACGATCTCTGATTTATTGATTGTCTACAGTGTGCTTGGTAAGATATAAACACTGGGGAAGACTTGGTCTCTGTCCCTGGAGAGTCATCATCAGCTTTAGCAGAACAAATCAGGCCCAAATGTAGCCTGCAAGAGCTTTGGCTTAAAAAACGCAACAAAATAAAAGATGAAACCCCTCTTGGTCTGAAGATTTAATAGAACTTGAGTGATGCAAAATGGAACATGTACTTCAGCCAGTGTCAGTATGTGCCAGTGTTTTTTTCATTTCTCTGCCAGGTGTGAGAAGAGGGAAGATCGGTATTCCTTTTCCCTGGGGACTGCTCTGCGGGTGCTTGGGTCACTTTGGTTTAACAAGTTTCTATGCATGAAAAAAACTGCAGTAAGGTGCCTGTGAATATTTTCATAGTTCACATCAAATACAAGCCAATTTAAGCTGCAGTAAAAGACCTTAAAACTATTGTCTCAAGTTGCTTCTGCTGCAAGTAAAAAGCAAGCTTGCAGGCAGCTACTAGGGCTCAGCTGGTACCCAGTGGTTTCTGATTTATGAATCTGAACTTTGGCCTTCATCTACAGTTCTGTTGGGATCAGTTTCTGCTTAAGAGATTTGCTAGCATAGCTATGCTAACCAAACAGTCCTTGCGTAGACTCATCTTTTACTGAAGGAAAAGTGCCTTTGCTAATAAAGTTTACCAGATCTGTTGAGTGAAATAAGCCAGACCAGCAAAAGGACTTTGAAATTCTGTACTCTTGGGCTTTGGCTGCCAAAGAAATGTCAGTTATATCTAATTAGTTTACCTATACCAGCAAGGGCTCATACTGGAGAGTTGGCCTTATTTTCCTTTAGATTCTTGTAACTGTTCCACTTGACATGGAACCTGTGAATGGAAAATGGTGAAGACATGGATATTCACAGTGTGCACACCACAGTCCTGCCATCGATAGTGTTTTAGCAAATTAAGCAGCCTTCTGTACTGATTTTTTTACCTGCAAGTAACTCCATTGATTTCAAGGGGGGTTTCTCACATGAGGAAATCTTCATCAGATTCAAATCTAAAACCGGGCTACCACAGTGAGAAAACAGAGCTCAGGGTTCAGGTTTGGCTACATTTAAGGCAAATACACTTCACGTGCAAGGAATGCTGAGGTATAATGTGATTTTGGCCATCATATATGCTGATGACAGGTTTGATGCTTAGTCAACACCTTGTAAGAAATTATTCATGATGATATAGAACTGTATGCTTGGGTTATAGATCTTTAGGCCATTAAATATTACATATAATTTACAGAGCTGCGTTCTGTGATCTCTAACTTCAACACTTTCTGTAGCGCCTATTATGGCTCATTAAGCCTAAAACGAACACTAACTGGGGATCTCTTTCTCAGATTTATTATTGTTCTGAGCCTGATTCCCTTACCTTCATTACTAGTCTGAGTGCTGCAGAATCCCTCAAAGATGTTGCAAATGCAAGGAAGCTCCGACACTGATAGCTTGCCTGGAGCACACAATGGAGTGTAAGGCAAGACTGTCTGCCTAGCTATAGCTCCAGTCAGGTTGCCACGAGGACGGAGCAGCATATCAAAGCCTTTTCAGAAATCTTTGTCATGTTCTTGTGCTACAGAGGTTATACATCTTACAGAATGAGGCAAAGTCTGCTTTTGCTCACACCCAGGTGGCTTGCCCACCTTCACAAGAAGCTGGATTGTAAAGTCAGCGTGAGTTTAGAGAAGTGAGAGCTGAGCATGCCTAAGGAAGCACCAGCTTTGCAGCCTGGGGTGTACCAAACCTTCTAAAAGCGCCCTTGAAGTTTTCTAGTGTTGCTAGTAAGTGCAGGTAAGGCTATGAATACTCTGTGTTGCCTGCCTGCTGTGATGTTGTGCTGTATTTACTCTGGGCTTGCGTTTTGCCCATGTTCTTGGATCTCTCTGATGAGACGCTGTTCATATATTTACTGCTCAGAAGAAGTTTAGAAAAGCTTTTCACAGATTCTGGCTCTAAATGCTGTGGTGCAGGTTCAGGTGGAAGAGGTGTCTAAAGCCTGGCATCACACCCTGCTCTGCTGGTGCTGAATATTAAGTCATTCCTGCCATGGTGAATTATGCTTTATGTGTTTAAAATATAAACATAGAGAGATATTTATGACTGAGCAATAATGTTAATATTTACTAATTTAATAGACCAAGATGGTGCACTTGTAATAGGGCTGGCTTAGTTAATTGCTATCATTAACCTGAAGTTTAAAGCTAGCTCAGAAGATGTGGCAACTGGAGTCAGAAAAGCACAGAATACGTTTCCGTGCACTCTGCTTTTCCCTGCATTAGCAAATGTTTTTATGCTCCGACATCGGTTTCGGACCAAGGAAAACAGAACTGGAAAAGGGAAAGCAATTGTCTAGCGTGGACTCCCAGTGGTACCGCGGGGCCGGGAGATGCCTGGCTGCTGCAGGCACAGTGGGCAGGGAGGGCTTGCACCACCTCCTCTCATAGACAGCATGGAATAGGCAATAATGTCAATCTGAAATGTAACTGAGCAATATGAACTTGTGGGACTGTTGGGGTCTCCTGGGAACAGACCTTTCGTGACGTTTCCAACACATCCCACTTCTAGTTGGTCTGGGAGTTGTGAGAGTACGGTCTTTTCGTCTTTCGTGGATTCAAAGTCTGCCTGACCTGTACTGCTAGGAAGGAGCCCACGTGAAGCTGGGTGAGTGGGAGAGGTGCAGAGGAAACATGAGTGGCTCGTGTGGATTTCTGGTGTCTGTTTGAGAAATATCCTTTCAAAAGTAACCAAAGATGAACCCAGATTCTTAAATCTGATCCCCGTCCTGGGCTTCGGGCCATCTGCAGTTGATTTGGGCTCCTGCAAATCTTGGCTAAATGCAATGGTAGCGCAATCCTTCTGGCTGCTTCAGCGAAGTAAATCCCTCAGAAATACAAAGCCTAGTGCTTAGCAAGAGCTCCACAGAGTATTCCTGCTTTACTAGCCTTGCAGCTCATACAGAGAGAGGGAATGGCAACATTTATTTTGCAAAAAAGCAAAGTATTGCCAGTCCATAAGCCCATTTCCTACGTATCTCTATATAGGCATAGAAATGAGGAGTAATTCCATAAAAGACAGTATTTAATCCCTCTGTTTTCATGTCCTGTTGTGGGCTGGATTCCCACGAATGGGAGGTCGGCACAGGTTATGTGGACACTGGACTGTGATGCAGATGGAAGGGACGGTTTTGCCCATGGTGACGTGCAATGATAATGCCAGACATCATTTTCAAAGAGGTGATTTGTGATTATGGCAGGGCTGGTCAGTCTTGAGTTGTCACTTAGGGATCAGTTCTCTACTAATGAAATACTTCTCTGGGTAAATAAGCAGAGGAACATCCCCTTCGTGGGGAAAATGCGACTGCAGAATTCACCAACTAAACTTTTAATAACTTACCCTGATTTTTTTTCTAGGGCTCTCCAAAATCAGGAGGCTGGAAAAGGTCCATCTGCTGAGGGTAGTGCCTCAGACAGACAATCTTTGTGATATCAATGTAACTCCAAATAAAATAAGAATAATTCTGCCATTCTCTTCTTTTAGTTGAAATGGGCTGGAATGATTCGCGCCTGCTCATTCAAGACAGAGTTCTGCAATGTGAGAGTGAAGGCTAAAACCACTAACTAGGTGGAAGGCTGGGGATTTGCACTGGGCTTAAGCAAGTATTATTTGCCCCATCAAAGATACTTCATTTTAGTTAAATTATGTTGATTTGATGCTGTTGGCAAGCAAGGTGGTTTGGGTTTTTTTTCTGATCTGTAGTGCTGTGAGGCCATTGCCAAAGTGAAATCCTTGACATAGAACTAATAAAATGATCAGTAAAAGATTTAGTGACTCTGGCGACTGAACAATAAAATACAGATGACTTTTTTTGTCAGTATGCTGAAAGTTGCCTCCCACCACCTGCTATCTTGGTCCACAGAGGCAACGAAGGCTGTATTCCTCTCATTAACCCTCTCTTGCTCTCTTTTCTTTCCATTTATGTTTTAAATTAAGTAGTGGTCTGGCTTTTGGGCAGCTGAAACGAAGGATTCCCCATGCTGATTAAATAAAAAGTCCTTTCATAGTCATAGGATAAAAGGGAAGGGCTGAGAAGAAATGGGTCACAGCTAGGGATGCACAACTCCTGGAACTCCCACCCCGCAAAGAGACTCACACTGAGCTTCCCAGCTGAGCAGTGTAATGTGTGGAGCTCTGTTTGTCGTTTTGTTTGATGTCCTCTTTGTTTCCTGTTTGTTAAGTGATCTGAAAGTAAAACAACCAGCCGACCAACCAAGGAAAAAAATCCTTTCAGAATTATAAACGGGGCCCAGCTGTGTAAGCTGGACTGCACAGACGCTGACCAAGATTGCCAAAAGGGCCCATGTGTCTCGTGTCCTTCCCTCTGTGGGCGCTCAGCCCTTGCAGAGCGATTGCTCTCTTCTTCCTCTGAATATCTGCCCCCTCTTGAAAGCACCTCTAGCAAGGCACTCAAATTCATTAACTCCTGAGCGCAGTCTCTTTTCACGTCAGTGTCTATCAGAACTAACGCTACCCGGTGATAAGAGAGGGTAAGCGACGGTAGTGGAAGCACAGATGGGAATGTCACATCAGTCATCTGTACAAGTGTAGTATCAGTGGTCAGAGGAAAAGGACTTGCAGGAAAGATTTCCCAAAGCACCTTTCTATATTAGTGCTGGAGGATAAATGACCGGCAAGGACATGACCTCACTGTAGTCACGGTATGACTTGCGATGGGTGTGTTATAGCCATAATAAATTGCACAGAGTATGTCAGTAGTGACCTGTGAATGATGCAACAAAATGAAAAATCCTTGCTCACCTTGCCTGCTGCTACAGGAATACAGGTTGTGCAGGGTGTTGGCTTGAAAGTATTTGCTTTCCTTGGGAGGAGAGAAAAAAGTAGGAAGAGAAACTCAAACAAGAGGAATCTATGCACACTGCTGCAACCAATATAAAAGTTAGACTACATAAAACTAGGTCTCTGCAGACAATAGGTAGGTAAATAACCATCCACCTCAACGCTAAAGTAAAGATGGTAATACCTAATTCCCAATAAAATCAATTATTGTCTGAACCCTGAGTGTATTGACAAAGGCTTCATTCTTTTCAATAGACTCAATAGCACTGGGTGAAGATGGGGGGGAAAAAAAAAAATCTCTGTGCATTCGAACTTTTTTTTTTTTTTTTAAAGAAAGCAGCAGGAAAAAAT
The DNA here is from genome assembly GCA_009819775.1 of Phoenicopterus ruber ruber. NCBI lineage: Eukaryota > Metazoa > Chordata > Aves > Phoenicopteriformes > Phoenicopteridae > Phoenicopterus > Phoenicopterus ruber. The sequence continues at coordinate 20,801,126 of CM020223.1, read as the reverse complement.
TCAGTGAATTGATCTTTCTCAGCACAACTTTATGAAGGGCAGCATGGGTAAGGAAAAAATATGTTTTTCTTTCTGAAAGAAAAAGTCAGCCTCTCACCTATCATTCATAATCTCCTAAGTACTTGATTGCTATGTCTGTAGATAGAGGGTTTGAAACACAAAATCATTTCCAGACTGTTACTGATGTCTTCAGTGACCTCTATAAAGTCACTTCATTTTTTTGCTTCACCTTTGCCATCTGCAGAATATTTTCTGGCAGAAACCACTATGTAAGAGCTATTTTCTGCATTTACTTGCAGAAGCTGTTCCGCGCAGCAGACGGCGTTTTCCCTTCCCGACCCCCTGCTTGGCAGCAGGGGCAGAGCACGCAGGAGGAAGCTCAGGCATGCGCAGCAGCCCCAAAGGTAGGTGCAGGACGCTTCTTGGTGGTGGGACACTCGGTCACCAAGGGCCCAACCGCTGGTGCTGCTCCTAGGCTGGCAGACTCGTAGGGGAAAGCATGGAGAAGCCTGGAGGGACCCTTGAGCCCCCTGGATGCTTTGTATGGAGGGAGCAGGGAAGGAGGCGAGCTTGGAGCAGGCTCTGCAGGCTGTTTGGGGACCAGCCAGCGGGGAAAGGAGAGGGAGCTGAAGGCAGCCATGGCCACGTGAGCAAGATGTCAGCCGGGGCAGTATTGACTTGGGCCAACTCTCCGGTATGTCCAGCTGGGGGAACCTGCCCTCGCTGGGGCGTGCGATGCAGGCACTAACAAAATCGACACCAACGCCTCTGCTCCTAGGGCCAGCTTCCCGCTGCCCCTGTGGGGCCCGGCTTCCCGCGCAGGCCGGGCAGGCAGGGTGCTCTGCTGGGCTCGGGCTGCCGGGGTGGCAGCCTGTGGCCTGGTGAGGCTGGGGCAGGGGCCCCTACACGGATCCCAGCTCCGCCGTCTTTTGGGCACCGGGCACTGTGCGTGTCGCAGCCGCGAGAGCCGGGGTCTGGCTTGCGCTGCGCTCGCGCTGGGACAGCTGTGGGGCCCGCTCTCCCCACGCGTGGGCCAGGCCCGCAGCGAGGCCCCGCCGGCACCACGGCCACCCCGCGGGCTCCCCGCTTCCCGCCGTCCTCGCCGCGCCGGAAGCGTGGCCGCCCTGGTCGCCACGGCAACAGCGCGTCCCGGCGGCGCGGTCGCCTGGTGACGGCGACGGAGCCGCCGCGGCCGTGCGGGTCAGTGGGGCCGCGCGGGGCCGCCGCCGCCAGGGGGCGCTGGGCCCTTCCGGCAGCGGGGCGGCCCCGCGCCCTGGTTCTCCTCAGGGCGGTGGCAGCGGCCTCGCGTCTCGCCCCGGGGGACGCGCTGGTCCCTCAGTGACACGTTCTCGGCTCCAGCCCCTTCTCACGCCCGGGGCCGCAGTCACAGCCGTGCGAAGGCCTGAGCGCGGCAAACCAGCGCTTTCAGGCCTAACCCCGCTTCACTGAAGAAGCCTGAGCGGCGCTGGGGCGGGAGCAGGCCGTGGCGGGCCCTCACGACAGCGAGGGTCTGAGCACCCAGCCGGCCCGGCTGCAGCCAGGCCCAGGAGCTGGGCCTCTGCCTGGCTGCCACTGAGGAGGAGTGGATGCCGCTGATGTAGGGCAAGGGGACTAAGCTGTCCCCACCTCTATCCCAGCAAGGATTCACCAGATCCTCATAGAGAACCTGGCAGAGGATGTGGTCCTGGGTGCAACTGGGGGGCTCTGACTGGGCAGATGTGGGCAGGCGTGCACGCAGGCATGCAGGAAGGCTGGCCAGCTGGGAGACAGCCTTGCAGGCAGCTCCTTCTGGGGTCTTTTCTCCACCCCACCCTCCATGCTGCTGGAGCACGTTAGTTAGGCTAGTGTGCATGGAGCTGCACAGGGGCAGGGAGGCGGCTCAGGCTGTCAAGTGCCTGCAGGATTAGAAGAGTTATACAGGAATATCTCCGCTGTCCTTTTCCCAGGCTCCCATCGCTCATGACTCAGGGGCTTCCTGGCATTTCTACTGTCCCCTGTGCGTGCAGTGACCTAGGAGTAGGACTGAGCATCCATTGATTGCTGGCCCAGCTGAACATGATAACTGGTTAAGATACAGAGACTTGATCGTGTGAGTCAGCCCCTGGATTGCATATTCTCTTTCCCTTAATTCCCATAGGGAACTCGCATAATGGCAGCGGCAGGTTAGCCGTATTTAATTCCTCCAGAAGTGTTCTTTCTGTTTAAAAATACGTAATTAACTGTTTCATTTTGTTCATGCATTCTCACTCTTAGGAGTGTCCATGGGCTTGGGCAAGGTATTTTTTTGGCAGATGCTGTATCTGTCTGCACTCTCGACTTCCACACATCTTTCTCAGAATCCTTCAAAATAGTACAGCTCTAGCATCAGATGTTTGGGTCTTCTTTGCTCTCCTCCCCCACCTCATCTTTTATTTAGAATTCTTAAACTAATTCCAGGAAATCCAGATGAGATGAAAGCTTTCAGCTCTAATATTCTAGATGCAAATCTTATTGAATTCCAAACCTCAAACCAAGCAACACCAAACACTGGGAATAAAACTGAAATGAAGACAATCAATCACTCTCAAGTCAGTTTAGCAGCTCACACAGAGACATCCTCTGTGGTCTCATCACATTCATATTAATGGACAAATTTGCCTCTTATATTATATTCCATACGTTACACTGTGCAATTAGAAGCTAATTGGAAGCAGTAGGCAGCATGCCAATATTTGTAGTGTTCAGAAATCATTCAGAGCTCCAGCATTTGAGGAAAAAACTGTTTATTTCACAGAGGCACTTCCAGCTGTGTCTGCGAACAAAACGTGCTTCTGGAGCCTCCTTCCCCCAGACTTCTAGGTTCTGGGAAGCTGAACTACTTGCAGGTGCAACGCTTAGGGATTACATTTGCAGTTAAATTAAAAGAAATCCTTAAGGGTCACAAATCTAACCACAAAGGTGATTGTTAGGCCTGCCACCTGCCCCAGGCTAATCTCAACAGTAAGAAACTGCAAATGCGTAGTTATCCGAGCCTTGAGGAAAGGCTTAAGGGTGGTACTTGGAAAAGACAGCGTGAAAGCAAGCACGAGCCTGCATACTACTCCAAGCCAAGGCTGCTGCCCTGTATGCGGATATGGGGTGCACGCCCAGTTCACAGGTTGCGTTAAAGTCTTAAAGTTTGACTGGGGCAGCTGAATGTGGCATTTTGAAAAAGTAAGAAGTTCATCCCTTCACAGAAGTGAGCATTCACAAGAGCAGCTGGTGGAGAATGTTTGCCCCGCATTTAAACCCCTGGGAAGCCGTTCCCAGCTAACTATGCCCTCAGTTATGTTCATTACTTAGTGGGTTTTGAGTAGCAAGGATTCCCCATGTAAAGGAAAACCTTATCCTAAAATAGAAATCTGTTCTCTCCAGACATGGCCTGTTTTATATTTTTGGCTGCGATTGTGAGACACAGATACAGTCTACAGAACGGAGCTTGGAGCCCTTTTGTGGGGTTTTGCGGGGTAGAGCATTTGGAAATATGGTCCCCTGTCTGCAAATATCTCCTTGTGCAGTGGCACTTGGTCCAGGAGCAGGTGAAGCTCGTTCAGACATTGGTTATGAACTCTGTATCCTTTTAGCTCCTTTTCAATTTAGTACACTTTTCATGATCTCATCCCCTCGTTCCCTGGATGTATCTGTACATATATCTGCCAAAGGCTTTGTGGCTGTGTGTTCCTGCTTTGATTGATAAGCAACTGTTAATCACCTGTGATGGTCCCTCACTTCTTGTTCCCTGTGTTATTGTTTTCCTTTCTCATGGGAGCCATTGAAGCACTGTATAGAGGAGAATATATTATGGTGTCTTCTGTCTGCAAACTTTCTCCTGAATAGTTTCCCAGGTTAAAATGCATGAAAAATTTTGAATCCGTAGAGATTTTTGTAAAAACAAGCTGTCTGAATATTTGTGACTGGCAATTGTTACCATGTCAGAAATCAGTCTACCAAATTCAGCCTTTTTGTCTGTGAATAATAGATTCTTATCTTCAGCCAGGTTCCAAGTAGGTTCATGGCAATGGAGAAAGAGCTAGAGAAAAATACATATTCTAGCCTGTAAGCCAACCTCCCTCTTTCAAAATCCCAAAACAGGAGAAAGAAAAGCGAGCAAAAGGACGTACTCACTTAGAACTCTTCCAGACATAGTCAAAGACTTGTCCCTTTTTCTTTTTAGCCATTGGATTACGTTCATTGGCTTAATAAACATTGGAGACAATGAAAGTCTAGACTTTTTGTCATAGGGTCAGTAGTTCAAATAGACTGCTTTCTCTCCTGACATCTGACTCTTAATTTCCTCCCTGCTTATGGCCAAGAAAAGCTGCCAAAGTTTATTGGCCAGATTGGCTCATTTAACCAGAAGTGAATATCTCACCCACACACTAAAGCACTGGGGATTTCCTCTAATACAGTAGATGTCAGCTATAGCAAGTCCCTATTAATAATTAACTGAGTTCCTGTTGGGACTGCCTCAACAATTTCCTTTGCTTCTTGTCAAGCACCATCGCTGTGCAGTAGCCTTATTTAGTCTGACTGTGTCGTGGGCAAATGCATCCATCCTGTATGACTTGACAACCCTTTCACCGTTTTCTCTATGGCACGACTTGAAGCCTTTAAAGAAGTGCCCGTAAGCGCAGGTTTGTCATGTTGACTTGAAATAGTGAAGGCTTACCCATTGGGGTGGCATGGCGGGCATGCTGGTTTGTACGTTCTGGCTAATGCAAGGTAGCTTAATGTCTCTGATGACCTTGCTCTGGTAGCACGCTTTCTTTCCGCTGAGAGTGCTACAGCCTTTGTATTTTCTCTAGGGCTCAGGACTTAAGGTGATGGATTGTACCGGGGAGTAAATCAGGGAGCTTAGGCTGCATGGTGTCTCTTCTACCCTTGCTCCTTGAATGCTCAGGCCAGGATAAGTGGTATTTCCGTGCTATGTTGTATACCCAGGGCGCCATGCTCATCTCCCAGCACTGCTTGGTGGCTAAAGGTATTGGCTGTTATGCAAGCGCCTTTGTCACCGACCCCAGCTGGCAGGGGTGCGCTTTCTGGGGATGTTTGTGGTGAAAGACAGCGAGAGCAGATGCCTCTGTTACAGCCTGGAGTCTGGAAGCTGAAGCTCTTTGTGGCTTCCCGCGTAGATTGAGATGAACTTGACACGGTGTATTTAGACCAACTAGACCCCTGCTCCTTGGCTGACTTCTGGCTCTCCAGATTGCTCCAGGATACTGTTTGTGGCTGTTGTCTAAGCCAGTGACCAGGCATGCTTGGGCTGACAGCGCTACTGGCAAGAACCAAGAAATTCCGAGTCTTAGACTTAGCTGGAGGGGTTTTATCAGCATAAACATGGCAAATCCTAACAGAGTCCAGCACTTGTCCCTGTCGGCCCTATTAAAAATAATAATGTGTTAGGCTGGTCGAGTAAGTGGGCTACTCACAGTCAATGACTAAGGAAATGTTAATATGACTCGTTTCTTACGTTTGCTCTTAGTCACAGCTGTACTGAGTCTCAGCTGTTTAAAAGAGACCTAAATCAGTTTTAAAAGGAGCAGAGGAGGAAAGTGTTTCATTCTCAGATCAGTCTTCTGTTTGCCAACCACTATTTTCTTTTGTACAGAGCTATGCCGGAAATAATATTCTGTAAAAAAATAAAAATTAAAAAAAAAAAATTACAGAGGGTCATTATTATCATTTAGTTTATTTGTTATATGTCACTAATGTGAAGCAAGATTTATTTTTTTGTTTGGGTTCCAAAGGACAAATGTCATTTGTTTTGCTTGAAGGCTCAAGCTTTAGTCATCAGTGAAGTTATTTTCCTGGTTCCAGCACTGTCCTTTCCAGGATGTGTGTCCTGCTATTTGAACTATCCCTTGGGTTGAATAGACTTAGCTAAGCTGGAGTTCATGTCCTGACCTGCACCCAAAGTCGCATGAGATTGTGTTTTAAAAAACAAAGCCTCCAGGTTTCGAGCAGCTTTAGTCCGCTTGAAGAGATGAGGAATACATAGGATCTCTGAATCTACATACTTTATTCCTAGACCCGAGTAGGTTTTGCCTTTTCACGCTATTGGGATAGAAAAATTGTACTGTCTCTTTATTTGCTTTTCCTACTACAAAGCCCGTAAGTAGCTGCACATCCGCGACTATTTGAAGTTCTGTGGAACAAGATTCTGCCTGGTCTAAAAATGCTGGACCAGTCAGGGCAGCAGGCTGGGGCTGACAGGGCTCACACAGACCTCCTTTGCTGAGAAAAACTGCTAATTTTTCTGAGGTACCTTTGAGGTACCTTAAGGTAATCTCCCTTCAGGTGAGAGCCAAACTTACCCCCTTTTGCCTATATTGGACGATAAACCTCTCCTTCATATGGTACAAAAGTTGAAGCACATAACAAAACCTGCAGTGTATCCAGGTTTTTTGTCATCTTATGTGTCTTTGTATTGTGTGAGTGATTTTAGAAATCACTTGTTTCAAAACCTAAAACTTTGCTGTGTAGCTGCGTAATGCCAAGGCTTTATCACAGAGTTTGTTTTCCCTGTGTGAACGAGTTGTGTATTTCAATGCGACGTTTGAGTTCAGAGCTCTGCTGTGCTGTTACTGCAATGGCTTTGTAGTTTCAGGCTCAGTTGGAAATTGCTTCTCAACTTTTGTAATCCCTACTCAAGTTTTGTGAGGAAGAGGGTCTTGAGTGGAGATACAGGCTTTGAACGTGGGGTTGTATTCTAGTTCTCCCTCTGACTTCCAAGGTGAACAGAGACCTACATTTTAATAAATTCCTATTTTGATACTCGATCAGCATCACAAATTCTCATATTGAAGTGGGTCAGCAAACATAGAGCAGCATTTTTAAGAAAGAGCACCCGAAGATGATTCCTGAAGTCTGTATCTGTAGGCATGTGCCTCGTGGTCCGGTTTGAAAAAGAACCGAGCACTTGCAACTTGCCATGATCTGAAGAAAGAGGCTATTCCAGAGACAAAATCCTAACGATAGCTGCTGCCTCGTAGAGGAACATACGTGTGGCATGTATAGGTGAGGGTGAAAACTGGCAGGCCCTGCCTGTCCCTCTGTTGGTATTCTGAGGAAAAAACACGTTTTTATATTGTTTGCCTGGATATGTGATAGTTGGTGATGAGGGGGGTGGGTAGGACACAACCCTATCAGATGTGTCAGGGTGCCTGGTTCACTCGTAGGGTCTGTTCTTTTCTCCCGTGTTACAGCTACTGCCACAGGGACATGGTTCTCCATTCACTAGGGCTGTTGAGGCCCTGAAATGGGAGGACTGTGCCATAAATAGGGTTGAACCCTCTTCTTTCCAACAGACTTTCTGACAGACCTTGCACATCTCCCTGTCCAGATCTATAGAGGCAAGCAGGGCAGTGGCTTGTTACTGCTGCTGTGTCTGAGGCTGAGTTATCCCCCATGAAAGGCAGTACAAAAGTTGACTCTCACTTCTAGTGGGAAGGATTACTGGGGGACCAGCATATGCTGCTTCCTTTTCCTGAGTGAGAATCCCCCACTTCAGGCATTAATTATTCAAGGTTGACATTTCTGCACCATTTAGGAAGAATCTGGTGGCCCAAATGGCTCCAGGAATAGCTTCCCGTTGTTATTTTTTAATGTGAACACTTTAGTTTGCTTCATCACCCAGGGATGTTCTTGCTAAAACTATATACATCACCCTGCTGAAAGCAGATGAAGCCTTAAACATCTTAGCCCACTGTTTTTACCTGAATGTCCAGGATTTGACAGACAGCAAACAGTTCTGTCTCTTAAGGTCCTATTATCTCTATCTATGTGTATCTCCAGAGACATAGGTACGGGATTGTGAGATTTTGATACTGGTTTTGTGAACAAACGGCCTGCAAGCTGCCTACTGCACTGCGTTGGTTGCGTGCTTGCTGAAGGTAAGCCTTCCTGCCAGATCTCGGAGAGGCTGCAACTGCTGCAAACTCTCACCACATTACGGAGCTACCAACAGCAGCCTTATTTGTTCCCGTGAGCATTTCCTTGAGGTCGTTGCAACAATACTCCTGTCAATCAAATAAGTAAACCTCTGCAGTGGCATCACTTGTCTGTCTTGTTTAATTTTTGAAACAGGGCTGGGAGGAAGGCTGCCAGTGTAAGAAGAAAATAATCAAGCTGCTGCTTGTTACATCCTCACTATCCCAGAACGACTACATGCACAAAGCAACCCCTTTCCAGTATGTTTGGTTTTTACAGTGGGCTGCGGTCTGAGAGCAATTAGCTGCACTCTTTCCTCTGGATAGTTGTTCTACTTATGCATTATTATTAAATGTTTTTATCATGTTGATGGCCCAATTGGAGCCCAGCCTGAGACATATGAACAAATATATAGTAAAGAGGACGGTTGCTCCATATGCAGTCTCAATATGATGTAGAAAACAGCAGGTGGCTGTGATGAGCTGAGCACAAGGTGAGAGAGCGCTGTGATTAGTGTAAAAAGCGTTAGTCATAGCACAGCAGCTCCCAAGCCATTTTGTGCCATTTGTAAGAAGAGAGACTATGAGAAGTTCTAATTTTACTTTAAGTGAAAGTCTGTTAGCTTCTCGCACAACAACCTGTGCATTGGTGGACTCACAGGCAGATTTATATTGACTGAAATAACATGAAGACATTTCCTGCTTTCATCCCACCCTTGAAAGCCAAAAATTGGGCAGAAACATAAACTAATAGATGAAGTATTTGAGGATGTTATAATAAAGTCATAAGTTGCTTTCAAATGCATCAGCTTCCAGTCCTGTGTCCTCCCTGGCCCTCCCACCCCAGGGAAAAGAGTTTCCCCTGTGGATGCTGTTTCCCATTAGGCTCGTAGGGGTGTACTGGTACTGCCAGGTGGCTCAGCAGGGCAGAAAACCATAGGAGAACATGGGAGATAAAAGACGTGGCTCCACAGGTCATTGGAGATCCTATGGCGAAGGTGTTTCTCCCTCTCACCCTCTCTCCCATCTCCACCTGCCCCACTCCAGCCGTGTCTCCCCACTGCTTAGCCTCGGGCTCCTTTGGTGCTCGCTGGACCCGTGCAGGAACTGATTTAACTAACTGAGCAAAAACCTGCCCTGGTTTTAGGCTGAGAGAAGTTCAGTTGGCTGCTGAGGCTGGTGCCTGGCAGATCTCAGGAAGAGGCTGGACCATGTAGCTGAGAGCAGGAACAGGAGAAGGAGAAACGTGGAGAAGAGGGAGGGTCTTCTGTCTCAGCTGTGACCAAATGCTCTGCTGCCAGTGAAACTGCAACACAGTCTGAGCAGGAAGGGTGATCCAGGACAGAGCCTTGGATCCTGGAGGGCTTGGTGATGATGGAATGCTAGACATCCAAATCCTACACTTCACAAAGATAACAAATGCTACATGCTATCACAAATCAACCTCAAACGTCTAGGATCGGTTATTTCTCTATAGATGAATTAAAAGTGGAAGGTAGTCTCCTCAAGATGTTTTTAGGATTTGCTTATGAGCTATCAAGTGTTGCTTGGTTACAGTTCCACACATCTGTAGAACAGAAGTTGTATTTACATTTTAGAAGAGAGGAAAACATTTCCCTGTGTAATATTTGATGTATTAGAATGTACACAATACTCATTTGTTTGGCTTTCCCAGGCAAATAATTGGGCTGGCTGATTTTATCAGCCCACAACTACAGGCCTGGATGAGTTGCATTTAGATTATGCATATTGATTTATTTTATGTTACATGAATTCAGAAGTGTTGGAAAATTTTTATTAATTCAGGAAAGTGCCCACCCTGCCCCCAGGTTAATGTGTGCCTGAAAAGTTCTGCATAGGGTCTCTTGGTTTGTGTGAAGCTGTGAAATGTGGAGCTTTGCTAAAATTATAAGCAAACAAAAGTCACACATCTAATTAATGTTTTTAAGTATCATGACTAGGGTTATATTTCTGATGTGGCTTGCTTGAACTGTCTCTGATGGGATGAAATTTGCTCACCGATGTGCTTTCCCTTCCAATGATGTGAGACATGAGCCTTTATCTAAGCAGCAGTCTTGGTGGCGTCAGTGGGAATTTTGCCTGGTTTAGAGGATCTTTGTGGAAGCTCTTCAACCCATTTTTCAATGCTATGACTTACCAGGACTGTGTTAGCGTGCTGATATACCTTCTTGTCCACACACTGACTGCTGGCTTTCAGAGCCACAACTTTCTGAAATGTGTTTCTCCAAGTCTTCAGTATCTGTCTGTAGACAAAAATGAACAGACGGGGGGAGGGAAAAATAAAAAGAAAAAAAAAAAAAGAGAGAAAGAAAAACTTAACCGTTGTGAGTTTGGTTTTTTTTTTCCTCTTCCTTTCCAAATGTGGTATAATTGGTGGTTCTGGTTTATCCTGCCTGCAGGACCTAATGGCTGAAAACCTAGAGTAGGAAGAGACCTGGAGAGGTTTGTGAGGCCACTGTTTTCCCTTACTGGTAAAAGAATGAATTTAACCTTACAGGAACCCAGCAGTGCTTTTGGCACTGTCTTCCCTGAGGACTTTCAGTTCCCAAATAAATCAGTGCACATAACAGCAAAAGAGCAAAGTGAAACTTAATCTTTACCTGCTTGTTCAAACAGCCTGAGGCACTGCTGATTAGTTTCAGTCACGTCCACCAAGGCTAAGAGCAGATAACGCGTGTTTATTTGATAGCTGAACCACATTTTACTCTCATTAGTTGAGAATGATTTATGAGGTCTGAGAAGACTTTTCCAACTCTTTAAACTTTAGAGTAGCTAAACCCATGCCTGAAATACACATGAACCCTGGACTCATCTTAGAAAGTCTTCCTTGTTCCACGCCCTGTGTTTCTTCTTGCTGCAGTTGCATTCGTTATTTTCACCATCTTTCCCAGCGGGGAAAGTGGTGACTGTCTCAGCAGGGAGAAGCCATAGGAAAGCATTCAGGGGCCATGGATGACAGAGTGCTCCACGCTGCGGAGCCACTGGTGTGCCCAGCGCAGGACTGGACAGCACAGCAGGAGGGTACTGGGTGGGTAGGAACATACTGCTGGGGAATAGCCCCCACCCCCCGACTTTGCAGCCCAGGATTCCTTTCTAGATCCTGCTTTCTGGAAAGTGCCAAGGAAGGAGAGCCGCAATGGATCAGGGAGCTCAACACTCCTTCCCGCCCACTGAGGTGCCCACCGTCCTGGTGCCCCGTGAGCCTTGCCTTTCTCCGTGCGCGGCAGGCAGCCTTCGGCGGGCAGGGCGGGCACAGTCGCGCCTCGGAAGCACATTGCGGGGGCGTCTGCTGGGTCAGCTCTTAGCGTTCAGGAAGGGTCTTGAATAAAAGGCTTTCTGAGCTAGCACCCATTTCTGGAGCGTGCCTTCAGCTGTATGTTCTTTTCTAGAAACCAGCGTGTACTTCTGCTGTGGTCTCTTAAGATTCATATTCCTAGTTTTTTTCTTCAACAAGAATAAACTGCAGAATAGGAAACGAAAAAAAAGTCAAAAGGTATGGGTATGTTTTACCAATCCATAGAATCATTTTAAATAGGTACAGAATATCAAGGCTCTTTATGAAATTTTTAATTATTAACTGTCCTATATTTCCAGACTTGAAAATTGAATATGGATTCTGATTTCTGGAAGCATTGTGAGATTGCAAGTTACTAAAGCTATGAAGCAGTTTGCAGTGTTTAATAAATACGTGTAATTACTCCAGGAAAATGAGATTACTGTTATAAAAAGAACTTGAAAAGCTATTAGTATCACCATAGGTCCCAGTTTACATTCTACAATAAGCCACAATTCGGATAGCATTCCATCTATAATGCTGGCATGTCAATAAGGAGAAAACATAACAAGGCTTATAATAGTATTTTCCTTTAGTACAGAGGTTTTCAGAAGGCAGCAATAACTTGAATCTGCTGTTACCTGAACTTAAAACCCATCTTTATTGAAAAAAACCTGTTGAAGAATTGCTCTTTTCTGGAGGTTAACAGAATATAAAGGTGTAGGCAAACTTTATAATGTTTGTCTTTTGCTAAAACATATCAAGTATTTGGTTCCCTCCCCGATACAGCGATAGACTGAGGACATTCCTTTCACAGAGGTGGCAAATGGAGGAAGTTAAAATGAGACCGAACATTGCTCAAGGCTATACAAGAAGAAAAGGAGACTCAGGGGAGACCTTATCGCTGTCTACGACTACCTGAAAGGAGGTTGTAGAGAGATGGGTGTTGGTCTCTTCTCCCAAGTAACAAGCAATAGGACAAGAGGAAATGGCCTCAAGCTGCACCAGGGGAGGTTTAGATTGGATATTAGGAAACATTTCTTCCCTGAAAGGGTTGTCAGGCACTGGAACAGGCTGCCCAGGGCAGTGGTGGAGGCACCATCCCTGGAGGTATTTAAAAGATGTGTAGATGCGGAGCTTGGGGACATGGTTTAGTGGTGGAATTGGCAGTGTTAGGTTAACAGTTGGACTCGATCATCTTAAAGGTCTCTTCCAACCTAAACAATGATTCTATAAGAAGGTAACAAAATTAACTGGGATGGGGGAAGTCAGTGTTAACATAAATGGTGTTGGACAGAAAGTTAAGAAGATGTTACTATACGTTTTTATGTTGGAAAAACAGACTGATAAAATTAGGAACTTTAGCGACAAGCTATGAAAAGCAAACATTCAATTAGGGAAGAAATCATCAAGTTGCAGCAGTAAAATTGGGGAAATGAAAGACAAATAATTTCATAACGATGTTCAGTTGTGTTAGGCTTTCCAGAAAAAATGTCTGTCTTGGAGGTTGTTGAATGGTTGGAGAGCTGTTTTCCACTGAACATATATGCCTTTCCTACCCACTGAGCATATATGCCTTTTCTACCCACTGATTTCTCAGAATCCAGAATGCTGGATAGTTATACAGGTCCTAGGGCCAATAAGAAAAATCACATGCCCGAACTGAAGTAAGTACTGGTCGTGTCTCTTGAAATTGTGGAGAATCTGAATGTGCAAGAAGTGTATTTGGCACTGTTCTGTGTAAAAGGAGGTATGGGTTTCCTGGGTTTGTTTTCAATGTGTAAGCAGATCATCAGCCACAGCTCAGAGGAGCATCGTTACTCTCACCTGCTAATGAGCACCATGCACTGTTTTCCCGCTTGCTCTCCACACGGCTGTGCGTCCCCTTAGTTACCGGAGGCTGATCCAGGATGGTTGCGGTGCAGGTCCAGGCTGGAGCTGCACAGTCCTGTGGTGGTGCCTGCAGCTTCCCATGCGGAGCTTCGCAGCTCCCAGAGGCCAGCGGCGACCCTAACCCGCCTCAGAAACCCACGGCCACGCACATCGAGTGGGACCTGCCGCAGCTGAGTGCTCCTGCTCAGGCTGGAGCTGGGGTGCTCCGGAGTGTGTGATCGTGTTGACCTCTAGTGGCTGGAGCGAAGAGAGGGCCAGACCTTTCGGGGGTGAAGCAAGAGTGGCTCTGCTGAAGCCCACGTGCCCAGCTAACCAGCCGATGGCAAGCACAGCGGCTCTCTCAATAGATTGCTCATTACTTTCTGTAGGATAATACCTGGATGTAAGTGAACATTTTGCATTTAATCTATTTCTGGTTTATGGGGGCTTTTTCCCAGAAAGTGTTTGTTTTCCATAGGAAATGTTGCAGCTGTCTGCTCTAGGGCAGCATACTATAAAGGCTGTAATTCACATCTTCATATTCTCCTTGCCCTCCATGAGCTTGCTTTCATGATAGCCCACAATACGCTTTGGTCATTTTGCATCCGTGATGAACAGTCTTCTACCTTCAGGAGCATCCTGAGCAAGGCTGCTCAGGAAGCCATCTTCACAGAGGAGAATGGGAGCAGGACGTGTCTGAGCTAAGCTCTCACCAGCCATTGCATTAGAAACAGGAATTTGATGATTTGGGTTGCATACTTTAGATGTGCACTGCTCTTCTGGTCAAGGCATTGGAATTTTTATTGGGATAGGAAAGATTTCTGACCATCTCAAATGCTTCTGTGAAACAGCTCTTTATGGAGCATTTTCCCTTTTCATGAGAAGCAGGTAGTGCTTATGGTGTTGCTGATAGTACAGGCGAACCGAAAGGATTGTTTGTGATCCTGCATGGAAGTGACAGCTCTTCTAAACAGTGATGGCCGCAAGGCAGCCCTCGTCATGGCGTTGCTAGGCTGAAGCTGGAGGTTGGCCCTGTCCTTATGCCGTACAACCACACGTTCAGCCTCACTAGAGTCTGTGAAGACTGTCAGAGGGTGGCAACATTTATCCTAACTTCATCTCATAACTTAGCTGTAATTGAATCCAGTCCTGAAAGCCTTGGTTTGGAAACTGTGAAAAATGGGCTGTCTCTCTCACATCTCTAAACAAAAGTGGGCATAAATAATTGATAATAGATCAAATTTGCTGAAATATATAAAGGATGTCATCTGTCTTCTTGCCAGTTACTATGTTGAATAGCCAAAAGGTTTTAGTGGAGACAGATGACAACATTTAACATCAGTCGCTTTGTGCACATTGTTCTTATCTTTGCCTGTAATTTGAAAATTGTGCTGGGGGCTAAAGGAGATTAGCAATAGGAAAATGAATACCAGGGAAACCAATACGGCTCTCTGAAATGGAAAAAAAATGGAGTAATGTGTCTAGCACATGTCACAATAGCCCTGAGGAAGCTCCACAGCTTGGCCTCCAGCTGGGAGCCTGCCAGTGCTTGTGCGGGGTCTAGCAGGGACTTCAAGGCTGCTGTGCTCTGGTGCGCGCCTCGGCCGCGTCTAAGCTCCTCTTGCAGAGAAACTGCAGTGCTCTCTTGAAGAGAAGGTAGCTTCTCACTGGCCTCCAGATGCTTAAGGCTACAGAATAGCTGAACTAGAGGTGATGTGCCTGATAACTTGTATTTTTTCAGTTATATCGCTTGGCTTATATAAAAGATTACCTCTTCTCACACACCTGTTGTCTTCAGAAGAAAAGAGTGAGGTGTGGAAGATGATGGCTGTATCTTAGACATGGGTATGAGTGTGACGCCAGCTAATGTCAATGAAGCGATGAGGCAATTTGCTCTCTTCTTGTCAGCCTTTTCCTGTAATTAGAAGCTGTTTTGTAACTTGCTTTCCATGTTTAGTTTAGGTATTCATGATCTTTAGATGATAGGAATCAGACGTTGAGCACAAGCATTACTTGGTTATATTGGGTCTCATTTGCAAATTAATAACATACATTTAGCTCTTCTGATCTTAATCTCACTTAACATCTTTTAGTAAAGAGCTGCTAGTTTGGGGCTTTTGGTTACGGTGGTTAGCATCACAGCAGCGCCTTCTGCTTTCACCTTATGATTTAATACATCAGCTCAGTGGGTGAAATCCCGTCTCTTTTGAAAATAATGGTAAGATTCCCTTTCGCATTAGCTGGTTGGATTTCAGCCCTGGGCTTTAACAGCCACTGTAACACATTTTATGATACATTTAACCTTCCATGCTTCTCCCGTTAGACCTCTGAATCGGAAGAGTCGAGTGTGTCCGGTAATTGATAAGGCAGATTGCTAAAAGTGCTTGAAAGCCTCTGAATTTAAAAACAGATAGAAGAGGGTGACTGCAAATTCATCCAGACAAAAAGCACGGCTTAGGGATGGGGCTAGTTTTGTTTAAACGAGAGGCCTGTAACTTGTGTTTTTCCATCATCAATGGTATAATGGTCTTGTTGCCTTCTGCTGTAAACAGTTTTGCTCTAATAAATGTCAGAGTTTGTGTTTACATTTAAGAGGAAAAAAAGTGTGATTTTTATTGCTAAACCTTTCTGTGGTCTGGCTTTGGCAGGCTGCCTTCCTAGCATGCAAAGTGGGTTGAAACCAGAAACCTTGAACAATGTAACGCAGTTATTGACTTTTGCTTTCAGTGCTCTTATTGCTTCTTTTAAAGGTGTGCAGTCAAATGAAAACAATAACGTTAATTCAAAGCCACAGCTGCTATTTTCAAGAGGAAGCTAAAAGATAGTTGTAGAGAAACCTGTGTTTTCTGCTTATTATTAACAAAGTCACGGCTCTGGAAAGCTTTGTGAAACTTGTGCCGAATTTAATCTTGCTTCTGAGGCTGTCTTACTAGAATATGTAAATATGTAAATCTAAGAAACTGAAAAAGAGGAGGAGGGAATGGATCGAGGCAAAGTAATTTGCATTTATTGTTGGAGTTATATTGTTTGAGATGCTCTGATCAGAGAAACAAGGTACAGAAATGTCAAGTCATTTGTAAATCAGAGGTGTACAAGTACTGCTACTACCTCTTATCTCTCCGCTGCCGTGTTCCATGACTAGCAATGCGAAGCACAGATTTAACTAGGAGGAAGCTATATTCATCCCTTTGTAAACAGTGCTGTGATTATCAGCCCCCTGTGCAATATTATTATGTATTTGAAACTTTCTTTATGAATACTTTTTATGCTGGAAATAATTATTT
Organism: Phoenicopterus ruber ruber; assembly: GCA_009819775.1. NCBI lineage: Eukaryota > Metazoa > Chordata > Aves > Phoenicopteriformes > Phoenicopteridae > Phoenicopterus > Phoenicopterus ruber. The sequence goes on along the minus strand of CM020223.1, from coordinate 20,784,729 downwards.
CCTAAATGAGATCCAAATCGTTTTTGGTCTTTTTAGCTGTGGGATGTTTTATGGGTGAACTGCAATCTCCTGATGCTATGGAAATAATCACTGCGTAAGGCTGAGCTCTGCTCCTTTGTAATGTCGCCAGTTAGGGTATGCAAATGGCTTAAACTATTATGCAAAAGTCTGTATTCTCTTTACTCTTCATTTTGAATTAACAATCTTAGCACCCTAATCAGTGGCCGTTACTGCGTTTTGTGCGTTAACAGTCCTTTGTGCATTATTACCTTCAGGTAGAGCTGAACTTCCCTAGTCTGTAAAAATTGGTCATATTTATTCAGAGCATCACAAACCATCTACTACTCCTGAACCTCACTGAACATATCTCTATTGGCCTCAGCTTGATTTAGTTTTTCTTCCTTTTTTAAAAAATGATTATTCTATAGCCTTTTTCTATCCTGGGCTGCTAAATAATGGTCTAATAAGGAAAAAGTTGTGCCAAATGATTACTTGATTTGTCAAAAAAAAAAATATTCTGCTGATTCCTTGCCTGGCCTGTTATGTTAGATTACACTGAAGCATTCGTTTCTGCTCTTCATTCTCATTTCTTAGTTTTGTGGGCAAAGGCTGGAAGAAGTCGTATCTCTGAGCGTGGTGCAATACGCATCCAAAGCAATATTCCCACCCACTTAAGTGGAAACAGCCTGATGCTTAAACGTCTGCTTGACTGAGGTGGGAACACTGAGGTTGACTTCTTTTCCTTGGAGGGGAAATATTTGGGGGAGAATCCAAAACCAAGTGAATTAAATAGCAGATCTCCCATGGAGAGGCTGTTGGTGTTTAAAGATGGAATTCTGTTGACAGTAACAAAAGATCCTATTTTTTGTTGGGTTTTTTTGAACAAAGAAGTTTCAAATTTACTTGGTTCTTTTGCCAGGTAAAGTTCAATTGCAGTGAGACATTTTGTTAATGCAGATGTTGTTGCGTGTGTTTTGTATATCCATGTCCTTGAAATGGGGTTGTTATAGCAACAGGCTTAACTATTAAACAGGTTTTAGTCTTATATCAGCTTCACAGCATATAATGTAATTAGGTTTTTGCAACATCTTTAAATATCATGCTAGCTAGTAAAGGATGTGAGTATCACTTACCTCCCTCAGTAAATTAGCTATAGGGTATTATTGTGTCCTCAAAGGCATTATCTCTAAAATGTGTGCCTTATTAGTCTGCCTAATTTCTTTCTGCCTGAGAGAGAACGTGGGGAAAAAAAAAAATTAATCTACATATACAGTGTTAAAATGTGCAAAAATGGTTAGATTTCAAAGGGCTCGCAACACTGGTAATTCCAAAAACCAGATTCCAACTGTCGCCTTTTAGCATTTGAAAGTCTTAGCCAAACTCTGCATCTGCACTTCATAATTCACCGCTCAGTGCTACCTATCATTGCGATCGCATTGCTCCGAGCCTGTTCTGCAGCCTCTGTTCCCAGTGCAGGATAGTTAGACACACAGTCTGGTGAAATGAGTACTTTTGAGATGTCATTTTGGATCTTCTTTTCCCTTAAAATTCTTTTGAAATTAAACTCTCCTCTGCTGTGTGAGTTTTCAGCTCAAAATTAACCTATTAACAGAATTACCTGTGTTAAGATCTGGTGGTGGGAGTGATCTCTAAAATCTGTTTTCCCTCTCAACCACTAATATGCAGGAAGAGGAAGGTGGGAGAGTGAGGGGAGATACCTTCAATTTCTCTTTGCATCAACAGATGTTCCCCAGACAGGAATAACGCAGCTGTGGAAAACTGTTTACCAGAGGTACCTCGGTGCCCGCGGTGATGCCGAGCCCCCCTGGCTGCCCCTGTGCGGCAGCTCGGATGGGGCTGGGTGCAGCGATGGTGTTGGGGCACAGGTACCCTCATGAAAGGGCAAATCCTTTGGTTTTGGCTCTGGTTACAGCTCCAGGGAGCACAGCCTGAAGAAGGCTTTCCCGGGCACTGCATCCCATGCTCCCGAGTCGATCCCACACACGGGTGATGGGGTGCCGGGCCACAGGGATGGGGAGCATCGTGGTGAAATGCAATGTTCAGCCATCAGGAAATGGGCAGTACGAGGTGGTAAAGTCATTTCTGCGGGCGGCAGCTCCTTCGGTACTGCAGCTTCTTGGAGCTGTGGAGACCTCTTTCCATGTGACGTCCACCTTTCTGAGCCCTGGGCTTTCTTCTGGGTTGTGGGGTTTGGGGTTTTTTTGGTGTGTTTTTTTTCTTCTTCTTCCTTTAAGATCTCTGAAAAGGAAAATGCTGTTTAATGTGAAATAATTACTTGCAGGAGGAACTGAGCTTGTACTGCAGTTTGTACAACAGCCTAACATGTTGTGAAGCCTTTTGAGACAGCTTTACTGTTATTCTTTCTTTGTTAGTGAAGCATTTAACTTCCCTAGCTGCATGTTATTGTAGCGTCTTGACACCAAGTCTTGTGACTAAGGATTTGTCTCTTGGAGCTTGGATCCAAAGTCTGACAAATGCAATGAGAGAAGCCTTTTGCAGTCCGGGGAGGGGGGTGGGGGGGTGGGCAGGATGGGGGGGCAGAGTTTGGGGGTACCATTTTTTAAATTAAGAAGCCTGAGGTCTAATCATTGCAATTACTATTTGCATGATCAGATCAACAAGCTTAGAAAAAGCAATTCTGCATTACAGTCAGATAACTACCAGTGCAAAAAGAACAGCAAGAGTTTTAGCCATGTGTGCATTTTAGCATCTTATTTGCCTATGGCACTGTGGTAATGGAGCATATACAAATGATCTGAAATTAAATTTGCATATTGCACAAACAAAATGTTTTTTTTTTCTGGAATATACAGTCCAGAACTTCACCAGATATTGGTAGTCTTGTTATTAGATAGTATTGATCTGCAAGAAAAATAAATGCTATTGATGAATTTTAATTAATTCTTTTTAGTAAGTGAACTTTTCTTCAGTAAACTTCCTGTGTTAAAAGGTAGTAATAGGGGATCTATTAACGTAACGCCTGCAGGACTCTATGTTTGTCTTGTGGCACAGTGCCTGCAATATATTTCAGTAATTCAGGTTCCAAAATTAGCAATTTTACATGATTTGGATTGCTGTAACTCATTTTTTGCCATGTGCACCACCCAAATCTGTCTAGGGTTAAGTTACTAAACCTGCAGTCCAGCTTTTAATGGTAAGAGGACAATCAGTCTTCTGAGACAATGTGTTTGGTTTGAGGGAAAAATGCATCTAGGATGAAAGAAATAGCTTTTTTTTTTTTTGTCTTTCCATTTTACTTGTGTTAAAAATAGATGGGAAATCTCAGCCATGCCTTTAATGACTGTCTGCAAATTGATACCATAAGTTTGTAAATAGTGTTCTGTCAGTTTGAAAAGCAGCCATTGCCAGAAGTCATATGATACGCTTGCACAATATGACCTTTTACTTTTAAAAAAGTAGTTTTCAACTCAGCCTTCGGACTCTGAAACTTCTGGTTTCAGAAATTTGTTTGATTTGTTTTGCAAATCTCTCTGCTGCTCTCTTGGCCCATTACCTCCCTATAGCCCATTCTACAGAAGGGTGCAGTAGCTGGATATTTCTTTTTCTACTCGTTAATTGGCCTGTAGAAATCAGGCTGGTGCCCTCCCTGCCAGCCACCCCAAGCACGCCTGCCTGCCGGGGTCAGTTGTCCTGTGTCACCTTCACCCTGGGCCGGTGGTGTGCTGCACATCTTCGCTGGACCAGCTTGGAAATCATGCATTGTAAGGGCAGCTCACGTTTTTTGGAGGGCATCCTGTTCTGAGGCTGTCCTGAGAAGCAGCACGGCCGTTAGCACTCAGAGTAGCACTTGCCGTACCCATCCGGAGATGTAGGAGCCCACCAACTGGAGCGTCTCCCTTGCCCTGCTTCCTTAAGGCACTGCGTATGAATCCTGCCCATCTCCCATATCCCCTGAAGCAGCAAAGAAACATCTACCACTGGTTGTGACAGGTGATTCAGCAGGAGCTCGGGTGACTCATTTAGCTACCGAGGAGATTAAAATCAATTCCTGCTTTGGAGAACGACAAACTGCCCTTTCTTGTCACCCATTAATCTACAGCAAGTGCTGGGCTGGAAAAAAACAGCCCATAATTGTTAACGTGGCCACGAGAGGGAGCTCGTAAATCCCATAAATGCGACAAGGATGTATGGAAATGGACCAATATAGATATTTTAAATTCAATTATTAGAAAACAGCTGATTGTTTCTTAATTCAAATCAACTTCTTTTGCACTTTCTTAAGTTTGGGGGGGGGGGGTCCTGACATTTTCTGAAGGTGTTAGTAGATTTAATGGACAAGTTGAGGCAAACATACTCAGGCTTCATTTGTGATTATTCCATTTATTGTATTTTGGTTAAAATTTAACGAAATTCTGCTCTTAGACAAAAAAAATATAAACTTCTGGAAAATACTGAAACCTCAACCATAGCCAATAATTGAGCATTGACTCAGTTAGCATATGCGTGTAACCTTCCTTTCCCTCGATTTGGACCATATGTATCTCTATATGGGGGGGTGTATACAATGCTACTTCCATTCCTTTTTAAACTCTCATGGAGCTCCAGAGGAAGGACGAAACTCAAAGGGGCCCCAGTCTTTATTTGTCTTTAGTAACGTGTTGCAAAACAACTATCTGGAGAGCACATGAGAAGGCGGCTCTTGCCAACGAGACCAGCCACTGATTGGTGGCCAATAGCGACTTTTCCCCAAGCTGGCCGGTCCTTCTGAGCTGCCCACGGGGAGACGATAGACTGTCCTCAGGCCGACACGACATCGGAAGCAGGACACAGCAGCAGTGCAGCATGCGTCCCACGTTTCATCACTTGAAGGACCTCTAGGCTAACGTATTTTCCGTAAATTATAGCCAAAAATTTAATCACACCTTAAGAAATTGAAAAAAAAAAAAACCCAGTCACAAAACTTTCTGAATAGCAGAGAGAGACTGTGCAGCTGGTATACTGAAGGGAACAATTTCTGGTAATTAATCAGCAGTTTAAAACTTGGGGGGGGGGAGGGGTGTGTGTAGGTTTTTTCTGGGGATTTTTTTCCTTCCTCTTTTTTATCTGCTGGTGGTGCAGGTTAGCTGAAAGGTTTTTCAACACCGTATACATTTCTTGACGGATCTTGGAAAGGAAAAATGTTGTTGAAGCAAAAGAGTGCAGTAGTCCTCAACTTTTCACGTATGCATGAAACTCCAGAGCAATTTCAAAGGCTTTCTTTTTTCAACTTAGGTCTCTAAAAGGCCTAATCAGCTTCACCCTGAGATTATTCTCATCTATGTGTCTGATCTGTTTCCCTCCCTGGCATTCCTTGTTTGCAGTGCAGCTGACGAGCTGGCTGGCTTATGTGTGATTCCCAGCATGATGATGTTACTCATCTGTAAAGAAGGAACCATCATGGGTGCTATATGTCCGTCTATTGAACAATCAGGAAGATGCCTTAAAAGCCTTTATTTCCTCTGGCTGCAGCCTCCGCAGAAGTCAGTAGACTCATTAAATAACCATTTGAACAATACACACTTAGGGGTGTGTTTCCCCATCTCCTGCCAAGCCAAAAAGATTCTCAGTGTGGTTTAGTTTGATGTGGCTGAATGTTCCGAAATGGGGGTAGGGGGAAGGCAGGGTTCACACCCGCTGGCAGCAAAGAGAGCGTGGATATTCTGAGAGCTGAGCAAAGCTTGAAGAAGCTGCAGCTAAAGAGGGTGGAGTTCAGCCAGTCCTCACACATCTCAATGCCTAGACCACTTCATGTGCCCTGTTCTGGCAACAGGCAGAAACTTGGGCTGGTCTTACAGCACACTGCCTCTGACGCACGGTTGCGCTCACTAGATGTGTGGCATCCCAGTGTCCAGGGACCTGAGTAGCCCTTCCTTTTCCATACCTCATGTTGCCGTAGTGAAGCAGGGATACAGCTTGTTGCAGCAGGTTCCTCTGACCCCCAACCTCTTTGGTCCTTCTCCTGTGCCTTCCAGTGACTGGCTGTTTCGCGGCATCCCTGAATTCATCCCCTCCACTAAGCGGTTTCCCATACAGTTTCCCCAGCCAGATCTGAGGTCTGTACAGGAGGACATGCTGGATTTGTCTTCTGCTGTGTAATCTGTAACTCCCGTTTGCACGAACAGCCCAGTGAGACTGGATGACACAGTGTAGACCGTGCAGGTTTTTGTCATTTCTTTGTCATTCACGATTGACTTCTGCTGATTAATGCATGAGAAATTACACGAACTTTTTGCTAAGCAAAATGTGCCATATTGATGGAATTTTCAATCTTGTTCAAATGTCAGGCAATCTGCGTGCAGAAATTAGCGTTCTCATCTCTTGACTCCTCGACCTTAATAAGCAACATAAATATCGAACCAACCTTTTAAAACTGAGATTACTCATTTAAATCCAATAGGAAAAGATGGTGACGGTAAGGAGACAAACGTCAAGGAATTTTGGGGGCTGAGTTATATTTGTCAGACATCAGACTCTTAAATCTGGTCATTTCCTGTTGATTACAGGTTTGGAGCTGTTTGTGGAGATCAGTTGTGCTGGCCTAGATGTTACAGGTTGATGCGAGCTTTTGTATTTCCTTGCAAAATGTGCCATTAGGATGGAACATCTCGTGCTCCTCTGTTTCTGGTTGCTAAGTAGCCATTCTTTACAGTTGTACCTTGAGGCAGAAATTTAATAACTTGGTGATGTTTACTCTCTTTCCTACAGAGCCACAAGATTTCTAGTAATAGGAAGGAATATATATCTTTAAGGTCAAACTTAATCAGTCTAGGTTGGATAGAGGCGTATTATTGGACTGGTTTCCCAGCTGGTCTAGAGTGATATGCATGCATGGAAATTAGCTGATGTTGGCCAGTTAAGATGTTGGTCTAATATCCGTTTCACCCTTTGGGAAGTGCACTTTTGCAGGCAAATACTGTATTGGAAGGGAAGGGAATGACAGAGAGAGAAAAACATGTGATTGCAAATTCTAAATCACTGTCTTTCCTGGACTAATAGCTTATATCTCTGAAGATAACTTGCCTTGAAGCTTAAGACGTGGGCAAATATCACTGCTGTTACGTAGTGACAGTGCAAAAAAGCCCCCTCGTCTTTCTGAAAGACATACCTTTCTTATTGCAATAAATGTAAGGGATCTGTGGAAAGCCTAAAAGCCAGCTACAATTTATGTTCTGTTTCCTCATATTAAGAGCTCTAACTCTGTTGACCGCAGCTGTGGTGTTGTGGAATTTAACACTCTTACATTGATAGGGATTTGGCACGTCAGGGTGGAAGTTATCTGCTGGTTTGATTTCTCAGTTACTTAGGAAGATATGGAGAACATCTGTGTTCTCCAGTATAGGGTTTCTATTTGTTGGATGAAATCTTTGCCCTGCTTAGTAAGTTAAGATGTCGACTTTGACACCTTTCCTATCTAGAGGATTTTTAAAAGTTTGCCTCTCCCCTGGATCTTCATGCCTTACCCTTTTGTGTTTCTAGTGAGCTTAACCAAGAATCCCACTTACAAAACTGTGTGTGAAATATGCATATATTCACACCTGGAGCCGGCCAAGGACATTCTAGTTTCAGCCCGCCTTTCCTTATATTCTCATGTATCAAAAAGGTGCCGTCTATTTCTCCCCTATACATTTACAGTAAGTTATCACTAGTTTTCCAAATTAAATTAGAGGGAGTCTGCATTTTTTGTTTGCCTCCAAATCTGTGTGACAAAATAGCTCCCTAAAGGAAACAAGAGGGTTTTTGTTTTGTTTCTCAAGATGAAACAAGGGAACAAAGGGCCATCTTGCAATGCAGGGATCTGCAATGGAAGAACCACGCATTGCCAGAAGGAGGAAAACACAGTGCTCCAAACAGAAGGAGACAATTGTGCTTAATGAGCTGTGCATTTAAACATGAGCGTCTTCAAGCAGAGTCAAAAACCGTGTGAGAGATTTGAATTTCAGCAGAGTACTCTTCTATTGTTTTCCTGTGTGTTTCTTTTTTCCACACAGACTCTCTTTGCTCTCAGCTGAAGAGTTTGGGATTTTTTTTAGAAAGCCAACAACGAGTTCCCATTCCAGGTTGTTATTGAGCACCTCACAACTATGGGAAACTGCATAAGAACACTGTGCTCCTTCAGTTTGTGTGGACAATTAACTGCTGCAACTATGTTTGGACTTCTTTCAAACAGAGTTATTTAAGGAGTGATAGATGATCAGGTATTTTCAGAGAAAGGTTAATAATAATGTGCATCTAGCAGTAGCAATGAAATTCTTACTTTCCTGGCTGGGTTTGTTCCGGTGCAGGACTGTGATTTTGCTATCCGAAGTAGGATGTTGTGGTAAGGATGCAGTGCGTCATCAGCCCTCCACGAAGAGGCTGTGTTCAATACTCAGTATAATTTCTAAGAACGCCATCCTAGGGAACGCTGTCAAAGCCTTTTGCAGGCTGTCCTGTGTCCCAGAGGAAGGGAAATGCATGGTGCCTTTCCTCTCACCAAGCAAGTTCTTCATCTTGGGAAATCTTTGCAAGAATTTATGATAGCTTGAAACGGTCCCACTTTGGGTGATTTGGTGAGATGTTTTATATCTCAGAATAGGTTGAGCACTTCCTTTCCTCTGAAACAGTGCTTAAGCTTTAGTTGGAGATGAGATAATAATTAAGGTGATCTTTTCCACTCCAGCAATCAAAGCAGCTTTCCAAGTCCTTTTTTGAAGTAGTGTCCGTAAAGCACTTAAAAGCTCATAAACACAGCAAAGAGCTAAAAAAAGCTACCGTTGTTTCCTTATTGCTTTTTTCCCAGTGCCTTGAGTTGCATGTCCTAATCTTCTGAATCTCTCCTCATAAGCCCTTCCCACAAATTTCCTTTGCACGCTGTTAAAAATGCAGTCTACTGCTTCACCATCATATCCTCACACCTTGCCGTATATTGGCTCATCTTCATTACAACATCTTTAACTGTAATTTGCAGCTGATCTTTTAGGCTTCCCAGTGGGATCAAAGACTATTTCCTAACTATCAAAATAAATGTTTTCTCAAAAGCTTCCTTCCATTGCTGCAAATTCAATGCCACCATAGTGAAACTGATTTATTAATTCATTTCTTTGCCATTTTGTTCTTTTATTTTTTCCGAGGTGATCTATGTTGCTTAACTTACAGATGCAAATGGCAAGCCGTGTGGACCTACGCTTTGCTTATTATATGGGTTTGTACCTCTGCAACTGGAAGAATGAGCAGATGTATGGGTCCTGAGAAGCTCATGTTCACTTGTGCCATACCTTATTTTCAGCATAGGCCTGGACAAAGGGTTGACCCGTAGGTTAGAAACATGGTGTCCTGCGGAAAATGCATGTTATGATGGGAAGAAGGGAGAAGTAAGCCATTTCAGCTGAATGTCTCTTTTATATTCTCTGTGTTTACCGAACTGTTGTGCAAAAGCCAGGCAAATCTACCATCTAATCCTCTTGTGAGAAAGATGCACAGAATAAAGATGGGTGTTAGGCTGTGAAGAAAAAGAACAGTGACTTGGATTAATCCAAAAGCATTTACCCACTCTGAAATGCAGAGATAAGAATAAAAGTGATAAAGAAACCTAAATCCCACATCAACAGCACAATATGAGAAGACTGATCAAGATTATGGACCTAAGGGAATGTGTACATTGCAATAATGAACACGGAGTACCTAAGTTTTAGGCTACCTAGAAGAATTGGCAGGCTTGGCGGACCTACGCAGGCTCTATGCAGTGCATCGATGAAGCGAAGGACCACAGACTGACAGCCATCAATGTTGGGATGCTGTGCAGGTAACTGTCTCTAGATACCTTTGCTGGCGCTGGAGCAAGGGCTGTATGGCAGGGCGGGCTGGCAAGCTGCTCTTCACTAGGCTGGACAATAATCTATTTGCCTGATGGATAATGGGGCAGCCCCGCGGCATGTAACCAAGCAGCAGCAGCAGCAGAAGGACACTGCTTTGCAGTGAAGTAAGTCTGGATTTAAGTTTTGACTCTTGGTTACAAAATGTGTTCTTTGTGGCTAACAGCCCGCCAGTTAATACAAGTCCACATAGTTGTTTTTCTTCCCCAAAATTCTACCCCATATCTGCACAAAATTTTGCTTTTAATGAACCTGTGCAAATTCCAGTGCCAATTAGTACTCATCAAATTCTTAGATCCTTTATGCAAATGTGCACATGCTGTACCCTGGTCGGCTCTATTTATAACTGAATGCTGCTTCTTTGTACTTAGATGCTCAGATATGGCAGCCAAGTGCAATTAGCTAATTCAATAATTAACCAAAGACTCTTTACCTCTGGTGACACCCTTCAGCTTTGCTGTTCAAAGAGAGAGCATCAGAAAATTGTTTGGATTTCTAAGGAGGCTGGAGTAAAACTGTTCTGAAAATCTACTTTCCAGCATTTACTATACCCTTGAGTGATGAATTGAGGCCAGTTGGCAGGTTTCTCTCCAAAGAGATGACAAAACTGATAAGATTTTATAAGCTCCCACTGCATATTTCTGTTTCTTGTGACTATTCTTAGAATGAAGGTTTTTTATGGGTGCTAATTATGCCATTAAAATGTCAACTATTTGTGTCTTCTCTAAGAAAAATGCTGTAATCCACGCAAACTCACTAAGATCTCTTTGGATCCCAGCAATGTGTTGGTGGGTAGATGTGACCCACAGTGAGCGCACACTTGCAAGTCTGTCTAAATTAAGGAGAGCAGACTAAAGAAAAGAGGATGCGAGAAGCGTGGCGCACACTCTCCTCCCTCCCCTGACTGACTAGGCTTGAGTACACTCTCAGTGCCAGCACAGGGACCAAGAGGACCTTCCCTGAAAGCCCAGGCGTGCTGTGATGGAAAGAGCAGAGGTGTCTTGTTGTGCCATAGAGCATGAGTACGTGCTAGGGCTACAGCTTGTATGGAGAGACCGGGTTTTGCTCTTTGTTCTGGATGAAATTATGCAGGCAAATTTCTTCTTCCTTGCACCACCTCTAAAATCTGGTGCAAAATAATATCCCAGTATCATCAGACAGGTAGGATGTGCTTCCAGTTCTTGGGATTGTCTCAAATAAGCCATGACATTTCGTGTCTCTAACCTAAATGTTGTTAGGTCCTGACTTAGAGTCAACTTTGTTGTAGTCGCCTACTCTTCAGTCTCTGACCTAAGCTTGACTGTTGAGAATTAAAGATTTTTCTGCAGACCTGTCAAGTAAAATGGGTCATGAAATGATGCCAGATAGATACCTTAGTGGGGTATCTATCTATTTCAACTATTTTGGTAGGCTTAGGACTGAAGCCATGATTTACAGCTCTGTTTGTGACACAGATATCCTCTTCAGTTCCTGTTTTTGCTGTTTCTTATGTAGCTCTCCTGTTCTTACTGTTTTTGCAGATGGTATCTCTTATTTGCGTAGATGGGAACACACGCAAACAAATGCTACATATTGATGTAATGAGGCTATTCAAAAAGAAGCTGTCACTTTCAAAAGCCCAGAAGATGATTTGAATTGAGAGGATGGACCCTGATGAATGTGAGCTCCATCTTTTAACACATGGGGGAGTATGTGCAAGGTCTCAGGAGCAAAGAACCTGAAAGGTAAGCCCATCATTTAGTGACTACTGAGAGGCTACAGGGCTCAGCGAGGGGGCAGGGAACAGCAAGTTAATGACAGTATCTGCGTCTCTTGAGAGTGTTTGTGCTTTCTTCTGTTGCAATGATACACAAGCTTGATTTCTTGAAAGCAAGAAGTATGAAAAATAACAACTTGTTCTATTAGACATGTTCACATAATGGTTGCATGTACTTAATGACCTACCCTCTCTTCCCACCTCAGACCTAAGGCAAACAGCAAGTCATTGAGTGGTTTGGAGAGGTATGGAGGGGGACAAGTGCGCAGGCATTTGCTCTGCAAAAGTGGGAGTCTGGCTGTCCTGTGAGCTGTCTGCTGTTCCAGCAGCCAGCCTACCCTCCCAAACCTGGCGCTGTTTTACATCTAGCCTGCTCTGTGGTTCCTGCTGCACTTTCTGCTGCTGCAGTGGCACACGGTGTCTTGTGTCACAGGCACAGAACAAAGCATCTGCTACAAGAGAAACGTCGAGAAAGAGCAGCATTTTGAAACTCTGTGTTGTTAAGAACTGTTCAGCTGCTATCTAGAAAGATGCAAAGGGACCCTGCTCTTAAGGATGAAAAGCAGGCACAAGGGCAGCCTGGAGAGAAGAAATATCATCTTTCATTGACGTTTCTGGGTGAGTCATTCCCCTTTGGTCTGACTCAGCACTGAGCGCTGCCGCACTCCCCAGAACATCTCCCAGCTGACACCAGTCGCTGCCCAAGACAAAACACACTCGGTCTGCAGGGCACCCTGACGCCTCAGTACCGTGACTTTAGCCAAGCGGCTGTGCCGGGGAGCACGGGGGCTGTGGGCCTGACCCTGGCAGCCTTCTGCACCCGAGCGCCCGGCAAAGTCTCACTGACATCTGGCTGAAGCAGGTGCGTAAGTACCCTGGTGTCTCATGGCCTGCTTTCCTAAGAAAGAGTGGAAACACATTTCTGAAACCTAAAATCAAAGCCTAAATCGAACCATTACCTGGGTTTTCTAGAATTTGCTTGAAAAGCTTAATAGCAAAATGCCTAAATGTGTCAGGAAAATCTTTTTGTGATGCATAAACACGTTGCTGCTAGTTCCAAGTAGCAATCTAGATCTTTCCTGTTTGCTGAGAGAGGCTGTCTGCATCGTGCTGCAAACCGCTACCCAGGGCGGCTGCGCCGGCTGCCCGGCTCCCGTACGGCAGGAGCTGCTCTCGCGCTTCAGCAGGGCCGTTGCTATGGCTTTGCCCCGGTGCAAACAAGATCAGAAACTGGCTCCCTGCCACTGTATATGGGTTTTGCGAGAACTGAACTGAATTATGCTTGTCATTGTTTACTTGGGGTTTTTTCCCTAGCAAGATTAACAATAGCACTGCTCACAAAATCCCCACCTTGAGAAAAATGCGATGTTGATGTTTCCTTTAAAAGGGAAACCTAAAGGAACTAAAATAAATCAGAGAACCAAACAGTCCCTAAATTTGGACACTGCGTCTCGGGGTGTGTTTTCAGTGTTTTCATCTTCAGTGCCATGTTTAATAACTTCTGTTATTACTTGTCTAAGCAGAGGGCTGGGAGGCAGGAGATCCAAGATCGGCTCTCCGGATCTGCCACAGAGATTGTGAGTAGATGGGGGTGAACGGCTGAACCTCTTGATTCTGTTGCTCCCCTTCTAAAAAAAAGAAGTAACTATATGTAACTTCTGTAATTTGGCTCTTTAGATGGCATTGATAAGGCCTTGGTGTGGCTCTGCAACAGCCCTCTATCAGGAGTATCCGGGGCAGAAATCTGTCTGATTTTTCAATTGGTAAGTGTACAAGTGGAGGTAGGCGATGTAGGTGTAGGTACAGTAGCATGGAGACAGATTTGATGCACAAAGAAGTTTTTCCTATCCCCTATCCCCTTCTCTCGTATGTGGCTGGGAATATTTTTTGGAACAGGGCTTTTCCTTTCTGTTACGTTATGTATAGCACTTGTATACTGAATGTGGCTACATATCATATGTGCACAAAGTTCAAAACTTGTGCGCTATGATATAAATAATTGAGCTGTGTGAACAAAAGCTACTCCTTTTAAAATGTTGCAATGTTTTCTGAAAAAGTTAAAATTACAACACATTCGTAAATGGTGTGCCTCTAGCATTCTTTATGTGAGGCTGTGTCTTCCTGTAAAAGAGTTATTTTTTTATTTTCACTATCCTTTTATGGAGGTTTAAATTATCTTGAGTTATTCAATAAAACCCACAAAATTGCTCTTTATGCAATTACTCAGAGAGAGTGTTCCATTATGTGACAGTCACACAAGCACATAATATCCCTTTCATCTGTAACTTTCTGTCACTTTTGCCCACTAAGTGTCTGAGAAGGTAAGGCAAGTTTAAAATATTCCGATAGTCTCATGCTGGCCTGGCTGCTGCTGATGCCAAGGGAGAAAGGCAGGAGATTTCTGCATGGTCCAAAGAGGCCTGTTTGTTAGAATAAATGATGTGGATGTGCCCCTTGCCCTAAACGGGACTTTCTGACTTGGCTTGCTTTCATAATTTCAGAGCATCTGGTTTCTTTTCTGTCCTGAACATTGACCTTCTGATGGGTGATTTTTTCCAGCGCTCTGGTATGCAGAAGGTATGATGATGGTGCCAAGCGTTTGAGACAAACTTTTGGCTAAGGACGTGGTGGGTTTTCAGGAACACTTAAAGGTGTGAGTTTGAGGGTCTCGTTTTTGGAGCCTGGTCCTTACGGGTCCTGTATTCTTTGATGGGTTAGACTCTTTAATGTCTCTATGCCTCGGCTTCCAGTCTATAAAAGAATCCAGCATTTCTCCATCCTAGTGGGGTGCTGTGAGCATAAATACGTTAAAAATCATGAAGCACTCCAATACTAAGGTAATGGAGGCCATATAACAAGGATGGGCAGATAGCCAAGAAAGCTTTTGTCATATTTCAATGTAGTTTTTGGAATCTAATGAGATTGAGCCAAGTCTTTGATGGTATAAATCAGGAGTTTCACTGATTCATTGAGAATCAGGCTGGTTGAAAATTTTGCAGACGTTTCTGTGATTAGAGCTTCCTAAACTTACAGATGCATGAGGAGAAGACTTTCCCGTGTGACCCTGTGCACAGTGATCCAGCAGTAGATTTTCAGAGTCGCCAGTTCTCTCATCCTAGACTCCAGCGAGATGCTCCAATATATGCACCTGCTGTGCTTGGTCAATAGGAGCTCACAGATTTATTAAGTCTTGAAAAGCCGACAGGAAGGAAAAAAGGTTGAATATGTAACTACCTCTGAAAATATGGTATTTTAAGGTATATCAAAGCTTTCTTTAAGAAAGATTATGGTTTTGCTTTTTATGTCTGCAGGCTGAACTCTTTTCAGCCTAAGATCCATTAAAGGGCTTATTGTGCAGAGCTAGCTGAATGAATGGTTTAATGATAAACAGTAAAACATAGCACAAAAACATGAAATGCTGCAGGTGCAGGTCCCCCAGCGGGGCTCTTTGAAGTCAGACTCAACTTTGAAGTGCTCTTTAGGTTTTACTTTCACCTTCCAGCAAGCCTCCTGGCTGGCAAGGAAGATTTTCTATCTCCGAGCTGTCTGTAGCCTGGTTAAGGGCTGGCAGGTGGGTGGTGAGGGGGTCTGCTCTTCTTTAGTGCTCTGGGAAGGCTGCAGAAGAGCTGTGGTGGCATCGCGGCTCTTTAGAGAAGCTCCAGAGCAGTTTGGAGTAGTGTGGCTGTTGAAGTTTTTCTTGTCTTTAATACAGCTTCTAAAAAAAAAAAAAAACTTAAGGAATAAAAATTGGTTCTCCCCAATGCACTTAATAGATCAGCTTCATTTGAGGGAAGTTTTAGTTTTTAGTTGAAGTTTCCAAAGCAAACTGCTCAGTTTAGCAGCCTGATTAACCACTGGTTACAGTACAGAGGCTCATGGCTACGTCTGCTGCCCCTCTCCCTGCAAACCTGTGTCCTTTTAGCGTTGCAGAAGCTGATGGACTTTGCTGAATGTGCTGACCAGCAGCAGACTGATTTGAGCTGTTATGGAGAAAGTAACTCTTGCTGAGAGGACAGACTTCTTTCCAGGCCCTTCCACTGATGCTGTCACCGTGGCACGTGGGCCCTGGCTGCTTCGCTGCTCTGCTTCATGCAGGTGCAACAACTGCTGCTGGTTTTGAATAAAATGGTACCTAAGAAAGTGAGTGATGGATAGATATGCAGAGGCCAGTAAGAAGTCAGGCAGACATCGGTGTAAATGTTTTGGTTAATACATGCAAATACGTAGTATGATTGTCTAGTTATCAAAATCTCCAAGGAGTGAGATTTCCCATTTAGCTGGAGGTTTAATGCATACAAGGGACACTGTAAGCACCATCCAGCATATGTGCTCCAGTCATCATGTAGCCCCATCAGTGCTGCCATGAATCGAGCTGTGGTTTCCATCTCCTTTTCAAAGGGTCAGAATTGAGAGATAAATTAGGGGTAAACAGTTGCATCCATGAACCCCATTTTCTTTCTACTTCCTTTCTGCTACTCAGGTTTTCACCGGAATCCTATTTAAACTGTTTATTTGGTACTCAGACCGTGGAGAAAGTGTGAGCCACGTGCATGGAAGCTGTAGGTTGCTGTGAATTTTCCCAGCCCTCCTATTGGAAATCACTGCTTGAACCCAGTTATGAATCCTAATTGGGTGGCAGAAAATAATGGGTTAAGAGGGCCAAGGTCTTCTTGTTTTCCGATTGAGAAGAGTGTGAGATCTGAAGAGGCAGTGGGGGATCTCTCCTGTCTTGCGTGGAGGCTTTCAGCCATCTGCTTGCGAGAGCTTGTTCTCTGCAGAGCTCCAACAGGGCACCTGCAAGATAAATGGGCATGGAGGAAAATGCACCTTGTTCCCATTCCCCTGTGAAGATAGGGCCCTTTCTAGCCGGCATTCCAAAGGAGAAAATGCCGTTGCCGATACCTTAGGTGCCTGTAAGCTGAAAACTCAGAGAACTTAGTAGTGACGGAGAAGGAAAAAAATAAGAAGATAAAAGGAAACGCTAGAACTCATAGAACGGGAGATGATTTTGTCCTGCCAATTTATGTGCAAACCAGGAATTATTCTTTCCTTGAGCCAAAAATATAAGGAATAAAGTAGTAATGTGTTTTTCTTTTATCGGAATTAAAATGGTAGAAATTCTTTCCAAATACAATCATACAGAGCAACACATTTTTTTTTTAATGTTTCTTGGGAAAAAAACCCCCAACATTTTCTGGAGGCTGTGATCAGAATAAAGCACTAAGGACAGGCATTATATTGGATCACATTTCCAGGTTTTTTCATTCTGTACATAAAACAGGTCTTTGGAGTTTTCCTGCCTGCAGAAAACAAAGCTCTCAGCTGTCGCTGCCTTGTGCCGCTTTTGCCTGGCTCCCTGCAAGAGCAAGCGCTGGCTCTGACACACGTGGCTCTGCAGAGCTCCCTTCCTCCGCAGAAGGAAAGGTCTGCTAGGGTTACCTGCCACGCACGGGGAGACCCGGGGGGTAAGCCAGACCTGAAGGCAGGTCCATTTTCTTGAATTACTTGCACCTGAATGGAGCTACCTGAGCACATGCCAGTAGCAGATTCCTGGGAATTCGGCACTGCCCAGTCTGTGCGTCTTATCCTTATTGCTTAGGTGGTGGCCTGTTTCTTAGGAATAAATATTCACTTTTGACTTTATGTCAAGAATATTCTAAGTCTTGAAACTTTCTCTCTTTGATGGTGAAAGATACATTACAGTTAACCTTTAGCATGTTTGATTTTTCCATGAACTTTTTATGTGTAATTACTCATAGCTCCGTGTGAGAATACTTGTGTGTGTAATAAAAGCCATTAGATTCCTTTATTTAATTCAGTAAGCATTAATCTAAAAATTTAGATTCATGTCTTTACATTAGAAGAAAATGGACTTTGTAAATTGCAGCCTTTGGTATAATCAAGTTTCCAAATGTCTTTGAGATCAAACATACCCAATAAATCATTTAGTCAAGCCTGTGGTTCTTCAATCGGGTGTTGAATGAATGTGCTTTAATCTAAACCCTCTCAGAGCCAGAGTTTTGGTCAGAGGCATAAACAAATACTTCCTCATCGTAGAGCAGAAATGTTTGTCATTGGATGAAAGTTAGAAACCATTAAAATGTGAAACCAAACTAGCAAACAAAAAAAGAACAGAAAAGTGTTTTCCTGCCTAATTGTGATGTTATATGTAATAAAAATTCTGCAGAGTCTGTGATCCATAATGATAAAATTATTTGCTCCCCCTGAGTAGGACAAATCGGGTGAGTTGGTAGTTCGCTATTCCCTACAAGCCAGGCTGGCGAAGTCAGGTCAGCTGCCTGCAGGTAATTATGTCCTGGCGCTGACAGGTTAGCAGAGGAGAGGTGTTTGGAGATGCAGGCCACTGGGGCTCTTCCTCGAGACGATTATCCCACAGGCAGCAGAGCAGATAATGAAGAACCTGGCAGGGAGGATTGGAAGTGAGAGCAGTGCAGGTTTACCAGTGAGTCACGGTGTAATGCTGGTAGCAGCACGGTGCTTGCGTGGTGTGTTTGTGACAGGATGAGTCAGAGACTGAAAAGATAAAGTTCCAGGTTCCTCAAGCTAGCTGTGGTGGTTAGAGCCCACCTCGGTACTCGTATGTGCATGTCCTTGTGCTGGCTCTTCAGAGAGGATGCAGCTGGGGAGGTTTTTTGTTAGGACACTTGGTCTCCAAGCTGGCTGGACACAAGCAGGCTCTGCAAGGGGAGTGCGGCGGCGCTGGCTTTAGCTGGGCTCTGGACCTGGGCTGAGATGTTTCCACTTCAGACCTGCTTTGCAGCACAGGCAGAGCCAACTTAGCTCTGTCTGCAGAGCAGCAGTCAGCTATTTCCCTAAAAGAAGTGGAAAATCCAGAGCAACACACATCCTGCTTTATCTGTCTGACAAAACATGGCTA
This sequence comes from Phoenicopterus ruber ruber, assembly GCA_009819775.1. Lineage (NCBI taxonomy): Eukaryota > Metazoa > Chordata > Aves > Phoenicopteriformes > Phoenicopteridae > Phoenicopterus > Phoenicopterus ruber. Next base: position 20,766,203 of record CM020223.1, on the reverse strand, counting down.
TTGGGAACAGAAAGGCACAGACCCGGGGGGAGGATGATACAGAAGCAACAACAATGCTGTCCCTGATCCTTCACCACTGCTTTTACAGCCTGCATGCCACTCAGTTAGGAATTTGAAGTGCCAGCTTTTCTTGCCTGCATTTCTGCATATCGTCTACCAGTGGTGGTACAGGGATGAGGGATTGCCCCTTTACTCACACAGCACATCACAAATGCTACTGATTTTCTCTTTACAGCCTCCTTCCCATCAGAGAGGCAAAAACTGATTTTCTAACCAGTAAAAGAAATAGGAGTTGAGATACAGCAGACATCGATGGCAGGAATAGAGCTAGAGCATCTGAGCATCGCTCTGACAGCAGCACTACCCCTAGACTTAGATACACCAGAGACCATTGCCCCCTGGCCAGTAAGCATCGTGAATGATGGTGCAGAATGGGGCTGCAGTCAGGATATTCTTTCCCCATGAAGCTCACAGGGCTGTTTCCAGTGTCCTGATCCATTCTGCTTATTTCTCTCTCCTTAGGCAGAGTAGCTCCTGAGCCCGTGTTGAGATGCTCCAGATCTTCTCCCCTCCCCACTTTCCTCTTGGCTCCTCTTGTCACCCCTTGTGCCTGTGGCCACAAACACCAGAAATCATCCTTGGCATGCCAGGGCTGTAGAGCTGCAAGAGATTCCCTCAGGTAAGCTGGGTCATGAGCTGCGCCATATGCACTTAATTGCAGGATGATTTCTAAGTGGTCCCAAACAGTTTTCCAATGCAGCTGTTTTCCTTCTGCCCCACACCTTGATTCTGCTGGAAATGCTCACCTATTAGTTACGCCGTGCTGGAAAAGGTCAGTTGGGGAGGCAGGGCACAAAGCGATGTGCCACGCGGAGGGACCGGGGCTGCTTCATTAATGCCTCTGGCTGGAGCCGCTGCTGCTCTGCCTCCCTGTTGCTAGGGAAGGTTTCTATGGCAAAGGCCCACCGAGAAAGTGAGAATTAGAGAGAGTTAATGTTCAAAACAGATGAGCTTGACATTGTCGGCAGCTGGCTTCTTCAGGGGAAGTAAGCTGCTGGAAAGGAAGAGTGGCCGTCTCGGATGCTGTGCGGAGTGGGAGGTGCAGCTGGCGTGTCTGCCGGTTTGTCTCGTTTTAATGTTGATAGTTTGTGGTAAATGCAACCTATTAAACTAAATGTTGATTGAGAGAGATTCTCATTATAGGTACATTCTTGTAGGATGATGAGCTGCAAACTTCAATTTGTAGGTAGAAATTCAGTCACTCCCCAAAAACTTTTGTCCTGTAGGTATCTCCCCATCAGCTGGAGTAGAGAGTGGGGAGGCGAATGTGGCTTGAATCCCCTGGGCAAAACTACACTGCTCAAACTGGGATCCTGACTACACACGAGAGACATCCTTGCATCCCTGAGGCCTCCCGATACCTAAGACCTGTGGAGCCCTTCCCTTGGCAGCCTGCAGTGGTCCTGGGCTGGTGCTGGTCTATTTTCTGTGTATGCTGCAGAAACCCAGAGGTACTTGTGTCTCATCCCCAATGCTCTGAGGTGTACTGGTGGTACCATCAGTGATACCTTTGGGCATGCCAGTCTGGTGTCCGGAGCACTCCGCAGGAGGTGGCTAACCAGGTCCTGGCTCTCCCACACCTTCCCAGCATTGAACACCCAGCATCTCTTCTCAAGAAAGCATTTTAATCTTGTTCCAGGTTGAGGTAATGTGGAGGGACAGAGCTCCTGCATGTGGGACCATGTGCTGTTGGCAGGTCCCTGGGAACAGGTAACAGACAATGAAAGGACATTTGGGCCTCTAGATGGTGGGCAAGATGCTCACCTGGGGCTGGGTCCTGCTCTGGAGGAGTGTTGTGGTACATCTGAGGATGGACCTGTCTACTGCACTCGCTATTCGCTGCAAGGACCTGGTGGTTGGTTGTTTGATGAATTGGGTTACACGAAGCAGCTGCCTGGGACAGCATGGGACCGGGCTCGGTGCAAGAAGGGTCCTTCAGGGCAACAGCTGGCGTTGCGTAAGACCTCAGGCCCCGGCAAGCATGGTGTGCCTGGCCAGCGTCGGTATACTGGATCGAGCTCTCTCAGTCCTTTCGTTATTTTATCAGACACTCTGTCATACGTGGAAAATGGGCAGATCTGGGTACAGCTTTAGAGACAGGCCGTCATGCAGCCAGACAGCCCTTGCAGGCAGGAGCTAACCCCATATAAATGGGACTATCACTTACAGCTCTCTTGCTGGAGTGGGGCTTCCGAGATTGAGGAAAGCTTCCTGACAGACAGTACGTGAAATGTCGTGCTACTTCTACCAGTTTCACTTCTTCCTTTATTTCTCAGCACTGTCAGTCTCACACCTTTAACAACCTTTACATTTGCCAAGGAAAAAAAATGCATTAGAAAATGGTACCAGCCACTTTCTGTGACTGCTCTGCTTGTCTGCAGCCTGCCTGCAGCCTGCCTGCTCTTTCAGAAAGCTCGAGCTAAGCTGCCACCAGTTCCCCTCCTCATGTGGTGCTGCTCTGGTGATTTTCTTTCCTTCTGCAAGCCTATGGATGGTGCTGCTAATTCACTTACAGCGTTAACCTGGCTGGAGGCTGTTCCTCTCCCTCATGGAGGCAGAGACAGGAGATGAAACTCTTGAGGTTAAATAAGTGACCTGGCAGTTCTGCTCAGTGTTTCTATCTTGCTCTGTGGTGCACGGATGGTGGTTGGCCTTTATGCAGCTGATTAGAAGAAAAGTGGTTAGAGAAAAAGCTTGCATTAAGGCCGGCTGCTATTTTCAGTCTGAGTATTTCAGAGAAATACTGGCACCGCCACTGTGCCTGCCCTCCAGCCCCCCAGCCAGGGCACGGAGGGAGGCAGGGGCAAGCAGAGCCACAGTACTTTTCCCACCACCACCGGAGCCTGCAAGTCCCACTTGCTCTCTGTGAGAAGAAATACCCCTGCGGTTGAGCCCGTGGTCGTGCCCCACCACGCCGGTGTCTCTCCCCCATGGTGCCAGATTGCACGTTTGGGTTTAGAAGCCTGAATCCCTCCAGTGTTCCACCCCAGTGGTCTCACCACCCAACTGTGGACCCAGCTCAGCCCTCACATGCTCTCTGGTTAATAGTGCTTTGCTAGGGAAGCCTCTCCATCTAACCAGCCTTCAGCTCGCTCTCTTCTGTGCTGTTTGCACAAGCTTTGTGGGGGAGCAGCTGGAAGGAGGCTGCGTCTGCCCGGCGCCTGGGGAGCCTCCGTGCTCCCTGGCCTCGTGCGGGAGAGGTGCTGGACCAGCGCGAGCTTGTACAAAAGGATGCACTGTGTTCCTGCTCTGACTGAAATTTAGGGATACGTGCACCACGATGGACTTCAGCAACATGAAAGTTGTTTGCACTTCAATTTGAAAGCTGAACTAACTAGCTTTTGGTAAATTTTCACATAACCTGGGACTGCTCAGAGGCTTTCTTTCACACCCCTCTTGCACTGCTGCAGAAATAAGTGCACAGACATGAGCGGGGTTTCAGGGACACAGACTGGGGGCTTCCTCTTGGCTACGGGGACAGAAAGGAGATGTCACACTCATCTCGCGTTATCTGAAAGTAAGTTACCTTGCTACAAGATAAGCAAATCTTTGCCTAGAGGAAATAATTTTCTCAAAGTTACAAAGGACTTTCTTAAAATGCACGTCCTATTCATTTCTCATGCTCTCAGCTATAGACTTGGAAGGGGCTTAACTCACTTCCTAAGTGGAAAGGTCGTTGGTGGGAAGCACTTTTCAGCATGTTGGTTTTAAGAGGTGCAATAAACTATTATAATGGGTGTGCCGATCCTACAGACTGTTCCGTGGGATGAGGACAGATGCTGCATTCATGATCTAGGTTCTAATTTTTCTGACAGTGTGTTTGCCCAGAGATGCTTACCGCAACTAAGAGCTATGATTTTTTAATAGGCATTATTCATAATTTAAAGATGTAGCTTAAAGACATTACAGACTGCTGCCAGAGTTGTGATGTATGATCTGCAGAGGTTTACTCCCCGTTAGATAATACTGTAGAAGTGACTTAAATCTCCTCCGTCAGTTAAACAATACTCTAAATGTCATCACTGTTTACATTATTCGCAGAGCACTCCGTAGTGATGATCTGTGCTCTGACCGTCTGCGAGCATCTACAAGCAGCCGGCAGATTTACACTTTGGTGAAACCTGGCTCATTATCTCCAGCAGCAAATTCCTCTCACAGTCTTGTGTGCTCAAACTGCAAATGGAGTTTGCATATACTGTAATGAAATCTATTTCCTAAGCACTCTTCTAAGTGTTTTAACATCCCCGATTTGTTCGTCCCAGAGGCGGGCGCACCCAGGCGCTGGTGGCAGCCGGAGGCACTGGTGTGGGGTGCGGGCAGGCGAGCTGCGGAGCGGGATGCGTTTGTGGCTGCTGTTGTGCTCGTCTCGAGGCGCCATAGGTATAACAGGAACGTGACGGGGAAAAGGGCAGCGTGTTGCTACAGCAAAGGAGGTCCATGGTCTATCTGGTCAAAGGGGTCTTCAGCAAATGGGGAGCTCCACACACCTCCCAGGCAGGCCTGGGGAGCCTTGCTTTTAGCTGCTATGGCTAGTCTGCATTTCTAAGAGGGTTTCTCCTAATCCTGGCTGGCTTAAACTGCGGAACATGCCATGTTACATCATTTCCGCACGCATAAGATCATTAATTATTAAAACTCTGTTACTCTTGTTATATAGATAATTGTTCAAATTTCGCTATGTCCTGCGTTTCTTGGTCTGACTATGTGTTCCTTGAAACAGCACTTCCTTACGCTGGCTCCGTGTTTGCTGCTTTTAATGTCATTGATTGCTCATGTGCTCTGAGACAGGAAGGACAGGAGCTCCCGATCCGCCTTCTCTCTGCTCTTCCCAACCTGCTGCACTTTGGTTTTGTTCTTTCTTGTTTTGTTTGTGGGTTGGTTGTTTGTGGGTTTTTTTCTCCCTGAGCTGGAAACAAAAGCAGGCAGTAGAAAATGCAAGGAGGGAAGATTGTAGCTGTTTCTAAAAAAAACCAAACCCTGCCTCCATCAGCCACGCGGTAGCGGTTTCCAGTGCAGCCTAGGTGAACACGATTCAGTCGGGAGGATTTTTTCATGTGAGATCCATAGCTCCTGGTTAGGCCTGGCCTCTTCCAGTCCCCAAACACCAAAACACCCTCTGTTCCCTTCTCCTGCCGCTGAGCTTGGGGCTCTGCTGCCATTCCTCCTCCTGCCTGGGACAAGAAGGCAGCAGAAGGGCTGTGGCAGTGAGGCTGGCCGGGCACAGCGGGAGCCGCCCATGAGGTAGGCTGGAGAGGCGGGGACGTGTGGGGCAGCACTGGTGTGATAAGCCCTTTTTCCTGCCCTTTCTGCCCTTGTTTCAAAGCACTGCTTGGCATGGCCCTCCCTCCACCCAGCTTTGGGCCATGCTGATGCTCCTCCGGCTCTGGTGTCAGGGAAAACACTTGTTTCCTCTTTAGGGCACTCAATGCTGAGGGGTTGGTGTGTGGAAGAGAAGACACAGGTCACAGCGATCATGCACGGTTGAGTACCACAGGCGGTCCCGAAAGCTCTCGGAGAGCCCCGGGGTGGGAAACCCATTGCCCGAGCAATTCAGAGAGCGGCTGTGAGTAGCTAAGGCACTCCTGAAAACCAGCTTTGAAAGTCTTAGAGGAGGGAAGCTAGAAATACCTTTGTCTTTCCATTAACGCCATGGAACAATCACTGGTGATTGCACAGCTTCAGTGCCTTAAAAATGAAGCTCCCCTTTGTCTGGTGTGCTCTGCCGATGAGAGCGGTCACCCCGAGCCCACCTTCCTGAAACAAAGCAGCGCTGTACTGTACGTGTTTGAAATTTCTTGCTTGCTGCCAAGAGTCCTTTTTTCTACATGTGTGCAAACGTACAGCAACAGAAGCTTGCAGAAGCTATCATCCATTTACCGGCAGATAGCTGCTGATAGGACCAGAATAAATGGAGCAATGTCGTACACTTCCAGAGAGGGGCTGGCCCTTGGCTCTGTTGTTTGTAGCACAATTCTTTGCATTCAACAAGGAAGGCACAAACCAGTTATAGTTCAACTAATCTTACCAATCTTCTTTTAATGAATCTGCTTCAACAGAATTTCATTTCCACTTGCACAATCAGCCTGAGAAAGGCAGATAGTCCTGCGGAAAGAAATCATCCTAGCCAAAAAATCGTTCTCGAGATCAGGCCTGGGAGACATGAGACAAGCAAGCAAACCAGATGAATGATGATAACAAAATTGGAAATTGAAGACCAGTTTATGCTGCCACCTCTCCTAAGTTCCCCGAGTCGTTCTGCGCGCGCCTGCGTGAATGACTAATGGCACAGGGGCAGCTGCTGCTGCCAACAGGAGCCAGTATCTCATCGGGACTGGTACGGCACCAGCCTGCCTCTTTGCACGCGCTGGAAAACATCGTGAGGTGGAAATGGCTGCCTGGGGTCAATGGACGTGACCACGTATGCTGGCTGCTTTTAGTCCTGTTGCTTTCTAATGATCCTCCTTTAGCTGTACCTGCCTACCTACACACAGAGAGCTTCCCGGAGCCAGTCCTGGGACTGCCTGTGGCAGCAGATAAACTCCCACTTGGTAGCTGTAAGCGTCCTGTTACAGCTACGTTGTTTTTACCAAAATCTTGCGCAATTTTTCTATTTTAAATGTAGGAACATAATGAAACCTTTTCTACATCTGTGGAAAGGATTTGGAACTTAATGCCCAGTTAAGGCAGGTTTTAACACAAGATTTAAAAGCTTAGAAACAGGATTAGAAACAGGAGGAAGCTTTAGAGCTTTGCCTTAGGGACAGGACCTATTTCACAAGCATGGTCTCTAAAGACCATGACAAAGTGTGGGAGATACTGACCGTGGTGGTGGACTCCCACTGAGCTCAGTGCAATCAGATTTTCACCATAAATTTCTGTGTAGGTATTTGTTAGCAGAGCACAGCTAGGCAAGTGATAATGGACTCTGCTACAGCTCTGCAAAGGGTGAAACCAGAATGTAATAAAATCAAAATATTTTCCCAATAACGCCAAATACTTTCAACCCCATCCAGAAAAGGACCTGTGAGTTGTCTTATGGACTTGCGAAGTTGCTTTAGATATTGCAGAAACGTTTGGTAACTAATCAGCCAGAGTGCTTGTGGGTACTTTTAGTATTTCCGCTCCTAGAAACTGAACTGCAAAAGCCAAGTCTGCTGCAGTTATAATCCCATTTTTTTATTTATTGTGTTATATGACCTCGGCCCAGAGCTGATCAGCCTATTTCTGCCTGCGTGTATGTTGTATAGCATCATCTCTTGCTCAGTCTGTGGTCTCTTAGCCATTTTCTGAGGTCAGCACAGACTGCAGCACTGTCTGTTCAAGCTGACCAGCAATGGACCTGTTTCCCTCCTGGACTGCCGTGGATCCTTTGCAGTAGCCCACAGACTCCCAGATGCTGTTTTCTAATTGCCAGCGGGCCCAGGTGGGGTGGTGTTGTGGCTAGTGCAGGTGGGATGCATGGGAAGCCCGTGCAGAAAGGGGGGAGCAGCACTTGGGAGTGCCAAGTCGGGCGAGAAGAGCTTGTGTTCCCAGGGAACACAGGGGAGCACGGCTGGGAGAGCTTGCGTGGTGGTGCGGGAAGCCGACCCTGTGCGTTTGGTTTCAGCTTGGGTGTTGTGAAGAAAACAACAGAGCAAAAACCTCCAGATTTTTCTGGAAAGCCTCCAGCCGTCTCTCTTTAAAGATAACACAGTCTGTTTCCTCTTCACTGGCTTATGTTTGCTAAATTACCGGCTTGGCTTTTTAAAGGCAGGCAAGGAACGTAGGGACCAGTAACTGGACCAGTCTGATAGCGCAGGAATAGATGGATAAGCTTCCAGGATCAGGGTCCCTCTGGTAACGCTGGAACACTTGGCATTCGCCCCACCAAACTGCTGTGTTGCCCACCCCAATGAGACGGGGTTCACCTCTGGGCTTGGAGGAGCCGCTAAAGTGCCCAGGAAGGGGTGAACTCACCCAAAGGGGCCTCTGACGCTCGCCAGGAATAAGCGGCGAAGGGGAGGGATGCGTGCCTCTTTGGTGGACCCAACGCTGTAGCTGCTCGCGTGAGCCGGGGCTGTGTCTCCTGCCCAGCCCCCTGCCCTCCGGCCCTGCGAGCATGTGGGAGATGCTTCACCGAAAAGTCCCTTGGGAATTCCTTCATCTGACAGATACACGCGCACACGCATAGATCTCCTGCAAGTGCTGTAGCATCAGGTTAGGCTCGAGAACATAACATTCTTTGCAGACGCAGTCATCTGTCTCTGTGATTCATTTGTCTCATGACTCGGTGCTAGCATCAGAGCTACAGCAATTTCAGGTCTAAGGAAGAACCACCCTGTAAATAAAAGAATAATTTGCATTGAAGTAGCTAATTGGCATCTCAACGCTTCAATATATCCACTTACAGTCACATTTTGTGTTAGAGTGGATTATGTGGGGTTGCTAATGCCTCTGTCTGCCTTCCTCTTCTCTTTGTGCTTTCTGCAATGGGCAGAAAAACATACTGCAATCAGGGATGGTCTCTGCAAATTACTTGCTAAATTGAACTGTATTCTTGAAACGAGCTTTAGAAGTCAGCTGAACTGCTCTCCCAGCATTACAAAATTGAAAATTATATCAAATTTCAAATCACAGGTGGAGGAAGCAAACTGGGGAATAGAACAATGGCTGCTATATGCTGTAACACATTAATGATCCCCATCAGACTTTTCTGGAATCACAGTACTTTCCTGGAGGTGAGGATGCTTTATTTTTGATGTAGAATGTTTTGCATTGAGCTGTAGTGCTGTCTCAACACATTTGTATGATATTTAATTCTTCAGTAATTCTCTTGTAAGAAAGAATGCAGAAAGCCTGTTATAGATGCTGTTGGCCACAGAAACACCTGGAAAGAAGATCCTATTTTCTGCTTCCTAGGTTAAAAGAGGTGGATCATTTTTTCTTTTCTTTTCTTGAAACAAGATACTATTTTTTCTGAAAAATGAAAATGCTTTACTTTTGAGTAAAGCAGTCGTCTGCAGATTCCTGAAAAGGAAAAAAACCCTTTTTTCTAAACAGAAAGGGAATTTTCAGAAGAGAATATAGTTCATTTCATCTTGAGATGGTTCTTATCTTCAGATTGTACTTCATTTTTATAAAGACCTTTAAAAACAACTTCAAGATCTGTATAAAAATTTGTGTTGTGTGAAATGAAGGGTTTGGGTTTTTCTTTCAATTGGAGAGACTTTGTTTATGTTTTGGTTCATATAAGCATTGGAGAAAATGTAACACGGACCGGCTATAAGCAAATCTGTCCTTAAGTGGCCCCAGCCACCACCTTCTGTTTTCCCCAGACTTGGGTAATCACGAAGCTGATCAGGCTGATGAAGAGAGAAACCTTTCAGAGCCAGCCCAAAAGCAGTGACCCTTGGCCGGGAAGGGCGCAGGGAGCCTTGCCCACCGCGGCTGGGAGCGACTCTTGTCCCCCGGGAGTGCTCCCTGCCAGCACTGCACCCGGGGTGAGGTTCCCGAACAACGGCCCTGGTCTTGTCCCCAGGTAGCCCAGCTCCCGGGGCTTCAGCGGGAACGGCGTGGGGCCCGTGGGAGACTGGAGAGTTGGGCTCTACCTGTTTACGCAAGGTGTATAAACACCTAATGAAGTGCATTCGTGGCTTTCGGGGAGGCACACGAGCATGTTCCTGGGGTGCCCCCAGTGAAACGGTGCTGCGGCTGATCTTTCCACAGAGACTTCAGGCATTTTCCCCTTTGGCGTTCTTACTTGGGTCAGGGAGCGTGGTCCTGTCACGGCCATGTCCCCACGCCATGCCGGTCATCTACTGCCTGCTGCTTGCTGGGGCACGGGCAGGATGCGAGCTGTCCTGGGCAGGGCCCGATGCTTACTGGAGATGCCGGATGCGCCTGCATTTGTCACACACTGAAACACAAATAGACCTGTGGGATAATTCGGCCCTATGTAAATATTCGCCAAGATGGCTCAATGTGCTCTCTGCTCGATTAAGTCAGCAGAGCTGCAGTAAATTACCCCAGTACGCAATGTGTCTATTTGTAAGGAAAAGACAGTGCAAAGCCCAATGGTTTCAACATTTTCTTAGATTTGCTAAGGCACAGTGACTTTGAAAGATGAGCTAGATGTGGATGCCTGGTTTTAGGCAGCCAAATCATTTTGCATTTCTGAAGGTCATAATATAGGAGAATAGCATCCCTGGCTATAGTTTTTCTTACCAGAAACCTGCATAAGTAGTGTGGAGGCACTGACTAGCCAGGGCTGGTGCCTTCCTTGTGAGAAAGTCAACCTGAAGACCCGTCTCCTGCTGCCCAAGTCAGATCTGGTGGCAGAACGGGTCCCCCCACGCCTCATCCCTAGCCCATGAATATTGAGCAGGGGCTTGCTTCCTCACTTTCCACCTCTTTTTTTTTCCTGTCTGCAGCAACAGCTTAACTAAAGCACCTGCTGTTTTGTGTATCCCCATAGCCTTTTTCGTAAGGTGTATGTATATACACGCACACTACAATTCCTGTACTCACCCACCAAGAATTGATAAAGCAATGCATTCCCCATTCCCTGGCTTTTGAAAGATGTAAAGTAAAAGAGCAAGCTATAAATCCAACTTTGTACTCATAGGATATGTAGGAGGATAAATAATCATATCTTGTCAGGCAAATGACTGTTTAAATTATTTTTCCACCTCAACACGGAGGAAGCCACAGCCACTGAAATGTACGACTCAATAGGTAAAATATGCAACTAGCCTAGAAATATAGTACATCTATTTTCAGGTGCCACAAAACACATGTTCATCAAGAAGACTATTAAAAAATTCATTTCCTAAGGACATCAGCATTAGACTGTTGAGGAGATCGAGTACTTGGATAATGAATTGCGCAGGCAGAAAATTGTGCACTATAAAAGGTGAGCTACAAGGCAAAGTAATTTCCTTAGGAAAAAGGCAAATGTCCCAACAGTCTTGGTGTAGGATAACTAAATTCTACTCTATCTTTGCAGTTTGGTATGTATTTTTTAAAAGATCACATCCTTTATATATTTATAAAACAGCCCTTGGCTGCTTCTCTGGAAAGGTGTTGTAGCAAAGGAGTTAATTTTAAAAATACCTACAATCCAAAGGTGAAGTCCCACTTTTTTTTCCATTCCAGATATTTTAGCTGTAGGAGCTGGTCAGCAGGAACTTTATCAGCAATAAAATAGACTCAGAATTTATGAGGAAGACGATTAAGCCAGGCTTACTGAGTTGCGCAGAGCTGAGCCAGAAGGACGGTAAATGGAAGAAAAGGAAATTACACAACCTGATTAACAAGTGAGTTAGCCAAGAGAGTAACCGCTGAGGGGTCAGCTCAAGGATAGAAGGCTCCCCCACGCCTAAGGCTGCCCGGGAGACGCGGGCTCCTCGGCACTCCTGCTGATCTGCAGGCAGCCGCCGGTCCAGTTCCTCCCAAACGGCTCCACCGGTCTGCAGCGTGGCCAGGCTGCCAGTTGCCATTTATCTTCTCTGTGGCGGGTGGTGGTAGCCCAGCGACAGGGATGGGAGGCCTCCCCAGCCTCATTCATCACCCGGCTTTGGAGAGCACTTCGGTGAGCATCCACTATTAAATTAAAAATGTAAATGTTGCTTTTAGCAGGGTTAATGAAATAAAGCTAATCTGATTTTCTGGCAGTCTTTGTGTAGATCGGATGGATGGGAAAAGGTGTTTGAGCATAGTATTGATCATATTGATTGCACTTCAGAATTTTCTTGGAAGGCTGTTGTCAAAATATCGTTCCTCAGGGACTCGATCTGCCTGCCACAATTTATCTTAGCATATTTTTAATGTCCAAACTACTTAACATCCCCTCCGTTCTCATCTCTGTGCTTGAACAGAGGTTTGTATTTTTGGAGTTGATACTTCAGTCTGTTTGGAAGGCAGGCGGGGAGGGCCAAGGGGCATCTGTAAATAGCATCTTAGCTTGAAGCCGGGAGATCTGGAGTCTGATGTGGCCATCTACGCGTGAAGCAGCGATCAGCTCCACAGAGGACACGTTAAGCTAAACTTAAAGGAACTTCATGGCCAAAGCAATGGTGAAGAAAATCAGACTTGCTCTGTAGCTCCCCATGTGAAGTGATTTTTTTTAAACTACGTGTTAAACTACATGTTTTAGCTATATGTTTGTCGGTGTGTCTCAAAGTATTTACGCTGGTGTCCTTGGTTTTCCCCACACTAGGGAGGGGAGATGGGCCTGCAAAGACGGCCTTGAACATTGGTCTGTCCGTGGTGGAGGCTGGGCTTCCGATTCCTGCCCCCGCATCTTCTCTGGGCTGAGGATGGTCTTCAGCTTAAATAAGGCCTCGTTACGTGGGATATCACAAAATTTATTGACATGGAAACACATAGCGCTATAAGGTATAGAATTATGTGAAGTTGTTAGATTCACCTGCATTGTGTCAGATATAAATAAGACTGATGAAAAAGGCGTTGCCAAATTGGGAAGCGGCCAGTAGCTTTGAACTCTTGTGTAGGATCAGCAAAGCGCAATGTGCTGACTCGAAAAGGAGCAGAAGAGAAACAGCATAAAACTAAAACAAAACCAGTATTTTTGTAACAAGTAAGAAAGATACTATGAAGTTGAGGATTTGATAAATTTCCTTTCAAAGGGTTTTTTTAAAAAAATTGTTCATAATTGTGGCATTTTCACCAGTAATTTTTTTCTAGAATAAAAATATCCATGAGCTCTTCCCAGCAGTTAAAGATCCTTTGGATGAAACAACTCCTTTGTTGCGAGGAGGAGGCTCAGGAGTGCAGGAGACAGAACCCTGTGGCATCAAAGCAGCCAGCCCCTGTGCCCCAGCCACCCCTAAAGGTTTGTGTGACTGTGGTGGCACCAGCTCCAGACCGTGAACTCCGGTGAGGAGATGGCCGGGGGGGCTGGCAGTTTTTACATAGAAATTAGAAAGTCAAGAACACACATAAACAAACTTCAACCTGACCGTTGCTTCTAGGAAAGCAAAGTCTGGGGCCATGTGTAAGACTAAAGGACTTGTGAGTTTGTACAGTAACAACATTTCTGTTGTCTAAATTAACTGGCGGAATATGATGGTAGTTGCAGACTTCTACATACAGAATAAGATTTTCAGATATTTTTTTTCTTAGTCTCTTTCAGTAGACTAGTCACTAGCACAAGTTTCTACCTTGTTGCACCCGTGTTTGTAAGAAGAAAATCAATTGATTGTATGTTGGATGTGAGTAAATGTAACCTTGTGGAAAACAGTTTTCCTGTCAGATTACATTTGCATCCCAAAATTTATTTGCAGGGATTTAACACATCTCCCCTTGTTATGCGACATGAATGACAAGCAAGGAATGTTGGGTTTATCACCTTTAATGATTTATCTTTATTTTTATCTTTTCTGTGTCTGCACATAGTGTTCCTGGCCTGGCTCTTACATACTTAATATGGGAGTACAAGTACTGGTAGTGTCTAAGTGGTTTGTTGCTCTGCTATGACATTTATTAGCAGGTGGCAAAACACATAGCCATGGTAGAAAACGCGTTCCTTCCACAAATTGTATGTTGCATCTCGTCTAAACAGTCTGACACCTTCTCTTAGGTCAAAGAGGAGAGAGAAAAGTGGGGACGGGTGGTTTCTTTTTGCATTTAGGGGCAACAGATTTACAATGTGAATCTAAATGGAGTCTAAAATTTGAGCTGGAAAAAATATCCATTTAAAAGAAATATCATTTGGGAAAGAGTTTTAATAGACAATATGGAATGACCATGTGTTTCACCTGGAGATCTCAACAGACAGGTGCAGTGTGCCTCCTCTTCTGTGTGTTGGCATGAGCCTAGGGCAAGAGGAAAATAACCCAAAAAGACTTTACCAAGGTGACCGTGAGCACAGGTCTGGCAGGGGTGGATCCCTCCATCTCGAGTAGCTGAGGTGCCCCAGTGGTGGTGACTGCAGTAAGCGGAGCAGTAGGAGAACTGCCCTGATGTGGGTCACCCGCTTGAAAACTACATACTCAAATTTGCATAAATGCTTAGTTCTCATTTGAGCATTTAAGTGGGGTGGTACCAAATGCACCCCACAGCTGCCCCAGCAGAGATTTACTCTGACTTAAGCATGAAGCCAAACAAGTCCGGTGGACTCAAATTTGGTGACATGATCGGGGAGCCACAAAGGTGGCATAAAGCTCATTATTCCTTTCAGATCCTGTCCTGGATCCTGCTCAGCCGAGCCAGAGGACTTGGCTGCTTTGTGGCACTCCCACCGAGTCGCCCCACGAGAGGCTGGCTTCTCTGCCAGGACAAAGCCAGGGGCTCTATTTTTAGGCAGACGTCAGGAAGGTTTTTGGGAAGCATATCACGGAGCTGCAATTGTAGGAGCTGGGGAGCTGCCAAACAACCATTTTCTAGCTCTCCTCCCCCAGGCGCGTAGGACCTACATGGCTCATTGTCTGCGGGTTTTTGTCTTAGAGGAAGGCAGAGCTCTCTGCATTGGACCGCTAGTCATTACATAGCAGATCTGCTGAATGGCTGTGGTGAATTTAAAATAATTATACTATAGTTATTCACCAGTGTACATTACATTTGGAATCAGAGGTCGCTTTCCTTTCTTTACAAGGGGAAAACATTGTAAGTGAACCCATAATTTTGAGTACGCTAATTCCAAGACATTTGCAGATACCGAGTTGTTTCCTGGAATAACAGCCTCTCTCAAGAGACACGTCAAATGCAATTAATCAGCCACATTTAGAGCTCTGCAACATCTGCAAATGAATTATTAACAATCTCAAATGTTTTCGGATGATCCAAAAGTCAGGAATAACGTGGCTCTTCAGATAATCAGCTCTGATTCAGGGCTTCTCCTTTCCACTTTATGCCCTAGAGGCTCTGCACCTGCCTGCTGCTGCTAACTGGAGCTCCTTGCAGCTCAGATAAACCTCTCCGGAGGCGCTTGGGTAGCTGAATAAATGCGAAGTGCAGCTGGCACCCAGCTGTGTCTGGATAGATTCATGCATCGTGTAGTAAGTAGCCACTGACCAGTGTTGTGCATCTCGGGGGGGAGGTAAGGGATGCTCCAGGGAATGCGGTTCCCACATGGCTCTCATCACTGCACGTGACTGTTGTCCACAGAAGTCCTCCGCTCCCGCGATGCTACGTTTGGCCTGAAGTAATGGAAAATTGGTTTGGGCAAGGTTTGCCTGGAGAAGCAGGTTTGAGTCATGAGTCTTCTCGTTAGCTAGCAACAGCAGGAATGGCAGAATGAAGCTGTGAAGCAAAGCATGGCTCAGGACGCCCTGGTTCCAGCCTTGGCTCGCCCATTGCCCTGGTAAGAGAATCATAGATGGCTCATGTCCCTTCGCCTGCAAAACAAGGTATCTTGTAAAGAGCTTTGAGAAATATATGCGAGTCAAACCCCTTCCACTGCAATGTGGAAATATCCTTTTAGAAAAAAATAATTGCAACAATCTAATTTCTTCAGATGAGGTAATGTGGTTACATTAATTTTTGAATCAACAAATGTTCTCATTCAAGAGCCCCAGCTGACAAAATAATGGAGCCATCAAGATGCAGATGTAAACAAAGTACTTGCAGTAGCATGTGAATTAATGAAAAAACAAAAAGGTATTAACTCTTATGGATACTAATACAATGAATTCTGATATCTGTACAAAGGAGAACTCCCTCGGGTTTTGAGCAAGGTGTTCAGCAGCTTGTTGTATTCAGACCAAATGCAGAATTTCTGTTCAATCTGCTTGTTGGGGAGGACCTTAAATAGGAGGACACGATGAAGCCTACTGCAGGTTTTAAGAGGAACATTTTTCTTTGCTGGGCAAAAGCCACTGATAAACAGTGTACAAACCAGCTGCATCTGGGATGCTGTCAAATTGTAGCACAAAAGAGGAATTAAAAATCTACTCCTTACTTCGCTTGAGTAAAAATTGCAGGGTGGTCACTTTAGTTTGTATATAATTATGATAATAAGCTTGATAGCGTATCTGTTATGGATTATGTATTCTGTGTGCGTTATTAACAACATGACTGTTTGTCCCACTACACTCATAAGGAAAACATAAACCACAGGCAAATGAAAGCAGAAGTGGCTGTGGCTATTAAGAACAATTAAGCACTACACAGCCTCTCTGCAGGGGGCCGCTCTGGCGTGGCTTAATGGAGCAGATCTCATGTGGGGATGTACATTTTGATAATGCTGTCTTGCATATTCAGGTAAAACTATCTGCTCTTCTGGAGGAGCTTTGGTTACATAGCAAGAGGCAGCTATAGCTACCGAGAGGGTGCTGCTTATTTAATATTTGCTCATTTTATTTCATTTCTAAATGGAGTTGAAGATTCATTTGTTAGAAATAAAATACTTCACGGGGGGATTAGCTCTCTACTTTCTGTGGCTAGAAGAGGAAAGGGTATTGATGTCACTTTCTAGCTTGAAATCAGCTTGAAACTTCTATGTAGTTCTGTTATGCAATGTGCAATTCTGTTATTTCAAGCTCAACATCCCTTTTCTTGTTCATGAAGGTGAACCGCAAACAAAAAAGTCCCTTATGGTTTGCACACCCCATAAAAGTGCGACGGTCTTCTAGGAAGCGATGTATTTACTCATGCCAAGGTTTGGATTGCCTAAAGCTTATTTTCTTCTTCTACACAGTCTCTAAAAGAATCTGTCCTCTTACGCATAGGTTTGTACCTCTGGTTCCTTAGGTCCGAAATTATTCTTGTATCCAAAATTTTCACTGAGCTCTCCTAGAGTAAGAGCCTAGAGGCAGCGTTTATGCCAAACAGCTCCCGGGGCTTTGGTCAGCTTGGGAGCCCGGGTAGCCCAGGGGAAGGGAGTGCTACGGGCTGTGGTAGGAGGGGAATGAAACTAAAAGGAACTTAAAACTACTACCAGTCATGCTTGACCATGTTTCTTTCGTGCGGCATCTCAGCTAGGTCCTCTGCACACCTTGTAAATTAGATATATTATTTCTTGGTAATATGTTCAAGGAGTAATGGCTGAAAAAGGGACCTGTGAATCTCTGTTCCTTCGCTGGAATCATTCTTTTGAAAAGAGTGACTTCAGCTAAAGAGGTAGGAATAATATTAGCACACTACATGAACGTATCTGTTGTAACATGTCATTGTTTTGATGCAGTCAACCTCTTACACTGGCTTTGAAAACCGTAAACCCTACAACCTGGTGGTTTTGTTTTCCACTTGAAGAAAATACCGAATACGCTCTGAGCCAAGTCCCTCGGGTCTGGGGAACTGCAGTGCCGCAGGTGTCGGCACCAGGGAAAGAGGCGCATCGAGCCTGCTCGCAGTGCAGAGACCCACGCAGGCCTGGGCGGGTTGTGGCGGAGGCCACCCGAGCGCAATTTTAGGACAAAGCAGAAGCAAAGGTTGGAGCTTCAAAGCGTGTTCATCTTCGTTCCCTCAGCGCTGCGATGTGCGGCCGGGAGGTGGTACGGCTGCCTCTGGCTGCCATAGCAACGTGTTGCTGAGCCCTGCAGCGCAGGGGCGCGAGGGATGCTCCTCCGAGCCTGCCTGCCGCGGCTGGGGGGGAATGGAAAAGCTCCTTTTGAAAGCACCAGTGTGTGTCACCATTGAAGGAAAGAAAGGCAGCTAAAGGAGAAAAAATATTAGTGTTGTCTTCACTGAGCTTTGTCCAAGCCCTGCTAAAGGTATTTTTAATTATTTGGTCTTGTATCAGGATGGTGTTTGTTAAGTGTGTTTAACGGTGTGTTTGCAACCACCTCCATCGAAGCTGTGAGTGCCCAAGGCCCTGCACAGCTCTGCTCTGCGGTGGCAGCCCCACGCTGCAGCACACGGGCTGTGGCCACGTCCACACGACGAGATCCTCGTGCCTGGGAGGCTGCAGGAGCACGAGTCCTTCTGCGTGGGCCTCCCCCCAGCACAACCTCGGTGTGGGGCCGGGGGTGTGTGTGTATGGGGGTGTAAATAATTGCAAGGCAACTGTAAAATTCTGAAGCTTGCTCACTGAAAACAGCAAACATTCATTTAATTCTCAGTACTCTTGTTTTTATTACTCTTCCCCAGTTTTACTTCTTACATGTTTAAGTATTAAATGTTACTGATTTAACTGAAAGAAAATTTTCTGGGCTACGAGGATTGCAGGAGCGGTATTAGGATCAAGGAGAATAACAATATTGTGAATCAAGGTGCTAAAAATGGTTATTTTTTAAAAGCACAATTTTGTTTTGTATAAAATACAGTGATTCCAAGTTAGCAGTGTCACAAGCAAGCGTATCTCGAATGGCAACAGGTTTGTCCTTTACAGAAGTGAATTTAACTCTGGTATTTTTTCAATTCTATATGTTTAATGTTTTGACTCATCCAAGGAACAGGAAGCTGAAGAATTTTGCTGTGGCCCAAAGCGAGAGCTCTGACTGAACTCCTGTCGTCTGCGATTGCTCAGGGTAATGGTGACACTGAAGATGAAGTCTTATTTCTGCAGCCTTTGTACTTTGCTTCATTAGACTTTGCCTCGCCAAGAATCATCCCCACCCCACTTAGCAGAGATGAGCTGCTGAAGAATACCACAGGGAAAAACCACTTTTAAACTATAATCCTGGAAATGCTTATGCCTGAGCTGGCCTAGTGAAAAAAGTATGACTCACGGAGTTACACAAGCACATTTCGTTCTGTAAAAGAGCCGTAGCTTTTCCAGAACATCCACTGCAGGTCTTCACAGGAGCTCAAGAGGAGTTTCAAGTATCCAGGTAATGTAATGAATAAAGGTTCTGTGCATGCTTGTGTATACATGGAACGGCCATTTCATGGAATGGAAATTAATATTTTTATTAGACAAAAAAGTGATGTTACCTACAGGGCGAGTTCTCCGTTTGCCTTGCCTTGGAGCCTGTTTCATTCTTTGTGGTAGCCACCGTGAGAGATGGCGAGGAACCCGCCTGCAGAGCTTCCCGTCTACTTCATCAGAGCTTCCCAGAGCTCCTGCTGCTCACGTTCAAAGGTTCAGGTTTGTATTTTTTAGACCTTCACCATAGAATCTGCCTTAGCTGGACAGATCATTTATCTTTCTCCCACTGCCAAGACATACATAATCATTAATTAAGTGGGGCCTAATTTTCAGAAAAGGTAATACAGTTCCTGTCCTGGGTGACTCCAGTAAGCTCTTCGGGTACGCACTGCCCTTAAAGATAATGCCAGTCGGTGGTCGTACAGCCCAGAAAACCAGAAGCATATGCTACCAACTTATTCTACAGTAAAATAATAGACTCCAGAAGAGTTGTCTGTAGAAGTAAAAACATATGTTTCCGTTTCGGATTAGTATGACTTTATCAACTGCCACAAACACAGTCTATTGTCCAGAAATAATTTATTCATCAACAATAAAACACTGAATAGAAAAAGCCTTGTAAATAAAACTATATATATAATGCTTTATTTTTTTAGTCGATACTCCACAAAAAACACTACAGACAGTAACAAAATAATCCAATTAATCTTAAAAATTTCAAATTATAATTATCACTCTTCATTTATCATGTTTTATTAACAATGCAAAGGTCATTTGTTTACATATTATAGTTTTACTTGTTTTCATTAAATTGTTTCTTAAAACACTCGAAGCAATTTGTCATTTGCCCCATAATTTTAACATATATAAGTATATCAATAAACAATATAACAGCTCTGAGAAAGATATGCAGACTGTTCAATGATAAGTAGTCTACCATAGGTTGTTTAGTGGGAGAGCGGGAATAAATCACAACTGAATTGGGGTAGAAGTCAACACATTGAAGAGAAATAATATCTGGGGAACAACTACATATTTTCCATGGCCCGTTTAGTAATGTGATCTCTTTCAAGCTCTGATTTCTCCTGTTTTAGATACTCCAGCACTTTTGCTAGCATATCCTCATCCAGATACTGCCTGTTTTGCGTGTCGTCCGTCTCCCCGGCCACGGACAGCCTTTTGCTGAGCGAAGCCAGCTTCGCGGCCTCCTGTGGTCCCAGCTGGCTTAGGTGCTCCCTGATGGCCTGCTCCAGCCGGTCGTCTTCCTGCAGGTCGCTTTCAGAAGCTGCGACTGGGACTCGTTTCATCTGGTTTGTGTTGATAACTTCGGGATATTTTGCCAACACCTTTGCCAAGTAATCAGCCAGCTCTTCATCCTTCTCGCTCAGTTTCTCGTACTCCATTTGTCGCCTTTCCAAATCGTTCATCCAGGCAGCTTTAGGAAATGGGTGCCCTTTCAATCTTCTGGGAATGTAAGACAGTCTTGGCAAATCATTTTCCTGATTAAGACGATTTAGTAAGTAGGAGGGATTCTGATTAGCTAAATTGTCAGTTCCCAGAAGACTGACAATATCTTCAATATTGAGGTCTTCGGGTAGATTTTCTGGAATAACATTAAGAGGCTGCTTCACGTACCCATTTTTAGAGTTTACATTATTTTTAAATATATCGCTCTGTCCTAGATTGGTTTCAGCGATCTCGTCGAGGTCTTCTGGGAATTCTAGTTCCTGCTCAGCTTCCAACCTTTCACTCTGAAGCTGCTTTTTTTCTCCAGCTTTCAACATGTCTATTAAATCCTCAGGAGGAATTTGTAAATTCCTTGAGATTTCTATCAGCTGAGCTATAGACTGAGGATCAAGTTGCTTATCCAAAAATGCGGGTGCTCTTTTTTCCTCAAGTTCTCCTCCAGTCCTTAATTTCCTATTTCCAGCACTGCCCATCAGCCTCTTCAGGTAATAGTTCATCAGCTTTGAAACATCCTCTGACATTTGGTCTTTATTGTCTCTTCTGATTTCATCCTCAAGGAAGCTGAGTTTCCCTGATCTTTTCATTTCATCATCAATCTCCTCTTCATGTTTATCAATTTCCTCTTTGCTGTCTTTTATCTCTTCCTGGGTTTGACTTTCCACTTTTTCCTCTATGGGATTCCAGTCTTCTCCTCCAACCACATCTTCGTAGGCAATGTTATTCACTTTGTATACATCATCTTCATCATCTGTATACAATTTTTGGTCCTCATCCAGCCTTTCTTTCTTGTGGTTGCTAGGTCCTGCCATCTTCCCCAACTCCTGAAACACAGACTCCAACGTAGCAAGGCTTTGGGGTGTGTATTGCTCTTCCACTATTTCATTAGTACGCTTGAAAGGACTGTCCCTTGAACCGTCTTCATAGTACCCAAGTGGCATTTTGAGATATTTTTGCCACCTCTCAGGCCACTTGTAAGCCTCAGAATCGTCGGTTACTCCACCTGGGAAGGTATCTGAACTCAGACCGTAAGGTTTACTCTCCTTTGGGCCAGCTTTTGACTCTTTCTCAGCTTGCCGCAAGGCTTCCAACATTACCTTAACCCATTGGGACTCATCTTCAGTCAAAGAATCCCTTACATTATCTGGTAGGTGAACCTGGTCTGCGCTTTCTTTCTGTTGCAGGAGATAAGGGACGCTTTGATAAGAGTTGTAATCAGGGCTACTTTCTCCCTTGTTAGTCTGCTTGCGAAGATCTTCTATGTATTCCAAAGCTTTGATCATATCGGGATTTGGGAACCGTTGTAAGTTTTTCATTACATAGTCTGGATCTTTCTGAAGCAGCTGATGCTGCTGGAAGGAAGCTGCATCAACCCAACAGATTAGGACAAAGAGAAAGGTGAGAACGCAGGCTGCTTCAAGCTGGAAGGTTTTAGTTTCTGCCATATTTAAAATATTTCCTTGAAATAAAGAAGAACAAAAAAGAAGCAGTTAACATATGGAGACAGACTTAGCAAACTGAGAAGCAAAATAGAGATTGTTACTTTAAACTGGAACTCATCATGAAGAATACCACCAGTACTACACATGTTTTTATTAATTATGGAAACTTAATATAATTCATACACCGTATATTTTGGTGGAAATACGAGATTTTTCTGAATCTTTCCTATGATTCCTCAGCTTACTGGAAACTATTGGTTTCCTATGCTAGAAATTTCCTATCTCTATGCTCAATGTACTTTATGAACATCAATTTTCCAATGGCAGCACCAAAGTATAAAATACAAATCCTATATAGCTTATGAACTGCTCATAGAGGAATCTAGATGTCATTTTGATTATGAAAATGAAGGCTTCAAATGGCAAAATTAGTATATCCATATATTTAAATGCTGCTCAAAATATTAATATTAAAACTGCATACAGAATTATTGTGTGAGATTGTTCCAAAGGGTATCTAATTTCATGCCAGGGTAATACCACCGAATGGTGCTAGACTGCAATAAAATTAATGTAATGAAGTGGAGAACATGGCATATAAAATGACTTGCAGGTTTATTTCTGTCATTACTGTTAGTGTTATTACTTCCTTTTTTGCTATTTCATTAAAAAAAAAAATTATTTGTATTACAGGTGAATTTTAGTTCAGAGGCTCTATGAGTGAGCCATTTTCCGATGGGCAATGATGTCCTCTGTATGAAGGACAAACTGTAGTTTATCCTATAGGTACAATATAATGTTACTGAATCCCTTAAAGCCCATCTCGGAAAGGAGCTGGAGCAGGTAGGTTCTGAGCGGTGATTTCATTCATTCACTCACTTCAGCAGAAATTGAATCAGGTCCCGGGACAGGCAGAAACGTGACCATTGGCAAAGGCGAGCTAAATTCGCTTAGAATAGATCAGTAGAAGCCCACGTCTAGTCAGTCTGCCCGGCTTACGCCGGCCAGCAATACACCCTGGAGCAGAAGCGGGGAAACACGCACCCGACTGGGTTACCGGGATTACGCGCTGCCGCAGATGAGGGTGCAGCTGCCCCGGCCCGGTCCTGCGGGACCTCAGCACCCGCCACCCAGCGAGGGGAAAAACTGCTGTCACTTATTTCCCAGGAGATGCTCAGGCACTGGTACGCTGGGCCGTGAGACAGGTCAGACCCTTTTCTGATCCAGTTACTTTAGCAAATAAAGTACAAAATGAGAAAGAAATGATAAAGATAGAAACCGCTTTGATTAATTGACCTGTTTTGGTTCCTTCGGTTTTTGGCTTGGTAAAAGCATCCTGTTGAGACGTTGGTGATTCATGCCAGACCGAAAGAGCTACGTACACCACTATTTACCCACTGCGCTCGGTAGAAAGTGAGCGTGAATATGCTCGTTTCAGCTCACTTGTAGATTTTTCTGCTCAGTTTTTGTTCCTAACATAATGTGACTTAACTAAATAATTAAAGCAGTATCGGTTCAGAGAGCTGCTTTTTTTCCCCTCCGTGTGCCTGGGCAAGCTAACAGCCCTAAGAGCAAACCATTTCCCCAAACATCTCTGCCTACTCGAGCCTGGGTACGTTTGAGCATTGATTTCAGAAAGGATTAGTTCAGAACAGCAGGTCCCACCCTCCAGATCTGAGTTGGCCCTGAAACAAAGCCAACGCACAGCTTTGCTGTCACAGAAAAGGCACTAGTCCTATACAGAAACGTATCTATCGCTCCATGAACAAAAAAAAGGCATTTTGCTACCTATTGTAGCAAATAAATGAAATGAAGGCTTTTTTTCCCAGCAGAGAGGCTGGTTATTAACAGCATTTGCTCAGTGCGTGAGAACCTCCGTCCCTGCCGAGGGGTGGGGGCAGGGAGGGTTCTCCCGTCGTTACCTGCCAGGCACCCCCGCACGGACAGCAGGACCCCAGCCTCCTGCACCACACGCCCCTGCGTACCGGTGCCGCCCGTGGCAGCGTCCTCAGCATCCCGTCGAAATCACGGTGCGCGTAGTCAGGCAAAGTTTAGTTCAGTGTTCCACGAGGGTGTTGCTCAACTGGGTATTTCCTTTGCGGGAATAACGGGTCATTGGCTCCGCTCTACGTATTTGGGGTGTATTTGTCTCTAGATCAATTTTCACTTCTAATTTATTGGTAGATGATACCTGAAAGCCTTGTCAAATGGCTTTGGGAATGATTTCTTTTAAAAGCTTTGACTTCAGGTCATAAAACCTGGTCATTAAATATACTGCATTATCTAGGGTAAGAGGACTCCTCCCTCGTCTTTCAGACTTTAATTCCACATTTTTTGAGAAACCAGAGGACGTTTGAGACTATCTTTAGAATCTATATTAACACATTCTCTCCTGTGCCCCTCAAAGGACAATATGCTAAAATGGCTGGTTTGTCTACGGATGGATAATTGTGGAGCTAGCCTAGACGGGGAGCATATTTTCTCCTCTATTAGCATCTAACAAACAGGAAAATCATCTTTTGGCCAACAAATGTAGAAGTTCCTATTTACAAAATGAGGCGATCGAGTTCACGATTTAACATGTACAAAGGCAATGCAGGCTGACAGAAGTTCCTGAGAAAACAGACAAAACAATAAATCTCCTTTCTGGGATGTTTCCATGGTAGCAGTAATTTTCCCTCTCCATCTCTCTCAGCAGTCATCTCTGATGAGAATGTAATGTTTCCAGTGAAAATTTGCAATGAAAACTCATAAGCTTTCCTAGGGATGAGCCCCTGCCCTGAGAGTCTGAGGGGGAATCCAACAGCAGTTTTCCATAAGGAAAATAAGGAAATACATCACACGCTCTTCCTCCCATTTGCTTTTGCAATAACTAACACGACTGCAGTAATTTTGCTTTTTTATAAAGCATATCTAACCCTTTATCCCGTGCAAGGGATGCAAAACATGAACAACATAAGAGTGGGGTGGGGAGAAGGGAAAAAACGCAAAGCCCAAGCAGTGCCGAATGCCTACAATGCCTGTTTGCGCAGGTAAACATCTGGAGAGTCAGTCAGATTGTGTTTGCTTCCAAGGTAACCTCTCATCCCGTATTTTGACGCGGCTGAAGCGCCGTGTCGGCAAGCCAGCGCGACGGACCGCAATCGCAAACAGAAACGCTACGCTTCCCGGCTTCGGCCACGAACGACGCTGGTAGTACAAATATATAGATAATAACACAGGTCTATAATTCATACGCACGTATTTCATGGCGAACATCAGCTACATCCCCGCCAACTTCCTGCCGTGAGCGGCTGTTTAACTCAACCCCCCGCTTTTTCGGCCGGTCCCTGCCCGGCTGAGCCGAGCCCCACCAGGCAGCCGAGGGAGGGAGGGAGGGAGGGAGGGAGGGCGGCCCCGGGGTGCCCCGGCCCCGCCGCCCGGCGCAGCCCCTACCTGGCAGCGCCGCTCCCGCCGCCGCCGCCGCCGCCGGCAGCACCCGGACAGCGCCCGCTTATACCGCCCTCGCCGCGCCTGACGTCACCGCGCGCCGCGCCCCGCCCGGCCCGCGCAGCCGGGGCCGCGCCGGCGGGAGCTGCGCCCGCGCCCTCCCGGGCGGGCGGGGGGAGCCCCGTCCCCCGCAAAGGGGCGGGTGTTCGACAGGGCAAAGAAGAAGCGGGGGGGGCGCGGCAAAAAGGGGGGAAGGGGGGAGAAAAGGGAAAAAAGGGAAAAACAGACCAAAAAAAGGGAAAAGAGGAAAAAGGAAGGAACGGGGGGAGAGGCAAAAAAGGGGTAAAAGGACAAGACAGGCAGAGGGGTCAGTCAGCGCCGCCGGCGTCTCATTGCCCACGGGCCGGGGCGCGCAGCTCCGCGAAGCTGCCCCGCGCCCCGCTCGGTCGGTGGCGGCCCCGCAGCCGCCGGGGCTCGGGGCGCGGCTGCGGGCACCCCGGGGGCGCTCCGCGGGGGAGCGGGGCCCGCACCGCGAGGCGGGCGGCGTGCCGAGCAGAGCAGCACCGCGCAGGGCTGTGCCCGTGCCTCCCGCAGGGCTGGCCTTGAGCAGCTGCCGGCCGGGAGGAGGCCGTTACTTTTGAGGCCATTGTAGCACAGCGCTGGCTTTGTGACAGGGCAGGGACAATTCGCGGCATCCACGGCCTCTTCAGCAGGCGTGGGGGGCCCGGGGGCTCCGGCCCGACTACAGCGTCCTGCCGAGGGCTGGGTGCACCTGAGGGGCTTGGGGGTGGAATGACACCCCTCCATGGTACGCCTGACACAGACAGAAAAACTGAAGCGCATCGGGGGAAGATAAGGCAGAAGGATCCCCCGCCCCGTAGCTCCCTGCCCTGGGCCCGAGGGCAGCGGCGCAGGAGGGTGCAAGCACCCCGCTCCCGCGGGGCTCTGCCTCCACCGGCGGCTGCGGCGTGGGACGGGGGCCAGGCCGCCGCGCTGCCCGCTTCAGCCCCGCTGCCCCCGGCGTGGACGCGGCCAGCGAGGGACTGCCCGCCTCTGGCACCGCTGCCGGCACTGCTGGCGATGCCCGCGCAGTTTTAACTCTGGTCTCAGCACTCTGTGGGCAAAAAGGCCAGCGCTTGCACGCATAGATCACTAGGGTGAGGCAATACCACTGCGCCATAAATCAGAAAGCATGACATGTAACACGGCGCTTCGGCTGGTGCTCTGGGGTTTAGCTCCTTCCTTCTGCTTCCTTTCTATTCCAGAAAGGTTGTTTTACTTTGGCTTTTAAATAAGGACTCCTTTTCCCCCAAAATAAATCTTTCCTGACAATTTTGACCTTTTACAGCACAAAATGCAAAAAACTAGGATGAATGTACCTTCCAAACCAATAAATGTTACAAAATTAAATTGTCGTAAGAACAGCAAGGTAGAAATAATTGCAGCCATGAACACGGACAAAAGGACTATCCTTGCTGCATTTGTTGGAGCTGAAATGGAGATCTGGAAGCCTCTCGTTTCACCTCACATACAGTTATGAGTAAAATGAGGACCAGTTTTTGTGTTGAAACTCTTCAGCAGCAGCTTTATTCAGGCCCCAGATACCATCCCAAATGCTCGCTTCCATCACTGGACCCAGAAAGAAAAGAGGCAAAAGGGAAGTTGCTTGAGGACCCATGATAGCATCCCTGAAGACAGGCAACAGAAAGGCATCTGCTGCAGTAAGCTGAAATCAAGGTCCAAATAAACCACGGTCTACCCGGAGCAGCTGGGAGCTGTACTGCCGACCACCACCTCCCCCTCAGCAAGGCGCGGAACTCCCACAAAACGTACAGCTGCAGACATCGGTATCACTAATACACCTGCGTCCACCGAGAAAATAGTCACCGTGATCAAAACAAAACCAAAAAAAACCACCAAGAAAAATGCTCAATTCAGATTCTCAGGAATTTTCTTGTGCCTCTGCATGTGTTTCCAACAGACTCGTTTTGTGCATTCTGCCACCAAACGCCTGACATTTACCTAGCAAATTCTTTCCCATGGAATCATCCCACTGCCCCTCATCCATCTCTCCCTGATCTTCAGCATCAGTGCGTATTTCCGCCAACTCAGATTAATTGGCACATCAGCACGATGCCTTCCCCCTGCCCCTTAGCCGCTCGCTTGAGACTTGCGGCGTGTGAAGTCAGGCGGACACGTGGCTTACGTCTCTGCCGTGGCTATTTTGGGTTCAGCGGATAAAATTTACCAAAGGGTATCCACGATTCAGCTGTCAATTTTACTCCACATCAAAAAGCGTTGCCTGGACTTTGTGCTTCTGATTGATTGCATCCGCACAGTCCTACAAGGAGGGTCTTAGTGAATGCACTTTTTTTTTTTCCATATTGAGTGTATGGCATTCTTTTCCTCAGCATGAGTCATGCAACAGAAAATTTGATCTGTGCTGTCATTAGAAGTTCCATGGCATTTTATACAAGAGTAAGATCACATCACGGCATCTCTGAATTTTAGGTAATTGCATTACAACTAGCTCAATATCAACTCTTTAACCAGAGGAGCCTGGCAATCTTGTTTTTCTGAGCACGTTTTGACCACGCGACATCCTTTTGTGGATCCTGGGACCAGAGCAGCAATAAACGCGATGATGGTTTCTCCGAGTGGCTTGCCCTGCCACATGCTTTGCCTTACATAGTTACGCATCATGAGAAGCTGAAAGTTCATCAGTCATCAGCCCTGCGCCTTGCGTGCTAACTTAAGGGTAAGTAAAGCTTCGGAGAGGTTTCATTTCATGCAAGAAACAAGGCAATGGGTGGGTGAGGGACCTTCACTGCAGCAAACAGAGGCAAGAGGCCTCCAGCCCACTGTGTTGTGTCATACCCAGCCAGAAGATCATCATCCCTAAAGTTAAGGGAGAAAGAAAAGTCAGAGAACTTGACTTCAGGAGGTAGCAAGGTCTGACATGGGGCTTGGTGTCGTTGCCCTTGCACCCGGTCCCCGGGACAGCACCAGCACTGGTGGGGCGATGGTGGTGAGAACCACCACCGGTCATGGACCGCGGTCTCCCGGGAGGCCCTGCTTCCCACCACATGGCCCAGCTCGCACGAGAGGATGAAGCGGGGCTCTTGATGGTGCGACCGTCCCAGCAGTAACGCGCAGCAGCAGGAGCACGTTTGTCTGGCCGTTGTGGCTCTTTTCTGAACACCAACATAGTTTGCAGTTTGTGCAGTTCACGTCAGCTCTGGCTCTCTCCTCCTCTAATTGGTGTCACCAAAGATCAGCACTGCTTAAAAATAAAGCGGGGTTGTGTCAATATTGATTATTTCCCCCCACTGCCTCCGTTTCCAGGGGCAACTAAAAATAATTTACAATTCATTACAGCCATGGCATTTCTCGCAGCACAAGTGCCATTGTCACATTTAAAATTCAGTCCATATCTAACTTGAATATCTGCATTTATTCTGTATGTAATGAGAAGGGGAGGTTTTATTTTCTCAGAAAAAGTTCATCTGCCATCACAGATATAGATTCTTTTAAATTATTTTAATTTTAAAATACTTGAACTCTGCTTGGGTCCAACATTAGCCTTGTTATTTTGTGCTCATTTTGCACGCTTGGAAGATCAAACATATTTGTATGCAAATATTTTTGGCCTTCCTAAATTTAGTACATAATAAATGGATCAAATTCCATTACCAAAGCTGTAAGGGGAGGGAAAAATATAACATTGTAAGGAAAAGTAAGGGCTTTGCAGTTTGTAACCACAGTCCTTTAAAAGCGTGGATGTCAAGGCGAGCGTCTGATGGCCATAGATCACTGGGCTTTATTCCACGTTGCAATGAGATTAAGTAGGTTCAATGCCAGCCTGACCGACACGCCTCCCTCATGGTTTGCTGCTCGATCCGCAGGGACGTTTCAAGAACAGGTTTTGCTAAGAACAACAACAAAAAATACAAATCCTGACTTTCACCCAACCTTTACATGTTCAGGAGTTCATGCTGCCTGCATTTACAAAAATGAAATAGAAGGAGGAGCCTTAGGGCAAGACCTGACTGCTACCTCTGCGACATGGGCGTACGCCCACCTTGGCATCGTGGATGTACCGACAGCCTTGCGAGCGCCGCTGTTCGAGCGCGAGCCTCTCGTGCCACGGGTGGGGTGTCCCTGACCCACCTCCCCCCATGAGGTGCGGGCGCTCCGGGCGCGGGCGGCTGCCGTGATGCAGGAGCCTGCGCGGGCACCGGCCCGAGGAGGTGGCCAGGGCAGCGCGGCCGCCTCGCTGGGGGCACCTTGCAGGCTCGCCTCAGGAGCCACCCCGGCGCGGCCGCCTCGCTGGGGGCACCTTGCAGGCCCGCCTCAGGAGCCACCCCTGCCCGGCCGCGTGGCCACCTCGCTGGGGGCACCTTGCAGGCTCGCCTCAGGAGCTGGCCCGGCCGCGCGGCCGCTGGCAGCAAGCTGAAAGCCGTGGTCGTTTGCGAGGGAGAGCGCTGCTCTGCGCCTCCCTGCGCCAGGGCTGGGCTCACCTGAGGCCCAGCCATGCTGCGCCGGCTTGTGGGTCCTGCCCCAGGGCTTTGCCACCCCTGGAAGTGCCTCTCGTTCCCTCCCGTGACTGCTGGAGGAGCCCAGACCTGCTGCCTCGCTGCTCCTGCCCCCCTGCCTGGTGACCTACGCTTACTGTAGGGTCCCTCGAGCTTGGGATGGTTGGGGTCCGCCACATAGCAGAGCCCCCCATCAGACCTGTCGGCTGGGCTGGGGCTGGAGGAGGAGAGAAGCCTCGGCTGGAAGGAGCGTGTAAAGGCAGCAGATGAATCAACAGCGAAAGAGTTTGCTGTTGTTATACGTGTTCCAGGGCAGCCTCCAGTTTGAGTACCACGAACAGGAATAGCAAAACACCAACAGATTAAGGAATATATGTCTTCTCATATAACCACTGAATTATTTTTATCTGCAGGCCTCCCCCACATACACACTCACATATTTTCTCCCGTGGAGTTTCAAGGCTCTTCACAAGCCTGTGACATCTGCTTACCAACATTTGGTGTAAAAATATCAATATCTGCTCTGCATAGCTGTTCTGAATGCTACATTTACCAGCCAGCAAAGATCAAGAGCCTCCTGGGAGCTGGCTGGATCAAACTGTCATGATTTCAGCACTGCTTTGCGTCAGACGGCAGAATTTAAAGTCAAAACACAGATAGTTTAGGGAGGAAGACAATGCGGAGCCCTGAGTCATACCCTGCTGAGGGTGAGGAGAACAGATTAATAGACAGCAAACATGAATGAAACCGAACAGCTCATTTTAGTCACGCAGTTGCTTCTGAAACCCAAAATAGGATTTATTTTTAGTCGTCGAGCATGAAAAAAGGATTTCTTTGCACCTTGCCAAGGAGAAGTTGAGAAGGGTTTTAATTAGCGTGGGGCCGGGCCCCCTTTCCTTGACACCCAGAGGCGCCCAGCAGCGGGGCTCGCTGCGCTCGGGGAGGTTTCGCTGCTCCCAAGCTGCTTTAACGATGCGTCACCCACGAGACTTTTCACGACCCAGCAGCTTTTAGCGTCATTCGGATACAGAAGACGCAACCTGCACTCCAGCCCCAGCCGACTTTCCTTTGCCAAAGTCGAGTCAAAAAAAAAAAATGATGATCGCTTATAACCGGGTCGTATCTTTTTGAGGAGCTGTGCCGCTCCCCGCTGCTGGCTCACGGGGGAAGGAGACAGAGCACCTACGGCTTGGCAGTTGGGGAAACTGCACAGGTTCACCCAAAATCATCGGAGATTACTTAACTGAAACCTTGGAGCCCTTCCAAGCAGCTGTGGCAACACCCAGCAACGGCAGACAGCAAAACCCTTTTGCCTCTGCTTTCCCGGGTGAGTGCCTCCTGCCCACGTCAAGCTCCTTGGCTGGTGTGGGGGTCCGGCCTGGGGTATTGGCCGCCTTGGGGTCTTTGGGTCAGCCAAAATCGACCTTCAGTGATGTTTTTTCCTGAGAGAACACAAAAGTTTTACCTGGGAGTGAAAAAAGTTGGCACAGCAGGGATCTGTACACACGTTTATGTGATTTTTCATTTTAAGTAAATGAAGTGATTTCACAACTGCATAAGGTCAGTTACATTATTTGGTCCTCTGCTAAATCATTTCAGCAATTCTGCTCTGCAGAAACTTCATGATCTTGGGGCTAAGCCATTTCTATCCCTTACTTACATCAAAGCCTCATTAACTTTCACATTAATCACTCATAAAAATGAAAAAGCTCAGTGATTTTTGGGTCTCCCTGTCTCTGGCAGAAAATCTCCGCTTTGTTATCTGCTGCCTTGTCTGACCACACAGGATAGGACTCGGAGTAGCAAAACTGCCACTCCAAAATTAACACTCCTGTTCTTACTCTTTTTTTTTTTTTTTGAGAACCCAACCGTTCTCAAAGCACGAGCTAGCACGCTCGCGTTACTTCACGTGGGCAAAGGTTATTCCGTCCCCAAGCCATTAGGGCAACGGGTGCTTTAGCAACGCCGCGTGCGAGAATCTATCTGCTAAAGCTAGGAGGGCAAGAAGCCACGCTCAGTTTCCTTGCCATAAAACATTATCACAATTTTCTTCTGCATCGTCTTTGCTAGTGTCATTAGTTTCACCGGCACCATTACGGCATTTTCTGTGGCCATAGGTTTGTCCTTCTTGGCTTAGTATGTGCCTACATAGGTTCCAACCTTATTGCTACAGTAATTTATGTAGATCTGGGTCAAAACCAAATTTAGCATTTGGTCATGAACGTGAGAAAAATAGAAAAAAGAGACCCAGTGCAACGCACAGCACATCATTATAGAATTTCTTCCCGGAGACAACTTCTGCCAAGAAGAGGGCAAACAGTTTGATTTGGTAGCTCGTGTGGACAAGGGAAAACCACTTCATGTCATGTCCTTTTTTTAAAATGTATACTAAACTAAAAGTTAGTTCAACATAAACACGAGCGATTGCATCGAAACAAGAGCACAAATTCGTGTCGTGCCATGTGGTTACAGCTATTAACATTTGCTACATCAGCATTAAAGCAGAGAGCTTACATTTTTAGGCTTGAGCCAATTGCAGGACGTACAGCCAGGGACAGCTGGCTGGCTTCAGTGACAGCTTCGCTGGTTTAGCGATTGCAGGACCAAGGCAAGTGCAGAAGCTGGGTGCAAAAAGCAGGAGAGGGGGTTAATCGCTACGCCCCAGCCGCGCTGCCTCGCGCAGCCAGGCTGCGGTCGGGCCTGCCCGCGGCTCGCACAGCTCCGCGGAGCTCGGCGCGGCCCCTTTGTCGACCGGCAGAGACGCTCCCCGGCCGGTGGGGATTTAACGCCATAGCCCAGATGTGCAGCAGGCACGTTCTGAGCAGCAGGAGAGAGACAAATCAAGCAATGCGGTCTGGGAGCAGCGAGCTGTCACCCGGCGTACGGACACATGGACGCGTGGTGCGCATGGACAAGCCACCGCGCTCCATCCAGCGTGGGATGGGGAGGGAGCCAGAGGGTGGGTACAGCTGGGGACATGGCGTGCGTCCAGCCACTGAAAAGATTAAGAGCTCTGTTAACATCTGTAATTTGCTTTTTCTTATAACTCAATCCTGAAAAGCTCTCTTGGGCTAGGGAAAAAGTTCTAGGCAGGCTGCTCCCTGCTCTAGCAAAAGCCAAAATGTAATGGGGGATGGTGACACCATTTCCCCAAACAGGCTGCGATCTACATGACAACTAGTAACACCTCTGCAAGCTGGGAAGAACATTTGCTTGGACCTCCAAACTGTTTTAGATAGCAGTCTTGCATATCCCTCTCAGCTATCACAGCCTTGACTGGCAACTAAAATCCACGTACTTGGGAGAAAATGCTGCGATTTTCCCCCGAGGGAAACACTTTCTGTCCGATAGACCTTGCTGGTAAGTGCCGGAGAAGGGCTGAGTGCCCTTCCCAGCCCCGAGGCTCCCGCTTCGCTCTTCTTCCAAACCCTGGGCCGACCCACCCAGCCACCCCAGCCAGGCTGTCTGGAAACCCGCACCAGGCTCAGGTCGGACGGGTGCCAACGCACGGACCTGCTTTTTTTTAGGTAGAAAAATGGTGCCATAACAAGTAAGTTTGGGAAGGGACAAACACCCAATGGTAACGTAGCCCATCCACTGCCTCGTCTGAATATTAGTCCAAACAGCGTGTGGCTGCAGGCACCTTGCTGCTGAGCACTCCCAGCTGAAGCACCAGGTAGGACTCTGTGATGTATGACCTTTTTTTTCTGCCTCAGAATGAAAGAATTGAGGAAAAAATTGGATACCTGTTGAAGAGTAGATGGAGAGCATAGATTCTGTACCAGCAAAGATAAAATACACAGCCTCTTTTATAAAATATTAAACATAAGCTATTTTTCCAATCGAATGAAATGTACTCAAAACAAAGCATTTGTATCCAGGGATCCCTGCAGGCGACAGAAGGCTGGTCATGAAAATAGCTGCTCGAGTGCTGGGCTAATAATTCAGATTCAATAGGATTCGAATCTGAAAGTAAACAGACACATTACTGTATCTCACTCCAAATCTGCAGCATCCTTACTCCGGAAATTTTCTCCCGGATACATTTAAAAACCAACCGTGAACTCTGTAACTGTTTACTCCTGTCCTGTCGGCCAGGATCTGCAGGCAGGGCTGTGGCTGCGGGAAATGCACTTTTCCAGCGGGATGGGACTGAGTTATTGGCTTCCGTTTGCAAGCGCTCACACCGAAAAAGCCCTCTTACTCTCACACAGGGCTTTTCAGCCGAGCGGGGAAAGCCGAGCTCTGCCGCCACATGCATCACGTGAGCACCGTGACGACTGAGGTATAGCATTATTTTGTCTTTCCCTGATGGTAGCAACATGGATTTACGTGATGTTGGCAGTAGCTTCCCCAGTGCTATCCTCATTCCGCAGACTGAGTACACTTCCCAGGCACAGGCACGCCGCGTCGGGCCAGAGCCAGGGCTGCTCGTGAGACTTGGGTCTGTCCATTTTTACCATTAACGCTGTAATTTTTCTACCTCTTCTATTTCACCGCCTTAGCAAACTGTTCGCCTGGCCCTAAAACCAACTCAATTTTCAGTGGTGATCTCCCCTGTACAAGGCAATGGGGTGGGGAAAGGCCTACCAGCGTGATACATTTCCCACCAGGCTTGCGGCTCCTAACTTGATTTTGGAGCAGTCCCGCTGCTGCGCTGCCGCTGTGCTGCCAGCCGTCACCGCAGGTCCAGCCCGCCAGCAGCAGGTCTGCACACCCAGGAGAGCACAGCCCAGGACCTGCTCACCAATGCGAGCTGCGTCCTCCGAGGGCTCCGTGGCCATCTCCCAAAAGATGACAGGTACCCTGTCATCTGTAGCTACTGCATTGGGCGTTCTGGTTCAACCAAAATAAATTGTTTGAAATTCAAGGCAAAAGCAATTCATTACAGCTGTTTAAAATGAGGTCGCAACGCACCGCAATGAATTACTGTCAGCCTTACCTAGGACGTGGCTCGCATATGCTCCTGCGTAGATATGGGGTCAACAGGGAGTTGGCTGGCTGGCTGTGGTTTTCCACCAGTGTATCTCAAAGCTGAATCAAAAGGCCAGATACTACATCTGGCACTGGAGATCTTGCCTGAAGAACTAAATGGATTACTTGTCCATGCGGGGAGGTTTTCACCATCTGTTGCAGATGTAATATTGATGAGGTTCTCAATTTTACATAACTGTTTCATGATATTATTATACAAAAAACGAACACCAAAATCAAACACAACCCTTCTGGGTTGATGTTGCTTGCTTTTAATCGGGAAGACATGACCATATACGTTGTTGGAGTGGTATCTTCTCAGCTTCTCCTGACGTGCTGTTGCCTGTTGCAGCGGATGTACGTCGTGCTCCGCGCAGCATCATACTGCTGCTTGGCTTCTCCCGCGGGCTGCGGCTGCAGAAGCTGTCCCGGCTCAGTGGCTGTTTGCACGAGCCTCCGCTGCCTGGGTCGAAGGTCCTTTTCTCATTCCTCCCCCTCTCTTCTGCCAGGACCCGGCAGCGGCTGGTGGGTACAGACTTGGTCCTGCGTAGAAGCAGTCCTCCCTGAGCTCCTGCGGAAGGATTGCCTTTCTCCCTGCTAGGCGTTGTGAAGGACGCCAGTGGTTTTTGTAGAATGGGGTATTCTGTACAGCACGGGAAGAAACGGGAGGGAAGAACTGCAACACGTGAGGAGACACAGCAGAAACCGGGAAGAGAAGGAAACAGCGCGGTCGCCGGCGATGGAGCTGCAGCACGCGGGCCAGCGCGGCCGAGGAGACGCGCGCTCCTCGGGAGACGCGGCCGGAGGCTCTGGCCTGGAAGGACCAGGTGGTGCAGGAGCTGAGGCAGGAATACTGAGTCTCTCATTCAGGGTCTGTGCCAACGAGGTGGGACCAAAGGGTAATTAGGCTGATGGACAGTGATATTAAACGTATGAAATGAGGCTTACAATGTAAGAGAAATCTTAGGAAAAATAAGCTGAAGTGAGAAGCGTAACAGAGCAAATCCCAGCACAATTAACCTGCAGGGAAGCAGAAATACAGAACCTGCCCCCAAAAGTAAATCCAGACATACACCTGCAGTTATGTTCCCTGATTTTTACCCACCAAGTACATGTATGAATCACAGCCATTTATTTGCTTTTAAAAAGCAGTAAAACAATGGAATTGAAAGGATACGCTTCAGTTGTAATAAGACCAAATACACTTGGAATATGCACAAAATTAAAAACATGCCCAAGTGCTTTGAGCAGCAGTCAGTGTGTGCTGAATGAGAGCCCTTACCCATGATTTTTAATTACTACTGACAATTCTTAATTCTAGGTTTCTGTTGT
The DNA here is from genome assembly GCA_009819775.1 of Phoenicopterus ruber ruber. Classification (NCBI taxonomy): domain Eukaryota; kingdom Metazoa; phylum Chordata; class Aves; order Phoenicopteriformes; family Phoenicopteridae; genus Phoenicopterus; species Phoenicopterus ruber. Next base: position 20,730,219 of record CM020223.1, on the reverse strand, counting down.
TACTTCTCAGAGCTGCTTGGACAGCCAGGGCTCAGAGACCATCTATCAACAGTCAGCAGCACCGAGATAGTGTTAACTTGGAAACCAAAAAGAACTGCAGAGGCTTTTCTGTGCCAGTGGCATCAGACACAACAAAAGCAAACCTCCCTTTTATAATTATTGCAACCAAGTCCAACCAATCCTTTTACCAAACAACGACACAAACAATGATTTTCAGGCAAACAGATCATAAAACAAGCCTACAAATGTGATTGCTACATTCATCATCGAAAGGAACATCTACAAAGATGCCCACAACCTACTGATAAATGCGGTGTCTTCCCGCGGCTGTATTGCCTGTTCTCTGAAGACTGCTCTGACCTGCGAAGTAGCTGTTGAATTCGTACTTTGCATTGTGCTGATGTCAGTCCTAAATTCATAAAGCAACATGAATTTTAATAATGCTGAGCAAGTCTTGCCTGACATATCAGCTGCATTAGCTTAAAAAAGATGGATCGTCAAATAGCACAGTATATACCCACACGTGCAGAAAATTATACACACCCTAAAGGGGTTGTTTTATCAGGGTTTTTAGACAGAAAAGCAAAGCAAAGCAATTCAACTATGTAATTTTCTAAGTCTGTGAATCCTTGGATACTGCAGGCAAAAGTTCTGAGGAGATGACTCTGTCTCTCAATGAGGTCTCAAAGTACTTCTAGTATTGTAAATCATTCCTCTCCAAAACTTATTTTCAAGTGTCTTGTGAATGTAGAGCTGTCTTATAAAGCAGTTGCCATTTCTATACATTCCTTCCTGCCTTATTTAGAGTCTACCAACAGCCCTTAAAAAATCTGGGACCGCTGTGATATAAAACCAAATCCAACTCTCAAATAGCATCCTAGAAAGAACCAGGAGTCCTTGTTTGGCTTGGTTAGAGCAAGCATATCCACTCCATTGTACAGACAGCGTGGGGAGACATGACTGTAATTAAGAACAAGTGTAGCACTTGCATCGGGGGGGGGATAAATTAACATTTCACAGACCACCTTAACGCTGACACTTCCTAGCATCTGTTTTCTCTGCAATCTTAACTCTCCTTCATCATTTTTTTTGTTGTTGTATTCTCACTGTGTCTAACAGAATGAAACTCTGGTTGGGACCAGCAGAATCTGCTGTGAATTATTTATATTCCAGTATTGCTGCACAAGGATTAAGTCATTATACCAGTCTGTGGGAACATACATCATCTTTCAGTCTCATTTTCTTCTCATCCAACTTAGTTCAGATTAAAGAATAGAACCTATATACCTGTCCCACTGCTTTTTTCAGTCTGATTTGAAGCACTTAACAGCATCCTACTCCAATACGGCATAAATCTTCCTACAGGATGGCGTGCAGAGAAGAAAGGAGAAGAGCGGCTTCCATTGCCCTCTTCTTACCAACCTTGCCATGACCTTCCCGTAGACTTTCTTGTGAGCAGTCCAGGGCATAAGTCAAACTCTTGGTGGCCTAGCTGCCGGTTAACAGTAACTCTGGGACCATCCTATTAATATTATAAGAACAAAAGCTCTGCAAGATATTTGTCAATATATTTTACCTTGAGGCATTGTGAATAGCTGCCTTCACAGAAAAGTTGCATTACAGATACAAGAACATTTCCTCGACCGACTGTTTGCTATTCTCTAGTCCAATCCTGAAATATTTTAAGGAGGTTTGCTTACGACTCAAGAAAGGGAAAAATAAATAAATAACAAAAAGGGAAAGATTTTCATCAGAATCAAAGACTTTGCAATTGATGCAATCGGTGGACATTCATGGCCTCTTACACTATTTTAAAGCCTAGATTAAAGGTGCACAAGACAGAGGCAGAAAGGCAGCTAACTTGCAAGGCTGATGAGTGAAACAGAAGTCTCTAAAACTTAAGCGTTCACTTTTTTGTACTGACGCATTGGCAGCAGAGCATTAGTCAGACAGCCAGAGAGTTTTCATCTAATATAGGTATATTAGCATGCAGTGCCTGACTACGTTTTGATTTGAAGCTAAGCAAGGCAGGCTCATTCTCTCCAGCAAGTCAGACTGATGCATCTCCCAAGAATCATGCCTTACAGAAAAATAATCATGAAATATTAATCATTTCCTATTTAGAGCTACAACCATCACAAATGATGTAGCCCTCTCACGTACAACCTCCCGCTGAAGAAGTGCGTAAGGAACGCAGCAAACGTTGACCGCTTCCCGGGCGGAGACAAAGCCCGGGTTGTAGGAGCGTGGCAGCGCCCGAGCCCCGCCGGCACGGGCCGGCTCAACCCGCCCGCGGTGGCACCAGCAAAGCCATACCAAGCCTCCCATTAACCACTACCACACTGCTTGTACCTTCAGCCCTGTCTGCCTGCACCAATGAGTCCCCTACCTCCAGTCGAGGAAATGCTGCCAAAAAGTACTCACAAAGCTCTGTCTGAAGACAAGCAGTTGATGGCCCTACAGACTAGGCAACACTCCCATTCCTTGCCGGCAATAAACAAACATCCACAAGAGCGCAGTACGGAAGAAGAAAGCACGGCAAATGGGTTTTCATCGGGGTTTATACTCAGAGCATGTTTACGGCCCTATTGAAAGATCATCTTGAAAGCTCCGTGTGAGTTTGGAAACCATTCATTCAGGGATCAGACTCAACGCCCCGTGACTTACAAGGCCTGTCATTCAGTCGAAGTAGCAAATAATGAGAAATAATTTCTCTGAATAGCTGATAGGCAATCCAGAGCATGAAACCTATTTGCATAAAACAGTCATTGTCATTTCACACACGCAGATCTCCGGCAGTCAAAACCTCACAGTAGATCATTCAGGGACTGAGGGAAGAAATTAAATCAGTTGTTTGCTACAAATCGCTCATCCAGTTGTATCTGACATGGCACTGCCTCATTACTCGCTATTGTCAGTGCTCCAAGCTATGACCTATAGCCAGGATCCCAGGACATAAACCCACGTGCAACATCTTAAGACATGTGCTCTGCTATTCCATGCTGCTGCAAATGGGCTAGGAAAATCAAATGGTTCACGTGGCACAGAGAGGAAAAAGCACTCCCAAACTAAAGGTAATGTTTATCAGGCGGAATTAGGTGATCCAGATCACTGAAGTGCACTGAATGTCTGTAACTGGGATGCTTCTGGTTTTGATGACCATCTCTGCCTACTATCAAATACACTTTCAGTCATATATTTCTTGGGCGTCTTCTGATCTTGCTCACTAACGATTATATCATTTATCTGCAGATAGAGCCTCCTTCTCACAATACAGCATTTGTTATAAATGCACCTTCCTGGAACTGTGTGATTCTGTAGCATTTTCTCCTTCTTGAGACTACGGAAATTAGTTTTTAGACACAATCAAAACATTCAGCTATTACCTCTGTTACCATCACCAGGAACTTCTTGGAGCCAGAGGGGGAAGCCTTTTTAATGGAATTGGCTTCAGCATCCATAAAAAGGTACCTAACTTTCAGTTTGAGTAATGGTTGCAAAACACTGTCTTCAGCCATTGCATTGCAATACCATCCGAGTTTCTTGGGCTGGAAAACCTTGAAATACTCGCTAGGACAACTAGCAGTGGCCCTCTGATGTTTGAAGGCAAAGCACAATGGTGTTCTCCACCAACACTCACCCCTGGCCCGGCCAGGGGATTCAGACTGGATGGAGACTGAAGAAACTAAGCAGCGGTTATAGCCTTTCTGCCTCTATGTAGTGCCTGTGAGCGTAAGGTCCGACAGACGGTCCTGCATACCTACAACCATCCTTCCACAGTTACCTACATCCCAGTGGAAAGAAACACTGCTAAGAGTTGCTTTTACCAGGTCTCCGCTAACACTTGGCAGCCTACAAGAGGAAGAGCCTAGGCAGAAAGCAGGTTCTGCTTTGTAACACAAAATACAGCGATACGTTTACCCAGTCCCTGAAAATAAATCAGGCGATGAAGACTTCCAGACACAATGACCGCTTGCTATTTCCAAAGTGAGGTTACGACGAGGCTCCAGGTTCTGCTCCGCTTTTTGCTGGCTCGGAGAGCGCCGCAGCGGTGTGCCACGCTACCGGGCTGGCTGCAGGGGCTGCGCGGGCACCCAGGGACACCCGTGGGCGGAAAGGAGGGTATTCTGCCCCTGTTGCACTGCAGCTGAAGGCACGGCCACCCAAACTTGCGGGGTTTCTCTTTCCAGAGTGTGCTGCATTTTGCGTAGGGACGGGGCTTGTTCCTAGGGGCGAAGAGCCTTCCTGTCAGCGTGAGGGATGCCCGACACCCAAGTCCGAACAGCAAGCTGGAGGGCAAGGCCGGCCGCGGGGGTGAGCAGGGCAGGCAAGAGCACGTCCCCTGCTCTGCCGTGGCTTTCCTGCAGGGCTGCAGCAGCTCCCTTAGCCTCTCCCTGCCCGGTTCCGGTCTCTGCAGAACGGGGAGGTTTCCCTGCCCATCACAGCATTAAGCGTTCAAAACTGGGAAGCCCCTTCACTATAAAAAAAGTCATAAAATTTTCGTTAGGTTTTGAGGGGGGTGGGAAGGGAAACAACTCACAGGATAGAAAACTGCTCAAGAAAACCCACAAAAATTGAGAAACGTGACAGAACAGCCCCCTGTACTGCACCCGAAAACGGTTTTCTATGGTTTTGTACAGAAGATACCTGCAAAACTTTCTGTGTTCTATAGCATTGTGGCATTCAGGTTCATTCTAGCTCTGAAGTATGATGGATTTAAAGCAATTTAAAATATGGCAGTGTACAGTCTAACTAAAGAACTTCTGATGATCTCATATCACAAGCTTTACATTGTAAGCTACACCATTAAACTCAAATGGTGAGAACAAAAAGGCCAGGTTCAGCTATTCAGAGCAGTGAATCTTTTTCTCCTGATGTGGCATACAGTTAAAGTCATCAAAACTGTAACGAATATTAAGAAATCTGTCACTAGCTGTCATCCAGTTGGAAAGAACAAACTCCCCAGGGCTCACTGTTGACAGCACTGAAAGAAACAGCCTCACCTGCAATCACATATTAATTCATCCCGGCGAACGCTTCAGCGTGCAGCCCTTCCACTTCAGATATGGTCGACAGGCTACTTGCCGCACTAATTAAAGGATGTTAAAGGGAGATCAGTCACTCCTTATTGCCCGGCTCGCATGTTGTGTTTGCAACTCTGTTCAAACACAGCTAGAGATGGCTAAATATTAACCCAGAAAAAGTTAAAAAAAAAAAAAAAGTGAATAGTTTCTAGATTAGTTGCCTTTTATTTCCCCATTCTAGCGACTAGAATTTCATGTGCCATTTTTTTATTCACAATTCACATGGCTGAAGCACCTCAGGACCTAATGAATATCTGCGTGTCCAGATTTTTTCCCCCTAAATCGAAGAATTTATGGGAATTTGAGAATTTGATCCCTGTGGGCAGGTACGTTGTGTATTTGCCGAGCAGCAGATCCAGCGTGGTGCTAACACAACTCCATGGATGCTGGACCGGAGCTGACTCAGGTCCACCCGACCTGGAGCGCACAGAGACGGGTAAGGGCAGGTCCCAGCGTGCGCTCGGGTCCTTACATCCCGCTCACTCATCGCCAGGGTATCTGAGCTCTCTCCCCTCCACAGTACTCCTTCCCTGGTACAGGAGAGGACGTTACTTCACAAATAGCTGTGGCTTCACAGAGAGTCTGAGCTCAAGGTCTCTGACGTGCTCCCGTGGGATGTCAGGGGGACCCAGACCTGGTCCTGGCCTGCCCTAGCCCACAGAAGCATCTCAGCCCCCGGACCACCCTTCACCCGAAACCCACACACCCCCAGGATGCACCATTTGCCGTCACGTTTCAGTATCGAAGTGAGTTGCAACCCATCCGAAGTGCAGACTCTCCTCTGGAGACAAAACCACACCGCTCCTCAAAATCACGAGGCCTTCAGCTGCGTACAAAATCTGAATCAGAAAGGTACAAAAAATCCCAAGCATTTCCCTAGTGGCAACCAGATTTATCCACACGTATTACTTTGCTATGGCCCTACTGCCTACAAAAATCCTGGCTTAAGTTTGTTTCTCTTAAAAGCGTGTTGTTAAGTTCCAGCGTCTCAACTCTGTGAAGACTCCCCCTAGAAACACACCTAAAAGAACACAGAAATTTAGCGTCTAGCCAAGGAAAAGCACACGGAGTGAATATTTGCTGCCTCCTGGTGTGCCCGTCGGTCCTGGGCGATGCCGGTGACCTGACGTCCAACCTCAGTGAGCAGGCGAGGAGAAAGGAGCGGAGAGGCAGACGGTGCCGCGGCCCCGGGAGCAGCACTGTGCTGCTTGTTTCTCCTTTGGAGCACGCGGTGGGCTGCTGGGCTTTTTTGTACGTGGCACTTACGTTACGGTGTCCCAGGCTGTTCTCTGCCCAGAAATGAAACTGGCAGCACAAGCGCGGGAGTCCTTGCTCACAACCAACCCCCCACAACTCGCCTGATGAACGCGCGCCGGGAGAGGGACAAAGCCGGGCTGATAACACGTGCTGTCCCCACCGCGCGGCACGCTGGCTAGCGCCGCGCAAGATAAATGGGTAGTTCCTCTCACAGGCACCAGCAGAAATCGTATTTCAGACAAGTCGAATCCATCCATTCTAGTGAAATGCCAAAACATCCCAATTTGCAAGCTCCGTCTCCTTACTGACAGCGACTGAGAGAAAACAGCTCAGATACCGGTGGCACAAGTTCCCTTTGCTGCTAGTGAGTGAAGAACGCGTGTTCAAACCCGCAGGAAATAATCCGCCTAGCAATTCAGAACTATCTGCAGCAGTTTTTGCCTCTGTTACAGTATTCACCTCCCTTGAGATCTTCCGACGGCATGGAGGCTTACACAAAAAGCAGTAGTGCAAAGCACCGCGTGGCCTGCAGTCCGCTTGTTTATCACACGGGCTGCTCCCTGGAGCTCAAAGCCTTAAATGCATCAGGAGAAGACATCTGGGAAGCAAGATCCCCAGCAGTTTTGGTATTTGCCTGATAGGAGCACACATAATATTACGGAATAAGGGCAGATTAAGAAACATGGAGATCGCATTCAGCTATGTAATAGGAAAGGTTGTGTTCACGGCAAGTTGTCATCTGGATTGATTCTAACGCCTGACCAGTCTCTGCCAGGGTCACAGAGTTAACCCACCTGCAAACAAGAGGAGAACACAATCTCAGCACTACCAAATACCAAATATTTCTAGGTCAGATAGTTTTCCCTGTTAATGACAGCAGATACACAAAGATGCTTGGGACGAGGCTGCGCAAAGATTGATGTGTATGCAGCAGCTGTTCTCCGCAGTCAACAGCCCCAACCTACTCTCAAGCTGCCAGAACTGAGGGCCAATAGTTACAGAAACTAATTGCTGCAAACCCAGAGTGTTTGTTGCTTCAGGGGAATTCTTGCCTTTATTACCAGCTAATTTCACAAAGAGAGGCCATTGCGATTTAAAATCCTCTGTCTATACCTTAACCTCTGCTCCCACGTGAGATTTTTTCCAGCGCTGCCGCTGAAAACCACGTTGCCCTGTCACTGCTGTTAAGCAGCACACTGAACCCTCGAAAGCCACCCCTGTGGAAATGCCGCTACACAAGCTAAAACCAGAGGGCTGGGCTCATCTCGCCTAACGCCCGCTCTAGGCTGGAGTGCAGGGTCTTTCCAGGCTGCTTTCAGAAGATGGCAAACCAGGGCAGGTCAGCCCACCCAAAGGTCTTTTGGAAGGAGATGTAACGAGTGACCCATCAGAATTGCTCCTCTCGCTCTGACTGTAGATGGCGAGACTGAGTCCACACCCAATTTTTAAGACAGCTCAAGCTGGATGAGGTGAACACCATCCAAAGTGATCACATTGAAAAATACATCAATCCAAGTGCTGGAACACGTTAGTAACACCATATGGAAAGTTTTTGCACCGTAGTATCTGCAAAAGGGCGACACCACGTAAAACCAAACACACCCACCACACCCACACGTTCCTGCTTATCAACTCTTCCTGAATTTCAGGCACCGTTCAAAGAAGAAAATTGAAGCTTTGCAGCCCATTAACCTCAGAGGTTAGTTCCATTTTTAATTAAAAGGAGTGTTTTCAGCCTGAAATGGCCTTTATAATTTCCCTGCACTGGGAGGAGATGAAAGGTGAGGAACTTCCCTGACTACTGTTGCTACCAAACTCTGCTTTAAGGCACCCTGTGCAAGAGCAATGTCAATACGCGGGCTCAGTCTTTAAACCTAGATGAAGTTTTAGAAATACTTGAGCTCGTATGGAGAAATATCATCAGTAGTGTTAATCACCATCACCCCCAAATTATTTTTAATCACTTCTTACTCCATCTTTACTGTAATTATGTGATCCTTCCTTTGCAATAATTGCATGTCATACTACGGAAGAATGACTTTTTATTAAGCGATCTCCTTCAGTAACTAACGGTAAGATTAAGACGCTCCTTCATTTGACATTAATGATGAATAAATCAATACATCTAGTAGCTAGAGATATTAGAGTAGTTTCTTCACATTCAGTTATTGTCCACAAAGATGCCTCAGGAGGGCTTCCGCGCAAATATCGGGCAGCGCTGGGAAAGGGTTAATCATCTTTCACGAGTCGCTAAGCAACGGGACTCTGCTCTTATGGCATGTTTTGCCAGCCAGAGCTGTGGCAATGAGGCAGCCTTTCCGCATCCTACCCAGAGAGTTTGCTGAAAACTTGCCTGCAAGAACAGCAAACCCCTAGGCTGCTCGCAGACTTAAATTTAGCTCCCGATAGCTATTAGTTTTCAAATTGCTTTGGTACATTTAATTTTCTGTTCCAAAACATACATTGTATTTTAATATGATTCAAATAATGGAAAAGAGGACTAAATAAAATGTAGCTGTAGAACTAAAACCAAACGAGGAAGCCCCAATATTGAGCGACATTCAGTGCCCCACTACTAAGTCACTTTGTGGTGTCCCAAACACAACCAAAAAAAGGAAACTTAAAAGAGCGCAGAAATTCAGGAGCCAGGCTCAGACTCCAGGGACGGTCCTGCTCCTCCCCAAGGGGAAGGAGAGCCGCAAGGAGGGCACAGACAGCTCCACGCAGCTGCGCTGGACGTGCAACCCAAACCACACCAAGACTGCGTCAATCATCAGGGGCTACTGAGATCTGGTAACTCATAAATCAGTTGCAGTTATTTGTGCTTATCTGACCGTACGTAACTCATAAATATCTTAATCAGGACAGAAGGATGCATCCTAGAATTAGCAAAGCCAAACAACAGGGATTTAAATATCCGTGAGCTCTGGGAAATACATTTCCAGCCTTTGAAAGTTAATTTTCAGGGACTTGGTTCTGCAAAGACTTTGGGAACGTTTAAACTCACACATGAACATCAAGATCATTTTGGACAGAGCACATATAAATCAAACATACACATGATCCTCGCTCAGCTTCAGTCATCTAGTCTCAGCCAATCTCTATGAAACAACACAAATAAAATCTTTGTGTTGCCAGCATTTTCTAGCAAAAGCTACTAATCAGATTTTACAGAGCCAGGTTTTGCTTTGTTTTCCCCTGATTTCTTAGCTGTCTCACATAATGGGCCTACTTATGGCCACATTCTGGTCCGCGTGGGTATTACAGGGGGGTTGTATCAACTTACTGGGGTAAACGAAGGTCTCGGCCCCCGCTCCTGGCTGCTGCCGCTGTCAGCCGCAGCTGCGCGTGGGTTAGACACAAGCACCAGGAGTACAGCACTAGGAAGGCAGCAGCTCTGCAGCGGGTCCCACCCTCTTTTGGTCATGTTGGATGTTCACTAGATCTTAACAAAGTCAAAAGAAACTATTCTGGACTAACAGTTGGGTTGATGAATGCTGCCAAGTACACGGAGGGGGTCAACAACTCTCACGGCTGGGATCGCTCGTGCCTGGGAGCGGAAAGGACGTCTGCGTAAAGCAGGTCTCTGGATAATGAGTTTGCCTTCTGGCAGGTTGCTCTAAGCAGGTTGGGACGTCTCCTCTGGAACCACTGGGACTAAATACAAGGTCTGAGTAAAGGAATGTTACATCATATCACATCACTACGTAATGATTACAGTAGAGAACCAAGAAAAAGGCTACACAAGAAAAAGGATGAAAACATATGAATTTTGGGGGTTGGCTAGCCTAAATGTATTGAAAAATACATGATGCATCTAGCTTCCCTTCAGCTGTTAATGCTTATGCTGGTGTTTGTTCCCTGGGATTTAGGAAGAGGTTTAAACAAGTGAGCTATTTTTATCAGCATACTGAGATTTATTGTGTCAAATTAGTTTCCATCTCAAAAGAGAAAAATCTAAATTTCTTAAAACAGGATGACATTAATACTGCTAAAGATTATAAAAACCTTTGAGTGAAGAAAAAAAAAAATACTTAAACAGAAGTGCTTGTCTCAGAAAATTCTCTATTTTGTAATAAACTAGGTTTGCTTTTAAAACACCTTGGATCCCTTGCCAGGAGTGGATTGGTTTACGTGGGCCAGAAGGAGAGGCTGAGCAGGCTCCGTCCCAAGGCCATGTCAGCTTCTGGGCTTACAGCTGGAGCGGGGAGACTTGTGGGATGCTACGGAACCCCACAGAAGGGACCAGCTGGCGGGGAGCAGGCAGCATTCCCAGAAGCAGAACCAGCCATGGAAAAGAAGAACACGAAGACACAGAGGAAACCCGGGCAGAGGAAAGCTGACGGGCTGCCAAACGGGCAGGGTGGGTGTTCCAGGTGGATTGTCCTCCTGCACAGATGCACGAGCACAAAGGCATGTAAACTATGGCTCGGGGCAGCCGGGAGACCTAGGTCAAGGTCCTTGCTTGACTGTACACTCGAACTTGGTACTTGACTTACAAGACTGCCGGTATTTAAAATCCAGATCTGAGTTCTGGTCTACTCTGGAAACAAGCCCAAGCCACGAAACAGAAGTTCAGCTCTAGCTCAGATTTGAACCCCTTTGAGCCCTCCTATTTGTGGTTCAGTCCTTTTCCAGCGATGACCTACCAGCCAAAGAAAACCTGTCCATTTTCAAGCCAGGCTTTCAAACACCCTTGCTAAATCTCTATTTCGACACAGTTTGTGGTGTTTTGGAGGGGGCGACAAACCCCCATGTCTGTAAGTGCCTCCTTGAACATGTAAAGGTAGAGAAAACACCAAGCGCCCGGGAATCCATTCGGACTTTTTCAGGGAGCGTTTGGCAGTAAGAACGGGCAGTGACTCAGTGGCCGAGGAGAGGAAATGAGTCACGAAGCAGCGTCTCTCGTTTCTGAGCTGGAGTGTCCTACGCTGAGCCAGGGCCTCTGAACGCCAAAGTGATTGGATTATATCTCTGCTGTATTTTCTGAAGAGAGCTAATGAGATAAAGCCGGAGGGGAGAGCTCTGAATGCCACCCGGGGAAAGGCAGGGCTCTCCGCACGCTGCCCTTTTGCACAGGGGTGAAGCGCCTGCATCGGCAACATCCACTGCTCGTGCCACCAGCTTTCTTAAAACTATCGAAAATAGAGCCGGAATGGGCCTCTGAAGGGCATATGGCCCTCCTCCCTCCCGCACAATATTATTTGAAATAATTAATTAATATAAGCGACATTATTTCTTTGGGGCCAGGAGAAGCATGCAGATATCCTCAAAAACGCAGGAATCTCAAATAACGCTCTCTTGCGTAAGGCGCGTAGGTCGCTCCCCCCCCGCCCGCCAAGCATGGTGTAATACAGACAGACAAGAATTTGGGGCACAATCATTTCCTATATTCTGAAAAAAAACCAAGCAAAGCTGACAACAGCATGCATTTAGAGGCACAGTAAGGTAGTCTTTCTGTGTCCAGCTAATCCACCTGCACTCTTGCTAGCCCATTACCCGTGCTCACAGTCAATCTCGTGGTTTAGCATCCAGGTCAGATCTGGTTTAGCTCACATTCCCACAGAACCCAACAAAACCTCTCTCCGCTGCGGGAGATGGCTCAGAATACATCACGCTGCTCTTGTGCGGTTGCTTCCAGTCAGCTTCCACGGAAAACCTTCCCCAGGAGGGGCTGGGATAACCTGGCACCTGCCAGCTTAGCTTAGTTTAAAGGATGACTATTGAAGATGAAGAAATCTAGTAACTTAAAATGCTGACCGATTTTTTGGAAAAAAAAATGGTCATTTTTTCAGCAGCTCTAAATTCTCCTAACCTTGTACTGTGTTACTATACTTATAAATCCACATATAGCTGCATTTGATATTTATGTCTAGTCAGGCTCCATTTAGCCCGGGAAATGCCACTACATGGAAGGAAGCCATCTGTTCCAAAACAATCAGGTTGACCTTGTTTTCCAGTAGGCTGGGATCTAAAAGAAAGGCACGTCTTTGTCTCTCGGAGGAGATAAAGTGCCACGCTCTCAAAACGCAGACCAGCTTCACGGGGACTCTCAGAATCCCTGCCGCGACACACGGAGGGACGGTGCTCGCACAGGCGAGATCAGGCTGCCAGAGCAGGGGGTGCAACAGGTATTCCCATCTTTCTGAGCACCGACTCGAGCCGTGGCCGACTCCGAGGATGCCTGCTAGCCACTTTTGAGAAGCGGGGAGTAGTTGTTAACGGCAGAACTACTCCTCTGCTTTTGGTACCGTACCTGCGAGAACAGCTTGTAGCTGATGCGTTGGAGTCATCCAATGTGTCAGCTTACACAGGGCATAGAGCCCTTTGGAAATCACACAGCATCGGATCAAGGATGGAAGCTGGAAGAGAAACGTGTTCCTGACCTTAGAAGAAAACAAAGCCATCCCTCAGGCATGGGAGAACAAGCATCTTTTTTTAAGCTTTAAACTTGTTAATTTAACTTCAGAAACGATTCTGTTTCTTATAAGAGACACAAAGAACAGAAATGTCACAATCCAATTGTTGAGTGCTCTGTCAATAATTAATAATGACACATCTAACGTAACAGGCTATGGCACTACAAGAACTCCCTAGTGCTTTGCCGTGTGAGTAAGACATCGACTGCAGCCTTGCAGAGCCGGCAGGTTTGAGGAGTCGGGATGAGCTCTGCCAAGCACAAATCGAGAGGCCACCAGCGAGGGAAGACATCTGATCATTTGACCAGCAACCCGTTCTGCTTTTCGCTACGCCACAGCACGCTGATGGCTAACGAGCACGGAGGCAGGCAAGCAGACAGGCTTGCGCTCCCACGGGAGCGCCTGGGGGGGGGAACAGCCGCCCCTCAGTGCCATGGGGCTGGAACCCACCCCTGCACGCTGGCCCGAGACCACAATTTATGTCAAAACCCGCTGGGCACTTTCTGGTTACTGTTGACCTAAGCTGGTGAAAGGTTCCAGAGCCCATCACTTAATTGCAGATGGCTCTGGTCCCTTGTGTTAATCTTTCTCCAATTATTATTTTTTAAGATAAATGCAGACTTTTTAGCTGGGTACAGAGAGCAAGAGATTAAATGGCTGGCTGAATCAGTTATTTTTAAAAAAACCTATACTTGCTTTGCAATTAGGAGGAAAAAATGTGGCTGGAGAATAGGGAAAACTCTCAAACCTGTTTTTAAACCCGCCAGCCCTTCCCACAGAGAATGCCCCCAGCCGCAGAAATGCCAGAGCAAAGGCCGCCAGCTGTCTTCATCCACATGGCGAGGCCTCCGGGAGAGGGGGATCAGAGGCTCCCAGGTGCTCGGGATCACGTGCAGGCTTCGGCTTTGGCGTCCCAGAAGATTTCTTGTTGCTGATTGCTTCTCTGTTTTGTAATGCACCTCACATGGCCAGTTTCTCTGGGTGGCTTTTAATAACCTCTTCAGGCTTTATTGCTTTCTTGCCTCCACATCTTTCTGGAAATCCTTTTTTTTTTTTTTAATATGATATTTGACTACACAATGCATCTGATTTCTCAGGGAACAATAACTGTTCAGTAGGACCCTTTTTAATGAGCAGCTGAAAAAAAGGCATCTTTTGTAGAATCAACATTTGTCATGAGGCCTCAGAAACAGTGTTCTTTTTAGGTTTTAACTGCTTTCCTCCTTTTGATTTTGTTTTATCCTCATACTTCATAAGTTCCTGTTTGATTTTCTCTATTTTCAATATTCCTCAACTTTTCAATAGCAACTTTGCTCTGGAAGATGACCTTCATTATTATTGTACGACATACAAAATACGCTCCATCTGCAAGCAACACGATTTGCTTTGTTGATGCCTTTTCCCCTGCTAGTATAAATAACCACCCTAAGCTGTGATATTCAAACTGGGCTCTATCCCATGTCCCAGACTCAGTGGCTCGTGATGCTGAAGAATTCAAATCTCACAGTATCTGGAGTTATTAGTAAAGCTAGGTATACTTACAATGTCATTAATTTATTAGAATCACAGCTTTCAATATTTAAGTTTCTCCAGGCCTTAGAATTAAATAGCAACTCGAACATGGGAATCTCAAAGGCTCAGAAGGCAGAAGTCAAACAAGAAGAGCTCCAGGAAGGATGTGCCACAGGACCAAAGTTACAAATCCTTTTTCTCAGGCTGTGATTCTCTGGGGAAGACAGACACTTGGTTCATGATCTCCAATCACTTGCAGGGGGGCTGAACTAGATGACCTTTAAAGGTCCCTTCCAACCCAAACTATTCTATGATATACAGAACCTCTCCCTGCCAACATCTGTAAATCAAGCTCTACCAAAATCAATGCAAACCCCATTTCCTTCTGATCGCACCTTCCAAGGGTTTGCATGGGCAGCACTACCCACTGCAGCGCGGCAATGATCTGAAAAGCTAGATACAACCCATTCACTTACAATTTCTTCAGAGCTTCTGTTCTGCCATATAAAGTCCAAAATTTTCCCTCCCATGTTCCTTAGTAGACACCAGGTCACACTTGTGAAAAGGGCACAGCATTACTGGTTTTCCCATCCTGCTCTCCCACTTCGGTCCTGGTTTGTTCCCAGTCTCTCCGTAGCTAGTCTCCTGTGCTGTGTGATGATCCAGGCACACCCGCCATCTCTCATTTACTTCCAGGCAGCACACAAACCTTAACCACCCCAAACTCACCACACTGACACTTCAACTGGTCCCAGCACCTACTACTTCTCAGGCTCATCTCCAGTCCTCTTGGGAAAGAGCCAGTCCGGCCAACCTCTGAACTCCTCAGCAGGGATCTCCTGCTTTCTCCACCAACGCCAATTCCTGCAGGTGTGCAGGGAAGCCCTTCCAACGTTCCTCTGGCCTTCATTTATCTCTACTTCTGCAGCTCTT
The DNA here is from genome assembly GCA_009819775.1 of Phoenicopterus ruber ruber. Taxonomy (NCBI): domain Eukaryota; kingdom Metazoa; phylum Chordata; class Aves; order Phoenicopteriformes; family Phoenicopteridae; genus Phoenicopterus; species Phoenicopterus ruber. The sequence continues at coordinate 20,715,014 of CM020223.1, read as the reverse complement.
CAGAAGAGCTACAGCTCAGCTGCTTATTTAGCCCACCGCTCTCCCCACCCTTCTGGCTGTGGTTTCCCAGCTCAGGACAGTCAGCCTGTTGCTGGCATCCCAGATTTCAACCCATTTCTATGAAACTCCCTGCTCCCCCCATAAGATTTCACATATCGTCTCTGCTGGTCTTTCACTGTCCCCCCTAAATATCCAAATAGCCACCGCACTCTCCGACCCCACCAGGAGGCATGTACCTGCTCAGGGAGTGAGGCCGACCCTTCTGAAAGGGTCCAGACTGGCCATCGTATCTGCAGACCGAGAAGTGGGCTCTGGAAATCATCTTGTTACCGAAATGGCAAATCATCAGCTATTGCATTTCTAGGACGACTCTCTCTTCCACAGTGATACTATCTGGTTTCAGCTATCAACATTTTTTTCCATCTATCAAGAGTAGTGCAGCCCATTGAATAAGTGCATTTTACTGTGGTAAGAAGCTTTAAAATTTGGGGCTAACATGGGTACAGAGAAGCTGATATGATCAATTAAACTTTTCTACTAATCAATTCAAGAAGGTAAATCCACAGTAAATTGGCCGCAGTGCTGAAAGAATTAAAACATATTCCATTTTCAACAAACTATTTAAAAGTTTGCTCTTTCAATGGCTGTAGCTAATTAGGTTCTGCCTACACATCGGTGGGATATCATAAGCCATGAAAACAATGCCCAAAGACAGAAAGGTTCTTCAGACTGAAATGGTTTCACAGTGTGATTTTTTTTTTTTCTCATTATTCCTCTGTCAGCCAGAATAACAACTTTCTACTCACATTGTACAGGTAATTAAAGTAAATGTTTGTAGGCAGCCCCAGTCCCCTGACAGTCCCAGCACTCCAACTGTGTGGGTGAAGCTAAATCTAACACTTTGTCAAAGCCAAGTGGCATACTCCTGTTCCAAGGCAGCTTCAGCTGACCGCTTAGGGGATGGGCTTGCCTTGGGAGTAAAACTGCCCGTCTAATTCTGCCTCTGGGTAAAAGGCAGCAGCTCTCATCTTGTCTAAGACACTTGAACAACCTAGAAGAGGAAGAGTTGAGCAGTGATTAATTCACCACGTAGGAACTGATCCAGTTTGGACCTTCGCTGAAACAACAGTCCTATTCATCCAAAACAGAATCTAATGAACTCTCTGCTCATTGCATGTTGGCAACCAAAGTTTAAAGCTCATCACAACAAGGATGAGTGCAACGTATCTTGCCAAGATCTGATTCAGCATTAACTCAAAATGATGGAGTCATCCTCAGAAGTAAGGTGTTTATGAGCAGGAGAACCATCAGTGAACAGACCTGGACAACTCGGCTTCCTTTGAGAATGCACGACTTCAGGCTGTGATGTATGCCAGATCTTCAGCCTTTCAGTAAAATCTGTGTCTTGCCCCATCAAGGGCATTTGCTTCCCCAAGAACTCTCTTCTGGAAAACATGGCTATGGCTGAAGTGGTTGCAGCAAGTGAGATGTAGCCGACAGTCAGAGCTAAATTACATAAGCTTTGCCTGACACTGTTAAATCACGTATATGCTTGACTGACACCAATGACTATCCAAAAGCTATTTACAGTGGTATCGATAAATTCGTGAGATCATTGTCCTCCTCCCTCACTTCTCAATACCTGGATTCTAGCAGATCCAGGTAGATCAACTGAGTCTTCATAATGAAAACAGAAATTTAATTATTCACAAGCATTCCCCTTGAGCTTTCTCTGGGCTTTTTGTGAATGATTAACAGAGCAGCTGCTCCAGACAGCACTCTCAATCCCCGCTTGCTGGCCTGTTAAAAGCAGTGACTCATCAGCACATGACGTCAAACCCTCCTCTCCTCTGAAATGGCAGGAAGGAGGTTTCATTAAAAAGATAAAAAAAGGTATCAACATAACAGCTTGAACTTCCTCCCAAACACACGGGGTTTGGCCAGGGGTCATCTCTGCTGCTGCTGCCTGAAGACTTACACCATGCGTACGCACCGACGGCTCCTTCAAAGGGTAAACTTTTCTGGTGAATACTAAAAAACATAAAACATACTTCCTCAGGCAAGCTGATTTGTTAGATACTGACTCAAATATCAAACCAAAACCCTGGCATTAGGCCTTTTGGTAGACCCCGCTTGTGCATCTTGCGGGAACGCTCCCCCGCCCAGCAGAGCTCGGCAGGGCGGCGAGCACCGCATCTTAGCTCTCCCCACCTTCACAGCGAGGTAGGAGTACTTTCTCAAGATGTTTACACAACCCAAAGTAGCTGTTAAGCAGTCCTTGAAATTGCCCAAATAACACTTCCCAGTAACGCCGATAAGGGTGCCCAAACAGACATGCAGAGAAGCATCAAGTCCAGTGCTGCCAAAGTCAAGACCCCCCGTGCCTCCGTGCCTCGCTAAGGGTGCGCTGAAATGTGCAGACATGAAAGAAATTATATATGAACGCAGCCACGATTCCCTGTCTTTGTGAGGAAACCTGGCTCCAGTGCCGTGCAAGCTAGAAGCCAAAGAAGTAATCTAGAAAGGGGCTGTTCCTCTGTAGTTAAAATTCAGATATTTACTCCAGACGGCAAGTCCTTCTGTCACACGGACAACAGCATTTTACTCAGAAAATCTGCAAAGCAACAGAGCGCGGAACAAGCTGGGTAATTTGAGATTTAGTTCTTACATGGGATTAATTACTAACATCTGTGATATTTTCTCTGCTAGCTTTAGGCTGCAAAGCCAAGCCTCAGGCTCCTCCGAGCGCAGCTCCTGCGGCAGCGCATCCCAGACGGCGGCCGCTCGCTCTTCAGCTGCGAACAGCCGTGGCAGGGGACAGGAGATATGTTTAGCTCCGTTCCCGGCTGCCTGGAGGACAGCATCGCTTACAGCCCGCGACTCCCGACTTCCCCAGCGTGGTGCTGGAAGCAGGAGTCCTGCTGTTAGCTCAATCTCTTCACCAAAGGCAGTCAATTAGGGAGGAACGCGGAGGTTTGGAGAGAGCGCGGCAACGGGGGGCTGTCCGCACACACGGGCTTTGTGCCAGAGCTGGAAAACGCTGCTCGAGTACGGCTGCGCTCCCACCCGCACTCCTTCCCTGGTTACTAGTTCAGGCCACGGATACGATACGAAAGCCCAAGGATGACTGAAATGACTGACCAAACATATATAACATAAAAGGTGCAGAAAAAAGAGTGTTACACAGAGGCTGAGAGTTGCCATGTTATGAGCCTCTGCCCAACACACTTTTCTATTAAAAAAAAAAAAAAAAAAAAAAATCAACATTATCGTTATGTCACTTTGCAGAAATGGAGTTACTGTCTGACCTTTTGGCTCCGTTAGTATTCTTAGCCTTGGCCTGGTTTGACTGCTTATATTTCTATGGGGTCTCTGTCTATGTGCAGTCCGAGTCCGAATTTGATTTCCCACATAGATATGCAGCAGAGAGATGGAAAGTTCACAGCAAAACCAGCCTCTGGGTGGCCAAGTTCACTCCAGACAACCGAGCACTCTAAAATGGGAGCAAAAATACTCTTATTGCTTATCTTTCTGGAATTGATTAGCAATGAAGCGCTGAGAGACTTGGATTTTGCACATGCCTCGTAATCTCAAGTTTAGGCCCTAAGTAACATGTCGATTCGGAAAAGCACGCGGCTGCCGCCGTACCTAGCGGCAGTAAGGCGCCGTCCTCAGCCTCGCTGCGTTGCACAGCGCGTCCAAGCTAGGCCGAGCGCTGTCCTTACTTACGGAGGAGAAATGGGGAATACAACATCAGAAACGCGGGCATTCCTCAAACAAAACATTCTAAAAGAATTAGCATTCTTGGCAGAAACAAACAGAGGAAGGAGAAGAGAAGAGAAGGTGGAAGAAGTGCCGGCGGCAGGAGCAGAGGGCTGTGCAGGGTACGGCTCCTGGGCTCCCCTCTGCCTTCCCTGGCGAGACAGACCCTTTCATTCCCTCTGCGGAAAGCCAGTTAAAAGCAAGTAGAGGAGGGAAGAGATAAGATATGAGAGGGACTTTGTGCTAGAGCAGACAGCAAGAAAAGGAAAGGAAGGGAAACGAGGTTGGAGAAAACAGGGAAGGGCTGAAAAAAGTGGTAATGAGAGCACGGGGGGTGCAGCCCGTGCAGAAACGGAGGGTAGGAGGAGTTGAAAGCTGTGGGTAACACTGCTGAAACTGTTCCTCTCCAGATGGTGTGGAGACTGCATCTGGAAGGACCTCTTTCTTATTCCTCCCTCTCGCAAGAAGCCTCTCCTGCCCGTAGGGCGGCTCACCCCCTTTGCCCGGCTCCCTCTCCGGCGGGGATGCCGGGAGCAGGAGAGGCTGCCGTCCCTCCCGCCGCCAGCTGGGGACTTTGCCAACGCCCCTGGCAGCCACCCCTGCCTAAGAGATCTCCCGCTTCCCCAGGCTGCGCAGAGGGGAAGCTGCGTGCCAGAGCCCCGGAGGACCTCCCTCCTTCGCCGGGCCAGCATCACCGCGGAGCAGAAAGGGAGCGGTACGCGCTCTCACTCGCGTTCGCTTGTGCCGCACTGTTGCTGCTCGGCCTCGCACACAGCCTCCTGCAGCTGTGAAAAGTCATTACCGAAAAGAACGACAAAAAAAACCCCAACAACCACATATTTGTCATCAGTACCTTCTTTTAAGCGAATACAGTCCTTGTATTTTCATTAAGAAACACCACTCGCTTCTTTTTCCAAGCAATGGAGTTCACTCACAAAGCCGAGGGAACATACAGTGTCTTCTGGAAACGCTGTTCCACACCTGGCCCACAAGCTCCTATTCAAAGACGTCCTTGTCTTTTCCTTGTTTCCTGGGATTTATAGCAATTCAGAGAGGATGACATCTATTTATTAAATCTGAATGTCTTCTCATACCTTCCCATTCTAGACGAGCCTTCATTTCAAAAAAAATAAACAAAAAGAAAAATGGGGCTCTCCTCCCTGTCTAAGCACCCCTTTGCTTTTCGGTTAGTTTTTCCTTTTACCTGAGTAATCTGCAAATATTTGAGGCCTTGCATTTTTCCCACTCTTTAGGGGAGAACTGGATGCTCCAACTTGGCTATAATATTTGGGGCGACCTTATTGGCGCAGGATGCAAAGGCTGCTCTGCTGGTTAGCCCGTGGGGCAGGACAAGTCAACCACCAGCAAACCCGTGTGTCTCCCAGCCCGCTCCTTCGCTCCTCCCGGTGTCCCAAAGACCTTGGTCTTCCATTCCTTCTGGAAGCCACCGTAGCAGCTTGCGGCACTGTCTGGGTGCTTATATGCCGAACGGGACTAACCCGACCGCCACGCTCTCCCAGAGATCGGCTGTGTGCTCTTAGCCCTTCCCACGCAGTGAAGCACTAACAAGTTAGAGTAAGAGCATTTTAAGTTGATATATTTTTTAAAAGCTGAATCCTACATCTTACCAAACCACACCTCTGAGCCCCGGCCCCCGCCCGCAGCGACAGCTGTGCCCACTTCAGCACAGCTGAAGCAAATCGCCGGCTGCCCCAGCCCTGCTGACCCCCGGCAGAGAAGCCAGGCAAGGCAGAAAGCGTCCCTTTTGTAATGTCTCACTTCCCTGCTTGCCTTGGCTTCAAAACATACCCGGTTTCGTATTTTGACTCCCCCCCTCCTGCAGAAGAGCCCTGCCTGTCGGGGGGAGCTCTGCTGCCGCTTTCCAGCTGGGAAATGCTGTGCGGGAACCTCCCACCTGCAGCCATCACCCGTTAGAATTTAAACAAACTTTATCTCTCACTGATTTTATTTTAAAGCATGACTCCAGAGTTGTAACAGTGAAGAGAACTCCCCCTTTCTACATCTGAAAAGAAATAGCTATTTCCACAGTGCTGAGCCAGGAAGGCGGCGAGATTCCTTTAAACTTCAAAAATGAAGTTTTAACGGCGGCCCCGTTAAAGCAGCCTGAGCTTTCTTACACGCTTGTGACACCCCAAAGCACTTTGCTGAATCCAGGCCTCGTGCACAGTTGTTACGAGCAGTTACAGAGTGTAAGGAAACAGGAGGAAGAGAAAGGAATCGCGCTTCTGGTTTTCATCAATGTAGTGATTTAAATTTTCTGACCAGCTACCAATGAGCCACAACAATATGGTTCACACAACAGAATCAAGGTTAAAACCACCCAAGAACCCTACACTGAAGGCACCGCGATCCTTGCTCCCTAAGCGTTACCTGGGAGTTAGACAGCAAAACAGAGAACCCCTTAAAAGGCTGCTGCAAAGAGAAAGGAAATAAAAGGGATTTCTGTGTCTCTGCCTGGTACCACAAGTAGCACTGGGCTTATGTCACAGTACAGGAGCTGGCATTAGGAAGAGCATTTCAACGGAGAGGGGAGTCTAGTTTCAGGGCACACTGTCCAAGAACGTTTTGGGATCTCCACCACAGGCTGATGTGAAGAACTTAGAAAAACATCACTCAGATACGATATAACTGCAGCTGACCCTGCCTGGGACTGAAGGATGAACAAAATGATTTCTTGAGGTCCCAGTCTTTCCACTTTTATGCCAGGTTTAAACATAAATGTTAGAATATACATTACTACATAACATTTTTGACACACTAATTATTTTCACCATCATTCAGACAGAACTGTCGTGCTAAATGTTGCGGTTTTCCCCATATAACCCAACCAGAATGAATCAATGTTTTATTATCATATTTAAAAATAATTTATGACACTTCATTGCCCTCTGCAGTACCTTTTTTGCCAGCAGAACATTCTTGTCATTGCCAACATAACACTCTGCGTCAGTCCTTGCCAAACAAGAACTGATTGCCCAAGCCAGTTTTTCCTCTGAGAACAAGGACCACCTTGTCACTGACAACAGACACCAGAAAAAATCCTCCTTTGCCCCAAACGCAGCTGTCAGCTTACAAACCCAGCCAGTTCTTTGTTCTTTTTCCCAGAATATTCCTTTCTTGCCACATTGTCAGCTTGTTCTTTAGAGCTGTTATCCAGCGTCGTACTCACCTAGGACCACGTCCCAAGCCCTCTCGAGAAATAAAAAAGAACATATTCTTTCACCTGAAACTTCTGTGCAGATGTTCCTCTGTGATTTGTCATTGTCGGCTCCGCTCAGCTCGGGCTGACTTCTCACTGTTGCCTTCCAGAAGGACCCCGCATCGTGATCTCCACAGGGCAGGGAGACTTACACAGCTGCTGGCAATTTATTCATGCAAGATCCCAGTCCAGAGAGCAGCTGAGATCCGCAGCAAGCTGTAACGAATTTGTCACCCTGTGTAACCAGGGATTCTACGTTTGGCATTGTTTTTTACAGCAGACACACAAAATTCACCTTGGCAGGAAAAAAATAGCAGCGCTCTATTCTCCATTGCAGAATCTGGTGTGTAATGATACAAATTGGGTTTGGAGCAAGAAGCTCCAGAAGAGAGGAGAATTCTCAGCGGGAATTTAAAAGGAGATGGCAGAAGGGTAAAGTAAACTTTAAAACTTTAAGGTACCTTCTATATGTTCCCCCCCACCAAGTTTCCTTTCAGCATTAGAGAGCAGCAATCTTACCACACCGATACACAAGGGTAACTAGATTTTTCCATATGGATATGTACACAGAAACGTTCCCTACCTCATGTACCTGGGCTGTCTTTAAAATGAACAACTACCACCGAAGGCAAAAATCCTCAGCTAAACTGCTAGCTATCCCCCGGCTTGGCGGGGCATTCCAGACCAGCCACAAGTTTGTTTTCAGTGTGTCCTTTCCACAAAAGTTGGACAAATATTGTAGTGTACTGGGAAAGAGGAATGCAAATAAAATGCTAGTTATTTCTAGATGGCCAAGAGATTAGCTTTGAACTATTTTATAGCAGTCCTTGTATTAAAACATCCGGTTAAAAGAGCTGTTAAGTAAGTAAATAAAAAGATAAGGTTAAGTGGACTATGCAATGGAACTTGAAATAACTGTAATTTATGATAACGTATATTGCTGGTCTTCCTTAGGGTTCGCTGAACAGTAATTTCAAGAAGAGCTTCTTCCTCTCCCTTAGCCTGGGTCTCATTAGTCATGTTCCAAGGCAACAGGTTTCCATGACAGCAAACATTAAGTCTCTTGCAGCACAGCCCGTTATTTCTGCTATAAACGCTAAGCTTTCACTACTACTTCAACCTAGACCAGCTATCTTCATGAAAAAAATTCCCTGAAAAATCCTAATAGACATTTAAACCAACAGCTATATTTTATTTGCACTGTGATCTTGCTGAGGAACATGCACGCTACTGAATTCCCTGAGAATGTCATCAAATTCCCCAGAAGGATGCTTTTACCTGGTCTGAGCTCACAAGTTCTTGGCAGCTGTCTAAAGCAAAAAATGGAATGATGTAAGTGATGATGCAGACTCCATGATCATAAAGGCATCAGATAAAGTTAATGAAAATCCCACCATAGGGATTAACTGCCAAATTGGGACCTTTGGGTTTAGTCATTTTATGGAGAGTGAGGGCAACGTCCCCCCCGCACAGGAGCTGTGCTAACAGACGTATTTTCTAACGCGTTTTCAGTGGGGTAGAACGTCATGAACAGACACGGACAGGAGTTTTCTCTCTTTATGAACTGTATTGAGCCTTGTTATTTTGAGGGGACTGTTGATGGAACATCTCTGGGTATCTTTGAAATCCTCACTCACGCTGTTAAACTCTTCTAATCCTTCCTTATAAACCAATCCCTCCTGACCCCTAACGTACCGTTGCTGCACGCTGTATTACTCCAACGCAACACAGTGCTAAGCAGAGGATCAAAAATGTGTTATCTATTGGAAGGACTGTAAAATAAATGAAAAAATAGTAATTAATCCTTTCATAAGTACAGCATCACTCTGTCCAACATAAATTCCGACACAGAACCACACCTAAACTTTACAGTAAGTTTCCCACCTGGGTTTCTGAAAGCACAGGGGGGGTTTGTAGAAACAGCTAGGGGGAGGTGTTGAAGATTCACTTTCCATGGCTTTTTGTTAAACAAAGGCTGATAGGAGGTAACCTAAATGCCAATTTTCCTACAGTTATTTGTAAGAGATGACACCTTTTAATGAGCCACAACACTCAGAAATGCACAGTGAAAAAAGAAACAGAAATTATAAGAATTCATGAACCCAGTGAGATCCTGCCACTCTTGCCTCTCACTCACGATGATTTGTCATACTTTTAATATTCCTTTTGACATTATTACACTTATTTTTATCCCAGTCTAATGTCTGTCTCTCTCTTTTTAATTGCCATGATATGTTCAAAGATGTCACAACTCACGAGTTGCAAATATTTGCATGACAGAGAACCAGCCCTGTCACAACTGGTAAGCAGTAAGAGCACAGTAAGAATCCTCCAGGCAGAGATGCTAGTAAGAAAATCAAGAAGCTTTTTGTTAGATGCAGCTGGCGAAAGCAAGGAAGGGAATCTAGGCTAGCAACACGACCATGATTAATGGTTATTTTAGTAAATGCAATTTTGCAAACTAGGACATATGTGCTTGAAGCTTGTCAGCAAGGTGAGAGTTTAGGTAACCGCAAAAGATGTTAGTGAGATTGGGAAAGCTGTTAAGGAACCCGGTTTCTAATACTTTTTTTGATAGTAATTTCATAAGGTAATTTCAGAAAATTTTACATTGAGCATTTCCTAGAATAGTCAGGCAGGTTGGAAAGAGAAACATCAACAGCAAACACAAATGAAATGGGCAATGCTTCAGAGAGATTTGTGAATATATACAAAGATATATGTATCTCCTGCTTTAAGAAAAATCAAAGAACTAAGATATCAAGAGAGACATAAATCTTCTGATGAGCTATACTGCACCGTGCACTAATTTACGTAGAGTCCTGTTGATGGCAACAGAGTTCCACAAAGATCTGCACAGGCATTTTGACACTGTGATCTAAAGGTAACCTGACATAACTGGGTTTCATTTGGGCTTCTTCCCTTTGGAGAAAGAGTTGGGTGGAGCTGAATGTCATTAAAACACCACTTAGGTGAGTGACCCCTTTCTCATTGAAGGTTGTAAAAAGTATAAATACAAGGTTTACGTTTCAAACCAATCTGTTCTTAAGTACGCTACGCATACAGACTGACCCTTGCAAAAGTCACATTGGGTAATACTCACCTGCCTACTTTGTGTAGCCCATCCATAGGCAAAAGCAACAGGAATCTGTAGAGCTTTCTTAGAGCAGGAATATAATTTAGCAGTTCTTTAGAGTGCTTAACACCTACTTTCCATCCAACTTTGTAGCACAAAGGCAGTTGGCACAACAGGCACACCATATTCCAATGATCTTTTGCGCTAGGGCAAGGAAACCACACTCATTCCTTCACACTTCTCAAGCTGACACTGGATACGTCAGTTTGGCGACGCTATTTATTTCAGATGCTATATTGATATGGCTAGTGTTAAGTACCCCTAGCTAATGTATTATTTTTTTCCATAAGGAATTCTTCTTCACTTGAAATGAGAGAGAAAGAAGTCCTACAGCTCTTCTTAGAATGACTGAAAAGACAGGCTTATGATATCCTTATTCATACCAAGAAATCTTTTCAGAACACCTATTTTGATATACTCCAAAATTCAAGCAACATGACAGTTATAAGAGTCAGAGAATCACAGCATGGGTCCAAAATGAAACTACTCATGATTTCACTGAATAAGCTTCACTTATAAAAGTAAACAGCAGAAAGAGCCTCTTTGCACGTTCTGAAGTGGCTTCTTAATCAACTAAACACTCTACTTTAAAAAACTTCATCTCAAACCATGAGAAAATAATATACAACTCATACAATTTCATTAATTTACTATTAAATTGAATGTCTTCAGAGCTATTAAAAGCCCTTCAGCAATTTCACTATTTTTTCAATGCTGAAAGTATGCCTTTGACATCAATACAGAGAAAACAGATGGATAAAGTAATTATAAAAAGAGCAGCATGATGCTATGAACCAGCTTGTCACAGTTTTACTAACAGACTAGATAACACAGGCAGACAATTGTGAGGCAGAGAAGTGAGTTGACAATTAGCAAAGTTGTCATGTTGTGTCAAAGTGCTCCCACCCTCCAAAAAAAACCCCCAAACCCCTCCCCAGGAAGATACAAACAGACTGGGAAGGAAGGAGCAATGAAAAAATTAGAATAAGCATGTAGGACATTTAAAGATTAGAAAAATCCCTGAAGGAAAATACTGACTGTACATCCCAGAAATCAAAGAAAATATATGTTGAAGGGAAATGCGAATCAAGACTCAGATCATTCTGATAACTTACCTAATTTTTGTATAGGATAATTTCATGATTTGACAGAGACAAAAACATCTAGCTATGAGTTACGGGCTAAGATAAACAGAATTTATCTGAGCTTTGAATTCCATTGAAGGAGGAAATAATCTCTCTAAGGAAGTGTTGTGGTTTAACCCCAGATGGGAGCCAAATACCACACGGCCACTCACTCACCCCACCGCCCCCACCTCCCCAGTGGGGTGGGGAGGAGAATCGGAGAGAAAGGGAAACTCATGGGTTGAGATAAAAACAGTTCACCGGGACAGGAAAAAAAAAAAAAAAAAAAGAGATAATAGAACACATAAAATGAACGATGCACAATTTCTCACCACCTGGCAACCGATACAGCCCGTCCCGAGCAGCAGCCAGGGAGCAGGGGTATCCCCCCCCGCTATCCCAGAACAGCCAGTTCCAGAGAGAGCAGGCGAGGGAATGAATAGCCAAATGAATGAAAAGGCCCGAACGAACAAAAAAAGGGAAAAGAAGGGAACAAAAAGCAACCAGAAGGGAAGCTTAAGGGAATTGGCCCACCGGTCGACCCCCACTTATACTGGGCATGCCGTCTATGGTATGGAATACTCTCTTTGGCCAGTTTGGATCAACTATTCTGGCTCTACCCCTCCCAAGTTTTTGCACCTGCACATTAACAAAACCTGGGAAACTGCAAAATGTCCTTGGTCATTTAGCAGCAACCAACATCAGTGTGCTATCCCCATTCTTCTCACACTAAATCCAAAACACAGGAGCTGCTGGAGACAAAACTAGCTCCGTCCCAGCCTAAAGCAGGACAGGAAGCCAATTCAATCAGTTTATAGAGTCCAAATTGCACTGACAGAACAACAGGCAAGTTAACACACCTGGCTCCCCACACACAGCTACAGTGCTTTATAACACGCAATAAGATGCACAGCCCAGCTGATTCTTCTCTCTACTATTTCACCCTTTCTCCCTTTGTGCAGCTTGCAAAGTTATAAAAGGTTGATTAAATTGTCCAACCTTCACAAAAATGGGCCGTGTTCAACTACTAGAAAGCTGATCATCCCAATAGGTGTGTGAATTGGGGACTGGAAAACTCTGCTGGGAAAGATGGTTATTGGTGGATAGAGAGTCAAAAGATATACGAGATGATCTTCACTCTAAAATCCCAAAGACTAATTTCTTCTCTTCAGGATATCTCCTGCTCTCAAGTTGCACACTTCCAAAGGTTGCAGCCTTTGTCCAGGTCCAGGGGATCTAGCAAGGGGACAGGAAAATGAGGAGAAAGACAGAAACAGGCCATCCGCAGCAGCAAAAAGGATTCATTAAACCTGGGAGAAGCCTACCTCGAGTCAGAACAGTCTTCCAGATTAAATGGAAGTGTGGAGTGTGCTCTAATAGCAGTTGAAACAGTCTTATTAGCAGACTAGAGCAGAAAATAGAAGGAAGATGGTGAAAGAAAGGGCCTGGTCCAAAGAGAAGCATATTTCTTCTTATACTGGATGGGTTAATCTTTTCAAAACAAGCTTGTGAAATCAGGGCCCACAACAATTTGGCTTTTAGAAAAAAAAATTATTATTAGAGCAGAATAATCATTACATTCAAAATAATGGACATTTGTACAAAAGTAGAGTCATACGGTCAGCAGTGGACCAAAACTAGTAAAAATACCTCTTCAAAGTACTGTCAGAGTAACGTTTTATGATGACAAAACCCGTAGCTAAAAGACACAGTACAAAACAAGTGTTTATTCCAGCAAGGAGAAGAGAAACTAGATCAAGGGTAATAACAATTCTGAGAAACTCATGCAGAGTAATGCAAGTACAGAATTATTAAACCCAGTGCTACATTAGCTGACCTTCATCTTCACCGTTATACAAACAAACCCCTTTAGTTATTGTTTTTTGGTATTTCTCTGAGGATCTGGCACATTGGGAAGCAATTTCAGGATGTGCATTTTACAGGTGCATACAGCAGTTCCTGTCCAGGTAGTTTTAACATTAAAATGCAGGCTTGTTCATGTACTCTTCCACTGTCTGAAGAGAAAAAACAAACAAACAAACAATTGACACATTATGGAGCGGTACAGTAATATTCAAACAAACCCTCTTGTCCTCTTTGAAGACAGTTGTAGTTTTGCATGGAATTAGATCAGATTAATGAAAAGGTAGAAACAATTCTGCTTTAAAAACCTTTAACAGCCTTTTAGAATCTGATCTTCAAATCATGACATACCACGGTTGTGGCTAAACGCATCATGTCTAGCTGGCCTTTGTACGTAGCTGGCCTAGTTTCACGTGCAAATGCCAGACCACTTTGAAAAACTTCCACTCGCATAGCGTGCCCCTAGCTAGTTCCACCAGCCTGCCGTTTGCTTCACTATTAGAATGGATCCTTCACTACCTAGGAAAAAATGAAGTAAATCCATCACATTCAACTGCTTTTGCCATTCCTGGCTCAACGGTACAAGTTACAGAAGAGAATTCCTGCAGGGTTCTGAATAAAGGTTACATATCTGTGCCCTGCAGAAAAACTACGCAGGTGTTTATGAATGGAAGTGGAGTTTGCCAGCACATACTCTTTCCAATTTTAAATGTTAATAGTCGGTCATCTGTTTCCAATGTATTAGTGAAACAGAATAGATTTTTCTGTATTTATATATACATATATATCTAAAATATAATCTTAGATTATGTTCTTATGTTATCTAAAATATCTTAGATGTGTCTTAAACTGTTTCTTAGTACAATATCCAAGAAACTCTAACAGTTTAAGTGCAAAAGAGCAGTATCAGTATATAAAGAGCCTCCAGACGATTCCGCAAGATGCAAGAGGGCTGAACTGAAAGTTTATGTAACTGCTACCTTAACTGCATTGTTGTACCTATCGAAACTGAACTTACGACACATTTGGATAATTAAGGACCAGAAGTGCTTAGCTGTATTTTAAGCTCCTGTCAAACAAGAAAGATGTAGGAAGAGGAGGTGTTTGCCTTTTGTCTTCCTCTGGCTTACCTCCTGCAACATGTCAGAGTCTTCTATGGCTTTCACCGCAGACCTCTTTGAAGTTTCTTGTACTTCTCCACCAATTATAAACTCATCCAGAATAAAATAAGCTTTTTCAAAATTAAAGATAATATCCAGCTCACAGACCTGCCAGAAAAAAAGGACACCGCACATTTAAGTAATTTTTACAGCATTATAAGCACTAACGGGGCAAAAGTTAAGATCAAATGTATTCAACGTATGCACTCTTGTGGCAGGTAGCAGGGTGAAGAAAGATACTGCATATTATGTAATATTGCAGCTTCTGCACATATTCTCTCCACACATATAGCCTAGACTTACAGCAAAGATATTCCACTTGCTATATTTTATATAATACAGTACTTCTATACTGGTTTTCAGAGAACAAAGCTGACTTCCTAGCCTACTAACCTTATAATAGGTCTTATATAGCACGTGTAATATGGGTTACATACGTTCACACACAGTTTCACAGGGCAAGACAAATTCCCTGTCCTAGTGACCTTACAGTCACCAACTGCTTTTTTGTTTTGAGGTGGTACAAGCGTGAGTCACGGCACAGTGATTTAAATAAGAGATGAATTAAGGTAGTAGCAACAATCTCAAAAATATTCATAGAAAAGATGGGTCTCTTGTAGTCTTTAAAGACTTACTGAAAGACTTATTTGGACCTTCTTCAGATCTTTTATTTAAAAAACCCACTTCATCTTTTTCCTCTTTATATGTCCTTAATTCTTACACAATATTATGAAACAAACAAAACCAGCATATCTGAAGATGTCAGGAGAGAGAATTAAAGTACCGTCACCCAGGGGTTTTTATAAAGTAATTTTCCTCAAGCTTTCCCCTCAAATTCTATTCTGAGAAAGACATCAAGATTAATTTCGTTTTGGGAGAAATGATGGAAAAACAACCTTACAATAGTTTCAGCACTATTTTATAAAATGTTCTAATAATGAATTTCACTCTGGACTCAGAGAGTCTATGGGGCAAGTAGTGCAGGTGGAAGCACGAAGCAAAACAGCTACAGATAACTGTTTGTTTATCAAACAGCCAGGAATGCAGTTCATGGGAGAAAGTGAAACCTACATTTCCAAAGTATCTGTCCAGAAGCTCTACGTATCGATGAACGACCTCTAGTGTCAGGAGTTCATTATCCTGGTCTTCTATTGCACAACAGAAATACAAACTAGCATACCTGGGGAAACAAAGGCAAAAACGTGAGTGAACAGCTGGATCCTCAGTGCTCTGCTCGTCTCTTAGAAGTTATGCAAGTGACAGGTAATGTCTACCTTGTCTCTAAAACAATAATTTTCTTTCATTCTCACAGTGTCCCAGAGAACACTTAAAAAGATCAGATAATTTAAACAAATTATTAATTTAATTAGAAAAACAAACCGCACCCTTGGCAAAGTGGGTACCTCCAACACGGGTCTTAATAAAACAAACAGTAAATCAGTAGTACTTTAAAGGTCTCCCTCACCTGCTGCAATAGCACTACAGTAAGTGGGGTTAATTAAACTGTAGAATGAGTTACTGCTCTTTATTAAAAAATAAAAATAAAGGCAAAAATAAAGGTGGAAGGGGTTACATCTCAGCAAGGCTGCTGGCTATCAAATGACTGACAGTGTTTTACATAGGGCCAGAAAGCATGAAACTGCTCAGACCAAACAATCTTCGTACCTTGCAGCACAACTTTATGAATAAATCAGCCCAAGATGGGAGTAACGCTCTACCTCAACTCTCTGGTGCTGTGGCTGGAGCCCCAACTTGTCACAGCATCTGGTCAGATGTTTACATCCATCACTTCACAGCAAGGAACTCAATTTTTGCTAAATGGGAGATGCCAGTTAATTTGTAGAGCGTGCTATACCTTAAGGCCACTTCTGTTTGCTACAACTTTACAAGAATTAACAGGCAGTTAATGCTAAGCATCATGTCACTGGGGACCAGTGATTTGTTTGGAACAGGAAATGGGAATTAATTCTGTCTAGAGCAACAAATATTTCAAAGACAAAATTTGACAGAATGTTCAAAGTGCCTCAGAACAGTTCCTGCAACCTCCTGAAGAGTCTGATAAAGCCCAGCACGTCTCAGCAGGCTACCTTGGGGAATTAGAAGGAGCAGTGAAGCCTAAAGCCTTCTAACAGAATTTCAACCACTAATACTTATTAGGTTACTCCCACTTTTCTCATTTGACAGATTGTACAACTATTTTTCACCCCACAATTTACCCTGCTGATTTATCCAGGGACACTGTGCTGTTAGACACTGATAGACTGCTGATGGCAGGCTCTTACCAGCTTAGTCTAGCACTTAGGGTCTGTTTGGTGTTTTTCTCAAAGTAAGCCTTTATTTTTCCTCTTCATGCATGTGTTATTTATATGAATAGTAATTACATGTTCTCATAAAATTACTCACACCTTTTGTAAACAAGCTTGAGGTCTTTCCAGTCAACAAAACTACTTGTTTTTTGATTGCGAGACAAAATAATCTGAACAATTTCTCGAATGATCTTTTTCTTCTCTTTATCAGGTAGCGTTGTATACCATTTCTGAAGCCTTAATTTCCCCTGCCGACTGAACAGCAGTATAAAGTGTATCTAGAGTAAACAAAGCAACATGGTTAACGCCGTGGCCGTGGCCAGAGAAGAGCATTCCCATGCCTGACACCGGAGGTCCGTGAGATCTTAGCGAAGGCATCTCCAGCCCTGGCGTGACGTTTGGATGTGGCGTCAGTGAGGTCTCGGGGAGGCTGAGCGCGGGAGCAGAGATCCCTCCCTTCCCCTGTTCCCTCCCCTCCCTGCGGGACCTCTCCCCTATGCATCCCCCTTGCATCCTCTCCCACCTGCCCTCCTTTACCTTGTGCAAACAGCAGCTTTGCTTCCTGTTCTGCCACTTCCCCAGGGAGCAGGAGGAGCATCACCACCTCGCAGTGGTGCGAAGAGGGCCCCAGCCCCTCCTCCAGCAAGATTAGACACCTTAGTGAAGCGAGTCAAGGCTTATATACCACAGGGCTAGGGAGATCAAGGATGCAGACTGCGTCACAAGACTAGAAATATGAATACCTAGATAGTAATCTTAATCACTAACAATTCTGGTATTGCACTATTTCGGGTCACAAAGAAAGTGGCATGTTCCTAGAAGAGGCTATAAGGAGCAGAAGAAACCAACTACTTTGGAAAGGGAGCTTCACTAGTTTTACTAAAGAAACCACCAGGTTATGAAACACAGATGACTGTGATGACAAAGGACAGACCTCAGTGACCGAGGATATTACGTTAAATAAAGCACGATATGTACACCGTTCTAAAATTTCAATTTTAAAGCCAGTTGTAATCTTACATGGTTTGATCCATTATTTTTTCATGCTTAGCATTAGTAGTATTATTGAAATACAGAAGTGCTAGCTTTTAAATGCCAGCGGGCCTTTGGGAGAAAAGTATCAATTTACATTTATACAAATACTTTTGTTAGCAGATTAAAATAACTGACCATACTAAGTCTTTAAGCAGTACAGTAAGTCATCTACCCACAGCACAGAAATGGCTTTAAGGATGCAGGAAATCTATTTGAGGATGACATCCATCTCAACGGGACGTCCTCTGCTAAATGGAAAAAAAAAAAACCCCACCCACAAACACTAGTGGGGACAGAGGTGCTTCCAATGGCTGAAGACAATGTGAACTGCCCTGTTCTTGACAAGCATCCTCATCACTTTTCTCAGCAGTACCCATGCTTGGAGGCCAGGGACTCGCAGGAGGGATGTCTGACCATAGTCACAGCCATGTGCATGACGACAGGCACACTCCCACTTGCCCGTGCACAGAGCAAGGCTTCCCCTGATGCTGGGAGGACCAGGGAGAAGCATAGGAGCTTCATTTTCCTTGCTTGCTCCCAATCCTTGCAAATTCCCAACAGAAGAGCTGGCAGGTCCCTTGCCACATCCCCATTCCCATTAGCCTATCCTTACCCTTCCCTATAGCTTCTCAATCTTCACCCTAATCCTTTCTCTCTCTTGTTTTCTATTCCAGCTGATTGCTGTACCTATACTTCCCCATCACTCCATCTGCCCAGTGAGGATTACACTTAATGTTCACAATTACTATCAAGATTACAATGCAGATTTCCATAAAGACAGAATCATTCTACGCTCCGGTGAAGTCCAAGCAGAGAAGTGCACCAGAGAAGCTTCTACATAAAAGAAAAAAAAAAAAAGCTACTGGACTTTAAACAAAGCATTCATTCATAATTCAGAACCATTCTCTAGCTATTAAGTTGCATAGTTGTTGAGTAATTCAGAGAAAAGAGTTCTGACTATATTGAGAAAGACTTCAAATGTGGGATCATTTTAGGGAAAGGTGGACTGTTTTATTCATATCTGCCTGTGGCAGGATCTACTGCTGGAAATATGGCTCTTGCTATCATTAGTCTAATGTGCTTGATAAAATTACAAGGATTTTGTAACTGCCTTGTGTTGAGTCCCGTAATACTCTCCAGATGAGCTTGCTAAATAAAAACAATTATGCTGCTGGCAGTACACATGGCCCGGTTACTGTGAAGATCAAAGCACCATGCTCTTGCCTTTCTCTGTTCATATTACCAACTGGGTTTTGACATGGTAATATTCCAGCTGCCAGGGTCACCCCTTCCCAGTAGGTAAGGGGACAGTACTCACTGTCTATGCACTTGTCCGCTGAGAGGAGCTGGATGAATGAAAGACTGTTTTGCTTGCTGCACAGCACATTAACTCCAAAGCCTTTGTAAAGATGAGTGCATTTCGAAAAGCGGATAAGAGCAGCAGGTCAGCAGGTGCCCATTTAAAAGCAATCAGGCACAGGTAGCAGCTATTTGATAAATTTCTAAAAATATGGTGAATCAGATAAGAGAGGATGATCAGATTCGATTGAAAATGCAGGGAATTAGTCAATGAATCCCTAGCAAAAGCTGACAGCATGTTCAGCATAACAAGATCATGCTGTTTGAGACATCCTCAGGAAGAAATATATTTGCCTGCAGTGCTTCTATAGGGGCAGATAATGAAAGGGTATTCTGGTTTAAGTTCAGCTGTTAGACCCAACAGACCTTAAATCTGAGTGCCTGCGAGTAATACATCTCTCTCAAGGAGAGCAACCTTATGCCTCTAAAAGGTTAAATACCAACAAGCCAGGGAATTACTGTGAATATTATTACTATTTTCTGCTGATTAGTTTACTTCAGTATGTTATGCTTCACCCATAGGAAAGTGAGCCGCTGTCCATTTAAAATTGCTTTGAAAATTCCACTGTTTCTTATACGGATGCAGTTTATGTTTCACCACCGCTTTCATGAGTACAGGCAACATTCTTTGCAATCAGAAAATACCCATCAATGCTCTTAAACACATCAAGATGCATACACAAGCTTCAAAAATCCTATCCTTCGAGTTCCCCATCCCACACTATTTCATATGCAGAATATAACTGCATGCCTCGTAAGGCACTTTTACTATTATAGAAATATATACAGCTAGAAAATAGATAAGAGCCTCTACTGTAGTCCATTTCTAATTTTACGGTCTGCAGCAAAATAGTGTACCCTTAAGCCTAGGTACGTATTACTGGCCAGCTGAGAGCTCCTGTAATGAAACAACATATTAGAAAGTTGCAGATACTTAGAAGAGAAAATATTGTGGGGTTTTTTTTCCCTCTTCTGACTCTTCTTCCTTTTTCTAATTTCTAAAGTCCATTCAATCTGTGGAACTCTCTAGGAGGTAAATAATACTACATTATCAAGAGGTTAAATGGCTCAATTCCTGTAAGCGCAAGCATCCAGCTGCTATAGCCGCAGTTTCATTCAGTTCCGCGTTGCTCTGCCCAGCCACACTGACATGATACAAGGCATTCCTCACGCTCGTAGCTCTGTTCATTACAGCTCACTGGAAAGATTTTGATGCATCAATAAACCTGGAAATGTTGAAGTACTGCACAAACACAAATCTGAGAGCTCATCTGCTCCTTGCTCCTTGACTGTGAAAACATATTTGCTTTCCTATAGTGCTAATGATAAGCTGGATGTTGATTAAGGAATTTTTGGTTGGGTTTAGCAGCCAAACTACAAATAGAGATAGATTATCCTGCAATGTTTTACTCATCTTTGAAAGTTTTAATTGCCCAGGAAAACAAAGGCAAATGACTTGCTTCAAGCAAAATACCTTCGAAGCAGGGTGGTTGGTTTCCTTCCTACCATTCTAGGGTGTGCTGGCTGTGACTAACGATCACCAGACCCAGCGGCGACGCCAGAGGGAATTTTTAGGTCCGAGCCTGAGTGGGTCGGGATGAGGAGTGCAGTTCCTATGAGAGCATCGCCTGCCTTCGCACGCAGAGTCTGTAGGAGACAAGCTTTGGTCTGGGAGCTATGTGTAATTTTATTAGGCTGTTTTACTGAATCAGACCCAACCACCTACAGCACTGTGCAAAATGATCTCCATAAACGTCAGTAAGTAGCCTAAATGACTGCGTTTTATATTTGTAGGCCATTATTTTCTAGTTGGAAAAATAGTGGTTTTTTTAACTCAAGCACTTAAACCAGATTTCTAAACCTGAACTCTATCCCCTTCTCATGCACCTCTGAACCAATTGCAGCTGTAAGTTATATTACAGGTCAGAAAGTTACGGGGCCTTCTGTTTTATCGAGATCTACAAAACTGTACCAGGATAACAAACAACACCCTGAGTTTCAGGGCTATGAAAAATCAAATGGTAGACTTTGACATGAAATAATTTAACAGTAAATAGAACAGACATCAAAAATACAAAATACAGAAGGTTTACATGTTCACAAATAGCAAATATAAGTAAAATATGTAAAACTAACGCACACTGTGATTTTTTTCCACCTTCCTTGGGAGACCTTTCCCTCCTTTTGCTAATGGGTTGTCATGATCTGATAAGCAGCTCACCCAAGCTTGTCTCCTGGACTGTTCCCTGCCAAGACTGGAGGTCCCCTTCGGTGCAGCCTTCCCCAGCATTTGGCCATTTCACACTCCAAACCGATCAAACACTTCACAGTTGGCTCACCGGTTTCAAACTCACATCGTATGTAGCTTTTACAGAGGTTTTAAAACTTAACCTAATCTGCACTGCAACGTTTGGTAGGACTGTCTAAAGGACTCCAGACTATGTTCTATTACATACAGAACAAACCACCTGTAGGGATATCAAATAAAAACGACTACATGGGAAGACAAAGCGGCTTTCTTGACTCCCAGGGTCATTTCTCCCGTTTGCTGTCCAATGACACAAATATGTAAAAGATGCCACATTTCTTCCTGCAAGGTGAACTCCAGGGGTCAATGCAGCGAGACTCTAATTCACCCCTCTGTGAGAAGAACGTACACTAGAAATGCTTCTCCTCCTCCCGTAACTCAACCTGCATAATGTTTGCCGACTGGTTTCAAACCTGTTCTGTGGCACCTGGCTGCTCCAGCTCCCTCGGTGGGAGAGGAGGACAGGGAAACGAGAGGACTCCCATGAGCCTAAGGGGAGGGAAGGCAGAAGAGGAGAATGCGGCTGGAAGACTGTGAAAAGCAAGCACCCTCCTTTTTCCTGGGTGTTTGGTTTGTGCAAGGATTGGCTCAGCTAGGCAGCCCTGTCACTCCAGCAGCACTGGGTTTAGCCTCTGCTTCAAGTGAATTCGGAAAGCTTACAGCTAAGACCCCTCCTGAATCAGCCACCTTTATAAAGCAGAAAGATTCCTAAGATTCACAAGTTAACTAAAATTTGCAAATTAGGAATTATTATCCTAAAACAGACAGCTTGGCAGAACTTGGAAACTCTAAGTTTTCCTTAAAAACTTTCCATTTAAGCCTGCTGCTGCCCGTGGGGCAACAGGCAATATATGACGTGCTAATAAAGAAAAACTCATGGACTACATAAAAAGGGAAATGGGATGAAAAGCCACACCTTTGGCTGCTGACATGACAACAGCGGCTACCAGAAGCCTGAGGAGAACCAGACTGACTGGCTGTACCTGGTTGAGAGGAAGCAACTTTATGATAAAAAGTCCTCTTTTAACTTACTCTGACTTCCTTGAAGTCTGCTTGATCTTCTGGCATTGTTTTAGTCTAGTTGAGTTCATACCCTGCTTATCTTTTACTATTTGTCATGCTTTCCTCCGATAGGAAAGAATGTCCTTCCCAACACAGACAGCTGTCCAGAATTTTTTTTATTAGTACTTGCTTTTACACCACATCTGAAAATGAACAAAACCTACTGTCATTAAAATGTTTCTTTTAAAAAGTATGAACATCCAAATTATTCCAGTCATTAGCTGATTTTTTTTGATCCAAAACATTTGAAGAATAAAAAATTCCTTTTAGTTTTTGCTTTGTTTAGAGTTTTTTTGAAAGGAGAAGAGTAAATATTGAAATCTTTCCAAGAAAAATGAATAGCTACTGTGAGCACACAGATGGTTTGGAATGCCAGGCATTTAGGGTGAAATGAGAAAGACGTACCAAACGGACAACTATGGACCTAACATATTAACAATCTAGCCACACTAGGGAGAGACAGAATAACAACACACTAAAGTATAGGTATTTTGGTATTCTGCTGCTGCACAAAGTCCTCAGCTGGTTACTGACCTTTAATACATACCTTTTGGGACTTTTAAAGCAATTATGTAAAATCCACGAAACAGGCTACTTGATTAAAAATATGAATTTCCTTACCTCTTTACTCTGCTCCTAAAACTTTTATTCACAGCAACACAGAAGCTGACAGATACATGTTTGTGAAATACTGCAGAATCTCAGCTTTAAAATTTAAAACATATTTCATAGAATCATGGAATAGTTTGGGTTGGAAGGGACCTTTAAAGGTCATCTAGTCCAACCCCCCTGCCACGAGTAGGGACATCCTCAACTGGATCAGGTTGCTCGGAGCCCCATCCAGCCTGACCTTGAATAGTTCCAGGGATGGGGCTTTTATTTAGTGTGTATGATGTAAGCAAATAAGAAAAAAGAAAATTAAGTGAAAAAACAGCAACACAAAAATAACGAAGTAGCGCACTGCTGCCTAACTGGCACAGAATTCTTTCTCACTTTATCTCCATTAGGAACATTTCTGAACAATTTCCCCTAAACAATACATCCAAAGTCCATGCAATAAAAGCTGTGCCAGATCATTACAGGCACACGTGACTATAGTTACACATTGATTTTATGCTTTTCATGATGCGGAACTCACCCTTATCTTACTACTGAAGATTTTAAATTGACCAGCATACTAGCATTTAAAGGATATTTACAGCATATAGTATTGATCCAGCCAACAACCTTCTTGACAGCCTCTCATGAGTTAAATAAAACTATAATCAAAACAGTATAGCTGACCTCAAGTTCTGAATCAAAAACATCTTGAAGCTCCTCACTTCTGATCCCTCCCTTCTCATCACTAAGGATGAGAAAACAAAGCTCGAGGAAGCCGTAAGTGCCCCACAAGCTCCCTCCAGCTCTGCTCCTGCTTATCGCTGCCTCTAGCAGGTCTAGTCCTCCCGACCTTGGCTCATTTCTCATAAACTGGTAGCATTCCTTCAACAACGCCCTCCCTACCGCACAGGCACGCTTGTTCCTCCTCCTCACCGGCTGCTGGGCATCCCACCACCAGCGAAGCCAGGCTTCCAGCACCTCTCCACACAGGAGAGACAGCACAGCTTTTCAAGAGAGCTCCTAAGATGTAGATGACATCTAGTTTTTACGGAGGATAATTATTCTCAGTTTTCTTAAATCAGTGCTTTTTTATTCCTGCAAGTGGAATTACTCCAATTTCTAGGCAATAAGCAAGAACAGATCCAGGCAGGGAGTTTGCATAAAACCTGCCTCAAACCCTGCAATTTGAGAGCAGGCCAGCGACCGTGCTACAGCCGTGTGAACCAGAGACGGCACTCACACCTTCGGCCTCGGCTCCGGGCACAGACGGCTGCAGGGACGCTAGCGGGCCGACCTTACAGAAAGCAGCACAATTTGAAGACATTCAGAACAATCATTAACTAGGTAATCACATCCCTTCTGCCTACTGGGCTAGGCTCTCAGAGGTGTTTTTATTTGTTTATACTTTTTTGGGAAGCAGTGGAAATCTTCGTTAGGTTACTATAAGGAGGAGAAGACCAGGGGAGAGGCTGAACAAGCTGCCGAGAGTGACCCTTCATTCACTAT
This sequence comes from Phoenicopterus ruber ruber, assembly GCA_009819775.1. Lineage (NCBI taxonomy): Eukaryota > Metazoa > Chordata > Aves > Phoenicopteriformes > Phoenicopteridae > Phoenicopterus > Phoenicopterus ruber. Next base: position 20,690,573 of record CM020223.1, on the reverse strand, counting down.
AGCCCCAGTGTACTTTACAGTCACAAGACGACATTTTCCCAGTCTCTTCCTTGAACACCTGGTAAAGAATTAGAGCTAAAATCTAGCCCAAAGGACTCTGGCAAAAGGTGCAGCCTCTTTTATTCTCATTTCCAATTTGTCATATCGGGTATTTGCAAAGCCCTGCTACGTGAAGGTACTACAGTGCCCTTCCCTTGCCTCTGACCTTTCAAGGAGCAAAGTTAAAAAGCTTTGCTGTGGGACAGGGCAGGCACACCAGCTGTTTCCCCGGCTCCTCGGCCAGCTGACAGACAGTGCTCAGCCCAGGGATGCCCGTGCCTGGTGGAGCAGGAACACTGCAGGTCTGCAGCAGCCCCACACCCGTTCCTCCAGCTCCCAACAAAGATGCTCACGGAAAACCTGAGCTCTGGGAGGACCGAAGATACACGTGAGTTAGGATGACTTTTGTGAATGACTTCAAAAGAGCATGGGAGTAATTTTTTGGAAACACTGAAGCATTTAATTTAGGCATTTTCAATAGATAAATTCTCAATTTTCCCTTTTAAAATGGTAGTTTTTCATTAAGGTAAAAAACCAACATGGATTTAATAACCTAAACATGAAAGAAGCAATTATTGTTTATGGAAGGAAGAACCAGAGCACAGGATCTCACGAAATGCTTTATGTTGGCCCAAAATTTAGCCTCCAGAATGAAAATGTGGACCAAAAATTAATTCTGCTTTTCATCCAGGTGTTGTCATGAGACTTGGAGGAAAGGAAATGCCTGAGGTGCTGCCCCTTCCCCATCTCCTGAGCCCAGCGGCTGTTGAGTTGTGACAGTTTCATGTAGCCATTCCCACAGCTTTTCTAGAGCTCAGAGCAGACAGACAGACACTCACCCAACGCTTCACATGTTCTCCTTCCAGCATGCAGCGTTGCAAGACAAAGGCACAACATGAGAAACTTCTGCATTTTCATCAAACAAAGATCATTCCATTTCTCATTCCTTTGCAGTTTGTGTCCATCGCTCGCCTCAGGGGACCAAGCAGAGGGTGATGCCCATACAGGAGCTCCTGTGCTGATTAACGAGCCATCAAGAACTGCAAGTGTCTCAGCAAAACTACCTTCAAGCTCCAAGGGCAAGCCGCAGGGCAACAACAGGCATTTACTGGCTGGTGAAGAGGGATTTCAATGCCCTCTCTTCTCAGGTCTGAACAGAGGATAGCAGACGGACACCCTACACAAATTCAGCAAGTTAGAGAAGAAAAAAAGGCTGATGCATAGAGTACCTGGGGTTAAGTCTGTGATATTGAGAAACATAAATCCAGGACATATCAGTCCAGAAAGACACGTCTGGCCAGAAAGGCACATCATACTTTCCTTCAAACAGACACATAAATTTTATTTTCCCATCCTACCCCACTGACTCTGCATGCTATACTCCTGCTCACAAATGAATCATCACTTGTGCATGACTGAATCTTGCACCTCTCTAAACTGCAACATCTGTAAAAATGCAGAGGCCCAGGGGTGGCCACTCAAGAAAGCATACACCCAAAGCAGCCAAGCAAATGCAGATGACAGCCTGTAGGAACAGGACAGTAGGGAAATGAATGGGCAGGGATGGTAATTAGTAGCTGTGCGTATGTGATACAGAAAGAATTCTTTTTACAGGAGCAGTAGAGTTTTAATTTAGGCATCACTGGAAAGACTACAACTGGCTCACATAAATGCTTGAGGTATATGCCAAAGCATAAATCTTGTAAGTGCTTCGGGGAGGAGCAGCTCTACCTGCTCTCCCTGACCCATCAGTTTCCTCAATACTTTCATCAATTTGTCCCTTTGCTGCTCTTGCACATAACTGATGCCTTCAGAAGGCAGAAGGTCTATGGGATGGTTTATAAAGCATGGGATTTTGAAGTAAGTGGAGTAAAAATACAGAAGAGCAGCAAACATTTTACATGGTCCACATGCTTGGCAGCATTTTCTTGCCTCCTCATAGCCCCAGCTGGCCATTACCCCTCCAGCGCTCTCCCTGCATTTGCCTACCCCAGATGCTGCGGCTTTCTCCAAAGCCCTCCAGGCACTCCACATCCTAGTAACTCCTGGCTGTGAGACATGCCTACAATTTCCTTCTTTGTGAGTGAAAATAGTAAAAAAATTACTTAAGCAAAGAATCAGCAGATGATCTATCATAACATTTCTTTCGTTTTCCGGAAACAAGCTTATTACCCAGAGACAGTAAAGCATGCATCACAATTACTGCGCAGCCAGCCACTCCAGAGCGGCCTCTAGTATAATCGTGGCACTCTGTAATGACAGTGAGTACTCGAGCAAGAACATCCAAAACTGGAAGAGGATCACATCAACAGTCGGAGATCACAGACTTCCTGAGAAGAACCCTAAAAAACATTTTTCCTAGCAAATCCCACAAAATGGTATTCAAAAGCCCAAGTGAATGACAGGGAGTAACTGAATACCAGATTATGGATCACCCCCTGAGCAGTACTCTGATCTGAGCAGCTTCCAGAAGGAGAGAGTATAAGTAACAGGGCATGTGTAAAATCATTCTGGTAGTCCTGTCTCCAAGAATCACCGGGTTAAGGACTGAGGGCCAGAAACTGGATCCAGACAAACCATCTGTGGACCCATCTTCTGTGAACTGCCTAACTCCTAGGACACCCACAGCACCCTTGGCAGTGGATTAAAAAACATTCATCTACGCTGTGTGAAATGTATTCCCTTTTGTTTTCTCTACATTTAGTGCCTAAAAATTTCACAGGATGTACCCTGGCTCTTCTTGTAGCAACCATTCTGTATAGCATTCATGATTTCATCCAGTTCTATCACTTCCCCTGTAGTCATCTCTTTCTAGGCTGAAAAGTCTATCTACTCGGTATCTTCTAAAAAGGATGCCATTCCATTACCATTATCTACTCCCACACTAATAGTTCCCTACAAGATAAATAAACAAAGAAATACCACATAGACTACTTTTTTTTTCATGTAGAATGCTGCTTCAACCAACAAGAATCATTTATTTGTAATTTCCTCTCCTTCCCTCATATATTCTATTCTGCTGCCCTTGTCTTTCAGACGTAAATGCCTAGAGGGAAAGTTCATTGTCTTTGCTAGGCCAATACACAGCCGTATCACAGAGTGGAAAAAACCAGTTGTTCTTCAAACTGTAGATAGTAAATTCTGCACAGCATCAAAAACATCTTTTGCAGATCTGTGTCTATTTTAACAATTAAGGGCACTGAGACTGTTGGTGCGGTCAATATTCAGAATTGCTGAGAGCTCATTTCCAAACACCAGGCAGGTGTCAGCAGCTGCAGTCACCTCAACTAATATTTCCACCTAAGCTTCTAGATCAGAGACTAGGATCAAATGTCTTGCTAAGTGGAAACATTGCTTGCCAACTCCTTTTCCAGTCAGGCCAAGTACATTTTTAGAGCCCTTATGCTCAATAGGATTTTTTTGATCTTTCTCCAGAGTTTCAGATCCTGTCCACAAGCACTAATTTTTCTCACTGCACTGATGCGCAGCACAGGTAGGAGGAAAGCAGGCCCTTTACTATGCAGGCACCAATTCTGCACTCAAAGCTATGCAAGCTGAGCCTCGTACTGTCATGAAAGTAATACTGATAACACTGATGTGGCAGTAGGATCAAGGTGTTGCAACACTTACAGGCATGAAAGACTACAGCAACACGTGTTCTTGGGGAAATGAACCATTTTCTCCTCTCTGCTCTCTCCCCGCTCTTCGACTTTGTCGAGACAGCAACCTTCCAGGACGTGTTTCTCTGCTGCACCCATATATGTCAGGGAGCAGAATTTAGTCTCTTTTCTAAAAAGTCTTTTTTTTTTTAACATGTCACAAAGTAGCAGCCAGGCAGAAAAGCTGTCTTTCTCAGCAGGATGCAAAGTTAGCTTTGCTAAACAGACTCTTTCCTGAAACTTCCCTGGAAATCTGCAACAGTGCAAACAATTGAAACAACCCTCTTGCTAAGACATGGTACCATCTGCACGAGTACCTCCGTGCAGATCTCAAAACACAGAAGAAAGGTGGCAAGCATAACTATGTCATTCCAAACCGGAGGAACCGATCTACGGACAGCTTAAATGACCTGTTGAAAGTTCGTCGCTCATGAGCCTGAATAAGGCTTATTCTTGGTTTGTAACCCGGTAACCCTTATTTCTTGACGCGTAACCATTGTAACAAGCCCTTCACAGAGACTGGATGACAGACAGAGGAATTTTAAGCGAAAGAGTACCCTGACAAAAGCACCCTTTCATCAGCATTAGTTCTACAACAGAACGGAGTAAGGCTGACAGCACTAGTTAATGTAATAACGCCAGCAAGGGTTTGTACTATGACCTCAGAAAAGGAAAAAAAATTATTAATTGTAAGAACGCACACTCACCTTATAAAATTATAACAATCAATACAGCAGACAGTCTCCAAATCGTCAATAAGCGGCACTATTGTAAGCAGCGCTCCCCTGGGACCATCGTGAGTGCTTTGAAAACTAGCATTTGTGAAGTGCATGCATCAGGGAGGGTTCTGAGATCAGCTTCCCTGAAATCAGCTCCCATATTTACTGACCTTCAAGGGCAAAATAGGAACTCCAGTTGTTTACATAAGCTTTACCCGAGGGAAGTGGATATGTAGGGCTGTCTCAGGGTGTAACCAGAAAGGTTATATCTATATGGGGACTTAAGGTGTGGAGACTGCATCGCCATCTGTAAATTCATCACTGTATATATTCTATTTGCAAATATAATGACAGGTACACCTTTCTAAATACACTAAATTAGACTAACACATATTTAGCATTCTGGCGAAACCACTGAAAAGAAACAACATAGCTCCACCTTTGAGGACAGAGACAAACATCAAAAATTGGCTTCTGATGAAGGAGTTGAGAGACTTCTGTTCAGCTGCACTGCCGGTAACTGATATTACAGATACACACAACAGGCAAACTGTGCAAGACAGCAGCTCTGGGCATGCTCGCAGAACCTGCCCCAAGTCTGAATTATCAAGCAGCAAGTGAGATGGTTTCTCAATTAAGAGGCATCACTGACCATCTTACTGCTTGAGAGCCCACAGTCCTCCTTGGGGAAAATCTACCCATTATTCTGAGGATGTCGGTCATCGTGCTTAACAAAAGAGAATAACCACGGCAACCTTTTCTGATCCCAGCAAACCACCACCGGCTCAGCACTGGAGAGCCAAAGGCCTCCCTCCCAGGATCCTGCCTGTCAGCCCTTTAACCTGAGGGGCTGCTGCCCCCATCCAGCGCTGGTACAAGCTAAAACAGGCCACTGCCGCCGCCTCTACCCAGCCGCAGAGCCGGGTCGCACGCGTAGACTGGTTGCCCATAGACAACATATGTGGAACAGAACCAGACCCGTACGCTCTCTCAGATGCATTACTGGATGGAAGGCAGAGCTGCGAACGACTACGTCCCTATGACCCCATCAGACCAGGCAGCTGAGCAGAGGCACCAGAGCTGGAGGCAAGGCTGCCGCCCAAGCTCTCCACTCACCCGGCACCAGGGAACGTACGTGGGGAAAAGCTCTTCCCAGCGCTCCCATCACACACAAACCCGCTGCCCAAAACCGCACTGCTTCAACACCAGAGCCAGCCAAGAGACACAGATCCATATGAAACCTCGCTCGATCCTTCTCCAGGCACTGGAGCCGACTTGAACCTCAGCTCCTCAAGTTACAGGAAGACTTTATAAAACCTCTCTCTCCAACAGCCTTGTTTTCCTGGTTGACTACAAAAGCCTGTCAGCGTGACCCGAGCTCACCCCACGGGTCAGACGACAGAAAGAAAATGAATGTAACTTTCATTTCCTCAAAACAGGTGCAAACCTTCCTCAAACACGCTTGGAAATAGCATTGCTGCTTCTCGGAGCAGCCGGCACAGCCCTAGCAGGCTGGCACGCGCTTTCTAAAGAACGTATTTTACCTCTATTTAAATCCAACTCGCATTATTCCAGCAGAGGATTTAAAAAAAAAAAAAAAAAATCCAAGTTTTTCCAGGGTCAGGCAGACGAACAAGCCGCTGGCGCTGCGTTTCGGGATCTGCGCTCTCCCCGCGCAGAGACAGGGGTGTTCAGACGGCGAAGGCCGCCGCAGAGCGGTCCCAGGCTCGAGCCCGCCGCCGCGGCACCTCGCTTGTCCGGGCAGCGCGCAAACACGTCTGTTTGCTTTGGGCTCTGGGGAAAGGAACGTCCCGGCCGGCCCCGCGGAGGGTCTGCCCCGGCCAAGCCCCGCGTCTCGGCTCCGGGCGGAGGAACCCGGTCCCCGCGGGTCTAAGGGGAACGGGGCCAGCCCCGGTGGGGAAGCCCAGACAACGCGCCCGTCGAGGGGGGCTCCGGGGCCGGCCCGGCCGCGGCACCGCGGATACAGAAGCGGTTGCGGCGGGGCAGGGGGCGGCTGCTCCCGCCCGGCCCCAGCCAAGTCCGGCGGCCCCGGCCCACTTACCATGGTGTGGCGGCGGTGGCAGGCTAGGAGCCGAGCCGGCCCGGCCCGGCTGGCTGCCGGCCGCCTCCCTCCTGCCCTGCCCTGCCTTCCTCCCCGCCCCGCCCCAGGTGAGGCCCCGGCCGCATCGCGCCTTCCCACAATGCCCCGAAAGGGAACTCCCCGGGCGCCTCCTCCCCGCCCCGCCGGGCCGGGGCTGCCGGCGGGGGGCCCCGGGGGGCTGTGAGGGGGCGCGGGTGCCTCTCCCGCCCGCACGGTGGGCAGACGGCGCCCCCGGGGCTCGGCGGCGTCGGGCTTTGCCGGCCGCGGCCTGGTGGCGAGAGACGGGCACGGAGGCTGTCGGCCACCGCTTCCCCGCCCGCGGCGCTCCGGGGAGAAGGGGAGCGGAGCGGGGGTAAAAGGGCAGGTTTTTGACAGACAGCGGCAGCGTGGCCTCCCTGTCGCGCGGCTTCCCCGCAGGCCACTCGTGTCTGGGGAGCGAGGGTGCCGACGGCAGGCGGGGGCTGCAGAGACCCTGTCCGCACACGGGGTGACCCCAGCTGTCACCCGGTACATGCCTTAACTGCTCAAAGGGCGCCTTTCTCACCACAGTGAAACCCGAGTTTAATAAAAACACAGTTCATGTCCTCCATTGGCTCTAGCTACTCCCCTTCCAAGCATCCATACCCTAAAGACACTCTGGTAGAGCTACAGGCATGATTGCTCTGCAGCCCATCTCCATCAAAATGAAACTCAGATAGTTTAAATACCTTAAATGGCTGGGCTTTGCTAACCTGTGCTTTTTGACGGAGCTGGATGAGAGAGCAAGACACGAGCAGCTCTGCGGGTAGATCAGCAAATCCCCGTAACCTCTGGCAGGGATTTGCTGATAAGCAGCTGGTACCAAAAGAATGCGCAACATCCACAGACTCAGCACTTGAATCAAAAGTTCTAAATCCAGGCCTAAGGCTTCTCAAGCTCTTACCAGGGGTCTGACCCAGATGCAAACTACCACATGAGCGTAAAATGAGAAAACTTTGGACGTTCAAGTCCCATGTTTGTAGTCTAACAGAGAGACATTCCCCAGCGCACAGCATGCATCTAGCCCCGAGCGCGGTGTGTCTGGATTCAGGAGATGGTTCTCATCTGCTCTGGGCAGAGCTCTGCCCTGCTCTTGCCTGCAGTGCTAGATGCATCTGAGTCCTCAGCGAGAAAGTGGAATCCGAAGGAGCTCAGGGACTCCAGGGGACACTGGTGTCAATGGCTGACACCGGTGGGACGCCTCTTCCGCCTTTGGCTTCAGCAAAGGGGGAGAGGTCCTTTGGTCAAAAGCAATTGTGCCTGCATGGCTGAGAGGGCTACTGGGCTGAAATCCACTCCCAGTTGGAAATGCTTGCTTGCAAGAGCAGAGAGCATATGCAGGGGGGTGCTCCTTAAGCTCATTTAACAACACGGAGGTAGTTTCCACATTTCCCTAAGCAGGCATGACCCTACTCCTCTCTGCCCTCTGTAAGCTTTGATTTGGTCTATATGGACACGCTGGTCATACAGCCCTCCACTGCTGCTTGCTCAGTTCTGGTTTCTGTATGTTCCAACCCCGTCCCGCCAAGCAGGACGACGTGCGCTGCACTGTGATGCTGCCAGCTGCCGAGTGCTCTGGTTTCGCTTCTGGGTGCACAACACAAGATGTACGAGTCTCAGCTGCCTACAGATCTCACTGATAACTTCATCTGCTCGCTTGCCTCTGGCCTCTGTTGCTTCTTGAGTACACATCCTGGGCCCATAAAGCAGCACTATCTACAGATCGCGTGAAATGCTCGCCCTTTACCGCACAGCTGTGGTGTGGCACACACTATGCCATGCTGAGACAGCACTGGCTTTACTGGTTTTGCTGGGGCACCATCTTGCCTTCAGTGAGCCTGCCAAATACGTGCTTACTGCTATCAGCATCTGATCAAGCAGACCAAAATCTTTTGCTAGATTCTCGGAAAGATAGCTGGGATGAGTGAACAGGCCAAAGCGCCGCAGTACCCATGCTGCCGTCCCCAGGAGGTAAACATCTGGCTTCCCCACAACCACGGCCATGCCCCTGTCCCTTGCAGCCCCCCGCTCCA